>CM053771.1:26213648-26244991 GCA_028658325.1 Potorous gilbertii
TTCATATAAGTCTTCAGAAACTATCCTTCTTTGTCATTTCTTATAGCATAATAGTATTTCATTACAACCATATAACACAGCTTGTTTAGCCATTCCCCAGTTGGTAAGTCCTCAGTTTTCAATTCTTTGCCCCCACAAAAAGAGCTGCTATAACTATTTTTGCATAAATAAGTCCTTTTACATTTTCTTTAATCTCATTGAGATATAGACCTAGCAATGGTATTGCTGGGTCAAAGGGTATGCACAGTTTTATAGACCTTTGGGCATAGTTCCACATTGTTCTACAGAATGTTTGGATCAGTTCACAACTCCACCAACAGTACATTAATGTCCCAGTTTTCCCACAACCTCTCCAACATTTATCATTTTCCTTTTCTGTCATATTAGCCAATCTCCACACCAATATGTAGGAACTAGTACCTCAGAGTTGTTTTAGTTTGCATTTCTCTAATTGAGTGATTTGGAACATTTTTTTTTTGGAACATTTGATTTCTTCATTTGAAAATTGCCTATTCATATCCTTTGCCCATTTATCAATTGAAGAATGCTTTGTATTCTTATACATTTGACTCTGTTCTTTCTATATTTGAGAAATGAGGACTTTATCAGAGAAACTTGTTATAAAAATTTCCCCCCAGCTTCATGTTTTGTTTGTGCAAAGCTTTTTAATTTAATGTAACAAAATTATCCATTTTACATCTCATAATGTTCTCTATCTCTTGTTTGGTCATAAATTCTTTCATTTTCTGTAGATCTGCCAGGTAAACTATCCCCCAATTTGCTTATGGTATCACCCTTTATGAATAAATCATTTTTGACCTTATCTTGGTATATGGTGTGAGATGTTGGTCTGTACCAACATCTGTTTCTGCCAAACTGCTTTCCAATTTTCCCAGAGTTTTTTATCAAATAATGAGTTCTTATCCCAGTGGATCTTTGTGTTTATCAAATACTAGATTATTGTGGTCATTTACTACTGTTTATTGCATACCTATTCTATTCCACTGATCCACTACTCTACTTCTTAGCCAGTATCAGATTGTATGGTATGGTACTAAATAAGTACATTAATTCAGATAGAATTATCATTTTTATTGCTTCTATTTTAAAATTAGACCTGTGATTTTGGTGATATAGGAAGTTCCTGGTGAAGAAATCTCTCCAAGAAAGCAGATCCACTCTGAGGCTTAGAGGATTGCTGGAGTGGTGACTGGTTAAGTGACTAGGTTAAGGTCATATAACCAATTTGTGTCAAAGGGGAGACTTGAACCCAGGGAACTTGAAAATGGGTCTCCATGACTCTAAAGCTGACTGTCTCTTCATATTGTCTTTCACTTAGCTTACACTGAGTTAACAAGAAAAATTTACTGAAAATATCATGGAAATAGCATTGGTTCTGAAGTGAGAAAGTCTGAGTTGCTATGGATTGCCTCAATAATCATAGATTTAAACCCCTTTTTGCCTCAGTTTCCTCATCTATAAAATGAAGGGCCTTTGATCTCTGATGTTTCTTCTGACCTTAAATCTATGACTCTACTACCCTAAAAGATGAAGCTACCATATGGCAAGGCAATCTACATTTTAAGGGAGTTCCTTCCTGCTTCTCCCAGGTTGCAGCCCTGATCTGCTCTCTCCCACCAAGGGACAGACTCCCTAACAGCATCCAGCAAGGTGGGAAGCACCCTGAGGTCTGGGTCCTCATCATGGGGCAATGTCTTAAGGTCTTTCCTCTCTCTGTCCTTATGCTCTGAAATTAAAGATCCCTACATGAAGTGTCTGTCCACTCTCTCCCCACGCCCAACTGAATTAATCTTTTGTTTTGTTTTTTTTTTTTGGAGACAATCAGAGTAAAGTGACTTGCCCAGGGTCACACAGCCACTAAGTGTCTGAGGCTGAATTTGAACTCAGGTCCTCCTGACTCCAGGGTGGTGATCCCTCTATCTTACTATCTGGCCCTTAATTTATCTTAAGATGTTTTTGCCGAGGGAAGTTTTCCTGTTACTTCCTGTTAAGCACTGATTTCTAGTGACAGCTCTCCAGTTGCTTTATGAAAAGTCATCATGTACTCTTCAGGAGGTAGTCAAATTCAACAAGCCTGGATTAAGTGCTTACTGTATGCAGAGTATTATGCTAGGCATTGGGGAGATACAAAAGTTTAGCTAATACTTATGGAGGTATAGAGTTTACATTCCTAATCTTCTTTAAAATCTAACCTTGTGAGTTCTAGAAAAAGAAATTTGGAACTTTTAGAGAAAAATGATGAAATTGTTCATTACCCTTTATTTAACAATCCCGGTACTGGACATAAAATTCAAAAAGGAAATCAACCTGCAAGTATTTATTAAGTGCCTACTGTGTGGTAGGTGCTGGGGATATAACAACAGAAACCAAAGGGTGCTTGCTCTCAATATCCCCCAATATGGCACACAGAGAGGAAGGAACAAGCTGCAGACTAGAACTTGGATCTTTCGACTTTAAATCCAACAGTCTTTTCATTGTAACATACTATTCCTTATGGAAAGGGCTTGATAAACTTAAAGTGCCATATAGACTTTAAAAAAAAAAAAGCAATTATTAAGTACCGACTATGTGCCATTCACTTAACAAATTTTTAATCTTGTTTTATTCTTACAACTCTTACAGATGAGGAAACTAAGGTAAGACAGAGATTAAATGACTTGACTAGGGTCATACAGTTAGTATCTGAGGTTTTTGAACTTGGATCTTTTTGATTCCAATTCCAGGACTCTATCTACTGGGCAGCCTGGCTATATGCATGTGTGTATATCGAAATACATATGTGTGCATATATAATAAGTCACAAACAATTTGTCAGAGATAGTACTTGAACCCAGGTCTCCCTGGCTTTGAGTTCAGCCCTCTTTCCTCTCTGCAATGTCACCTTTGCTCTTAGGAATTTGAAACAAGTGTCATCATTATTTTCAGTTACCAAGCTGAATAATATCAAGTATAATAATAAACATGTATATAGAACCTGCTACGTGTCAGGCACCATACTAAGTGCTTTACTAATATCTCATTTGATCCTCCCAACAATCCTGAGAGGTAGGTGCTATTGCGATCCCATTTTACAGATAAAGAAACAGAGGCAGAGAACAGCAAAGGTCAAGGCCAATTTAGGAATGCTAACCAGATCACTTAAGAAAAATTTTTTTTGTAAGTTATGAATTTATTGGTCTGGAAATAATTTCAGACATTACATTAAGAAACTCTTTTGGGAAGATGCTAAGATGTTACTCATTATTTTCTGGAAATTTCCAACTATTCTGCATAAGAGCCTCTGAAGTGGGAGCCTTCAGACAAATCCAATCAGCCCAGGCTGGTCAGGCTGCCTAAGGTACCTTCTACCAATGCCAAAGTATGCAAGGGTTACCAGCATCCACTGGCTGATTTCCCATCAACCTGCTTTCAAAGTTGGCCAAAATGGTGGTCAAAAGCAAGCGGTAAATGGGATCTTGCTCTTCCTAAGATTGAATCTTGCCTTGGCATTTAAGTGTCCCAAAGAAAAAAAAAGCAAGTGGTGAGCTTGAACAAGGGTTTATCTATCTCCATGGTTACTCATTAAGGAATAGAGGAGGTTTGGTGCCCAGAATACAATTAGCGTTCAATGCATACTTGTTATCATTGAGAAGCGATGAGGGGCAAAAAAGAGAGTGCTGGAATTGGGGCCATCCCAAGAGACTCCCATTGTAGATTTAGAGCTGGGAGGGTCCTGAGAACCAAGGTTGTTAGAGTTGGTGGTTAAGTAGTGGGAAATCCTAGAATTAGCCCTGGTAGGGATTGTAGAACGCTGACCATCAGAACCTTGCGGGAGTGAACGAACATTATAGACGGAAGGAATCTTGGAACACATACAACCACACTGTAAAATGTCACCCTGGGAAAGGATAGTAGAGGTCATGTAGTTCAGCCCCCTCAGTTTATTGAAGAGGAAACTGAGGTCAAAAGAAGTTGTTGACTTTGCCCAAATTCACATACACAAGGAGGGTCTAAGTCAGGATTGAACCCAGGTCCTTTGACTTCTAAGCAGAGCTCATTCTACAGCATATACTGCCTTCCTAAGCTTGAAATAGAGGCCGAATGACCTTTTGCCAGCTTTGCTGCAAAGGGTTTCTCTGCACTGAGTAGAATTTAAGGAGATGACTTCTTAAGAGCATCTGGCTCATTTCTGATGTACTTCTTTCCTAAAGTCAAAGAACATAGGTTTAGATCTCAGTTCAGTCACTCACTAATTATGGGACCTTTGGCAAGTCATTTCCTTGGTTTCCTTATCTGGGGAAGATGGAGGGGACAAGAATTTATTAAGTACCTACTATGTGCTATTATGTGTACTACTATGTGCTTATATGTAAGACACTGTGCTAAGTGCCTTATAAGTATTATCTGGAGCCTCACAGCAACCCTGGAAGGTAAATGCTTTTATGATCTATCTTTTGCAGTTGAGGAAACTGAGATAAAGATTGACTTACTCAGCCAATAAGTGTCTAAGGCCAAATTAGAACTCAGGTCTTCCTTACTGCTGGACCAGCTATTCATTCACTGTGCTACCTAGGTGGGTTGGATAGAAGACTCTCTCTAAGGTCACTTATAAATCTGTGAGTGTAGGATGATCATTTATCAGCAAAAACAGCCATCACTAATGATGTCTTTTAAATGATATTATCAATGTCTTCATCTATCCCCAGAAGTCCTAACCTAGTTCTACAAAATCATATTTAGAATTCAGGGAAAGTTTCTACTCTGTGTTCTCTCTGTACGCTTAAATGTGAAAATAGCTCAGGCAGTGAATCCCAAATATTTCTCTGTGACCATCTTGCCATCTACTGGACACAAATGCATAGAGCTCTACCAAGCATGCCCTCCTCACCCTGAGTGCAACAGTCAGCTTTTTAAATTAGCTGCAGGATGGGGGAGGGGCACCAACAGTCAGACTCCAGGTGACAGACAAGGTGACAATCAATGATTCATGGAAACAGTCTGACTTTCACCTGAACTAGTGTTCCCTTTTTCCTCCCTTTCTTCCTCCTTCTCTCTTTATTTGCTTTCCTCCTCCTTTCCTCCTTTTCCTTCTTCCTCCTTCCCTCCTTCTTCCCTTTTCTCCCTTCTCCCTCTCCTCCCACCTCTTCCTTCAGTCCTGGGGCAGCTCTGGAATACATAATAATTCAGACAAGACCATCCCTGTCCTCATGATTCTGACAGCCTTGTGGGTGGCTAAGATATACACAGAGAATCTCAGAATTGGAAAATATTTTTCCAAATCTATCTAGTTGTGAGCCCAGCAGAGTGTCTGGAAGGAAGGGAAAGAGCCCCTCCCTTTGCTTGGCCAAGCTGATGGTGGAATCTTGGAGGTGACCTGCCCAATCACAGTGACTGTATCTCACAATTTTATAGTTTCAGCATTAAAAGTTCCTGTGAGCACATCCTGTCCAACACAAACTGGAGCACAAATCCTTTCCTTGTGCTATCACAGAGCAGCCAAGAGGGCAGAACCTCTGGAACTTTACCCAGCATTCCTAAATTTGGAGGGCACGTGCAGTCCTTGACAGTACAGAACCAGAAGAGCATTGTACCTAATTAGTTTTATCCCTAGCATCTATCACTGGACCTGGCACATAGTAGGTGCTTTTACAATGTTAATTGACTGACTGATTGATTAAAACAAGAAGAATGAAAGCCAATCTTATGTACTATATAGGGAGCCAGCCTCATAATCAGGGAAATCTGGGTTCAAGTCCCACCATGGCTTTCACTAGTTGTATGACCCTGGGACTCTTGACCTCTCATTGCATTAAATAACTCTTAAGATGGAGTTTTTTGGTTTTTTTTAACCTAGGTCTTACACCACTTTAGCAATCTAGTGAAATCTAGGCATCCCTTCCCAGAAACATGTTGTTAGTTTTTTTTTTAAATTATGTTTTTAAATACATAAAATCTACTAGATTACAAAAGAAACCAAATCTGTAGAAAAAAATGCGATCAGGTGCTATCTCACAACCAATCTAACAACCATCATAACTTTGACATAGTGATGAACATAAAAGATATTTTATGACAATGACTGCAATATGATATGAAAAGATCTGTGATTTCTGTTGGTGACAAAGTCACAGGTACTGCTAACATTACTGTGATTTGTCACCTCTGCTATTCATAAGTGAAGGAAATGCTGAAGTTCCATTAGAGTTGAGTGAAAAGAAAGATGTAATTACCTTTTCCCCATTAGTGTTCACAGTATCCCTGGAAATCATCTGAAGGTCTCGGGTTCAGAGCTGCTACTAGAAGGCTGTTGGTCAGAGAAGTAATGAAGACCAGCATGGGGAGAAGGAAGGTAGGTTCTCACCACTGGAGAGCTCCTTATGCCCCCTCCCCAATTTATTAATTTATTTGTTTTCAGTTTTCAACAATTACTTCCATAAGTTCCAAATTTTCTCCCCACCTCTGCCACCTCTTTCCTCCCCAAGATAACTTGCAATTTTATATGGGTTCTACATATGCATTCCTATTAAACATATTTTCATATAGTCATGTTGCATAGAAGAATTAAAACAAATGGGAGAAACCATGAGAAAAACAAAACATAACAAAGGAGAAAATAGTCTGCTTCATTTTGCATTCCAACTCCATAGTTCTTTCTCTGGATGTAGATGGCATTTTGCATCATGAGTCCTTTGGAAATATGTTTAGGTCCTTGCATTGCTGAAAAGGGCTAAATCTATCAAAAACAGTCTTCTCACACTGTTACTATTACTGTGTATACTGCTCACTTCACTCAGCATCAGTTTATATAAGTCTTTCCAGGTTTTTCTGAAGTCTGACTGTTTGTCATTTCTTATAGCGCAATAGGACTCCATGACATTCATTTCCCACAACTTGTTCAGCCATTCCCCAATTGATGGACATCCCCTCGAATTCCAGTTCTTGGCCACCACCAAAAGAGCTACTCTAAATATTTTTGTGTATGTGAAGAAGTATTGTTGTTTCAGGCCTCTCTGACTGTGTGTGACCTCATTTGGAGTTTTCTTGGCAAAGATACTGGAGTGGTTTACCATTTCCTCCTCTAGTTCATTTTACAGATGAGGAAACCAAGGCAGAGTGAAGTGACTTGCCCAGGGTCACACAGCTAGGAAGTATCCAAGGTTGGATTTGAACTCAGGTACTCTATGCACTGCACCCCCTACCTGCCCCATAGGTTTCTTTCCCTGACACTGTTTGACCTTAGGTAATTTCCTCCCCATCCTAGTCTCACTCTGTTCCCACCCCTGGCTTGAACCTGCTATATGGCCACTCAGAGGCATCCCAGAGTCTCCTCCCACAGGCCTGTGTCTCAGGCTGACTGCTTTTCCAGTCTGGAGATCTCTCCTCTCAACTGTGACTCATTCGGCCACAGTATATTACAAAAGTCCTTTGCTGAAAGGGAGGAGGAGAGAAAGCCTGAGGAGAAAAGAAGTTGAGAAAAGAGTTGGGATTCTCACTCAAGCTCTGTGAATGCAAGGGCAGAGCTCTTTTCACAACAACATGAAACTATTCCAGAGGCCTGACTTTCAGTTACAAAATTATTCCAGGGTCCTAGATTACAAGAACAGCTAGGTGGCACCATAGAGTGCTGGGTCTGGAGTTAGGAAGACTCATCTTTGTGAGTTCAAATCCAGCTTCAGACACTTACTATCTGTATGACCCTGGTCAAGTCATTTAGCCCTGTGTGCCTCAGTTTCCTCATCTGTAAAATGATCTGGAGAAAGAAATGGTAAAACCACTCCAGTGTCTCTGCCAAGAAAACTCCAGATGAAGTCAGGAAGTATTGGAAACAACTGAATAACAACCTAGATTTCATTTGCTAAAGCTCTTTTTGATACACAAACAAGATCACTCATTATAGCGGCAATTTAAAAAAGATGCAATAGACCATCGCATGATAAGCCCACGTACGCAGGGAATGGTGCATGTGAGGTCTGAAGGAGAAGGACATTATCAAACAGATAGGGTTGGGGGAGGCTTCCTGGCAAGTGATCTGGACTTTAAAGGATGGTAGGAATTTGGCAGCTAAGAAGGGAAAGGGAAACCCATTATAATAAAAGCTCTCATACATATAGCACTAGGCATTGTCCTAAGCTCTTTGCAAATATTATCTGATGTGACTCTCACAATGACCCTGGGAGGTAGACACTATTATAATCTCTATTTTTACAGATGAGGAAACAGAGCTTAAGTAACTTACTTTGGATCACACAGCTAATGCCTAAGGCCAGATCTGAACTCAGGTCTTCCTGACTCCAGACCTAGCGCTCTAACCACTGCACTACCAAGTTGCCAGAAAGGACCTTGGAGGTCTAACTCTTTCATTTTACAGATATGAAAACTGAGGTCTTTGGAGGTTATAGGCACAGGAAATAGCCTAAATGGTGGCTTGAAGGCAGATCAGCACCTTGGGTTCTACTGAGTGGGAGAGAGTACCCCACTGGGCATGGACCCAGGCAAATAACACTGAAAAGAGAGAGGAGAGTCAGATCATGGAAGGCCTTGAATGTTAAGCATAGGAGTCCATTCTGTTGGCCAAAGTAGTTTTTTCAGAATTTTATAAGATCATAGATTTAGAGTCAGAAGGGACTCATTGAGTTTGGCCAGCTAAAAAGCATCCGTTATGTGCTGGGTGCCAGGATCTGTGCTAAGCACTGGAAATACTGACAAAAGTGAAAGTCTCTTCCCTGGGTGACCTTACATTCTAATGGGTGAGACAGCATGTATATAAATAACCTTTGCAAATGTATTATATATGATGCAATATTTATTACATATATAAATATGCAAGATAGCTTGGGAGGGAAGATACCAGTAGTGGGGGAGGGGGCAGTCAGAAAAGCTTTCACGTGGAAGATTCTTGAGTTAAGTTTTGAAGCAATTCAGAGATTCTAAGAGGCTGAGGGAGATGAGGTGATTGAGAAAGTCAGAGAGAAAGACAAAGAGACAGAGAGAGACAGACAGAGACAGACAGAGAGAGAGAAAGAGACAGACAGAGACAGAGACAGAGAGAGAGAGAGAGAGAGAGAGAGAGAGAGAGAAAGAGAGAGAGAGAGACAGAGAAAGAGAGACAGAGAGAAAGGGACAGAGAGACAGAGAGACAGAGACAGAGAGACAGGCAGACAGAGAGAAAGAGACACAGAGAGAGAGACAGAGACATAGAGGACATTCCAGGCATGGAATGATGGTGATGTGAGACAGCCAATTCAGAGGCATGGAGATGAGAAGATGGGGGTGGAGGGAGAGAGAGGAGTCAGTGGCCAGTGTAACCAGCTCCCAAGGGGAGTAATTGGTTAAATGACTGTAAAGGTAGGAAGAGGCCAGGTTGTTAGCTTTAAATGCCAGATAGAGGAATTTATATTTGATTCTATTTATTGAATAGGGTGCAAAGGTGACATGGATCTTTAGAGGGGAGAATGAGGGAATAGGTTAAAGTGGGGTATAGAAGGGTGTTTAGATTAATAAGAATGGGAGAAGAAGGGAGGGATCCTTGGAGTGGGGTAGGTTAAGTAATAGGGCAGTATAACCCACAGAAGAGTTAGGAGGGATAGGAAAAGAGATACACACAAACATAAAATAAAGACCAGGAGTAGAATTTGTTAGGGAAAAAGGAGCAAGGGTGGTAATCAAGATCTCATACAAAATTAAGGCTAAAATAGATTTAATCAAAAGAGAAAAACAGGGAAACAATACTATGTGTCAGTCATATTCATCAAGATTGTTTTAGACTGTTTGAAACACTAGACAGCATACGGTGGGAATATTGCCATGGTGTAGGAAATGACAAGTTAGTGGACTTGGAAAAATATGGAAAGTCTTGGGCTTATGAAGGAAGTGATTATCCACCCTCAGAGAAACAGAGGACAGACAAGTATAGTATGGTCTTCCATAGATGCGTATCAGTGTATATGTCTATATGTGGGTATTAATATGGATGTCTAGGAGTGTATGTGTAATAAAGTATATGGATGAGTACATGTATGAACATGATATCTTTATGTATCTATAAGCGTATGTATGTGTGTATTGTGTATACACATATGTATGCATGTGTGAACATGCATAAACATGCATGTATATATCCACCTTTAATTGTAGCATTGGAGAAAGGGAGAAAAAAGAACCAAGTAAAAAGTGCGCAGCAGAGAAAAAAAGAAAACTTACAGGAAGCAAAGAAAAGAAAAGTCCTCAACACAACGCATAATATTTATTACATAGGCTTTCTTGAAATGGAAATTTATTGCTATATATTTTGAATCCTCTCACGTTCTGCTGTGCATATGGCAATGCATTTTTTTCTTGCTTTGGATTATTTTAGTTTTAGAATTTAAATTCGTTTCTTTTTTCTTTTCTTATATTGTATTTAAGTTTTAAATGTTAAAAATTATAAAAAAAAAAAAAAGAGAAAATACTGCATCAAATATGTTATAGGAAAAATACCACTTCACTAGAGGCTCAGAACCGCTGAGTTTCAACCTAAAGCAGTTTCCTAAACCATGTGTAATCTGGCTGTACTGGGAAGCATTGCCTTCCTGGGTGGGACAAGTTTCATTAGTCACTCCCTAACCTGTTAATTACTTAGGAGAGTCTCTCGTCTCACCAGATATTATCTCGAAATGAGCTCCTGGTTCCCAGCCTCCCCAGACTGAATGAAGGCTGTTTTAATCTCCCTCTAATCCCCTTAGACATTAAAGTCAGTGCTTGGAGGGATGTCTCTTCTTTAGGAGAAAAACAGAAAGAGATAGAGACAGAGAAAGGGAGAGACCAAGACAGAGAATTCCATTCTTAGAGCTATCAGTCCCAGAGGTCAATCTGGAGGCAGAGAATAATGATAGCTAACATTAATAAAGCACTTGAAAGTTTGCAAAGCCCTTTACATAGCTCATCTACTTCGATCCTCACAAGCCTGGGAAATTGATGCTATCTTGATCTGCCTTTCACAGATGGGGATTCTGCGGAAGACAATGACATTCTGGACTTACAGAGAAATGTCGCTCAGTACCAGAAGTTGTTTAGGAGAATCGGGCAATGGGCAAGCATTGATCATGTACCTACTATATGCAAGACCCTGGGAATATGACAAAAAGGAAACAAGCAATCCTTCCTCTAGAGGAGGTTATGTTCTAATGACATAGACAGGTATACACAAGACATGTATGATGCTGGTATGAAGTACTTGGAGGCAAAAACACCAAAGCGAGTTGGGCAGGGGACCAGGAAGGGTCTTCTGTAGAAGATGGCTAAAAGAAGCAGCATTTTAGAGAGGGTGTCAAGGGCCTAGAAGCTTCATGGTAGAGGGACAGCACTTTAGGCTTTAGGAAGACTCTGGTTTAAGACCTTAGATGCTTACTGTGGTGAGACTCACCAAATCACTGAACTTATCTACAAGGCTGTTTCTTCATCGCTGAAATGATATTAGCACCCACTTCATAGGATTGTTGTGAGACTCAGCTATGGAGTGCTCAGGGAGGACGGGCACCTCTGATGTAAGGGCAGGCTGCTCATCTGCCTGATTCATCCACCTCCTATCTGTGGCTCCAAGAGCATGTTGCAGTGGCTACAGCCCAGTAAAATCTTCTCAGCAAATGGGCTAAACCAGATTGAGTGTCCCTGAGCGGTCTCAAACCTATTCATGAGTTGGGGGCGTTTCTATTCCAAGCACAGGAAGGCTTCCCCTGATGCAATGGGCAGATGAGAACAATTTGTTCCACTGACCATGAAGGTGGCTGAAGCAGGTTCTGTGGAACATTTAGAACCTGATTAGACATCCAAGATGCTAAGGTCATCCATTGTATCCTGGACCCATCGTCAAGTCATCCTTACTTTTGCCTTGCTGTTGGCCTCTGACAACTCTGGAAAGTGAGATTGATGACTTGGTGCAGTTCTGTCTCACTTAAATTCTACTGAGTCAACACATCACCCCATTCTTGCAGAATGAAGGACAAACAATGATATAAAGCACCTACTGTGTGCTGGACACAGTACTAAGTACTGGTAATACAAAGACAAAAGTAAAACAGTCCCTATTCACTTCACTTCACAGTCACTTCAAGGTGATTACATTCTATAAAAGAAACAAACATACACATAAAAATGTATATTCAAGGTATAGGGAGGGAGTGGGGGATTGCCTTTTTTTTTCTTTATATCTTCAGTGTTTAACATGGATGCTTAGCAGCTAGGTGTCACAATGCGTAGAGTGCTGGTCCTGGAGTCAGGAAGACTCATCTTCATGAGTACAAATCTAGCCTCAGATATTTGCTAGCTGTGTGATCCTGGGTGAGTCATTTATCCCTGTTCACCTCAGTTTCCTCATCTGTAAAGTGAGCAAAACCAACAAAAAATAAATGCTTGTTGACTTATTGACAATCAACAAGGTGAGTGGGGTGGGGTGGGATGCACTAGCAGATGAGTGGATCAAGAAAAGTCTCTTACTGGAGGTGATGATTCTGGGTATTCCCGAGAGTAATCCAGGCTTGAGGTAGGAAGATAAGAGTATCCCGTGCAAGGACCAGTAAGAAGGTCAGTTTGATTGGACCATAGAATGTAAGAAGGGGAGTAACCTATCAAGTGGAGATGTGGTTCCCCTGCCTGGTTTCCACTCCTTGGAACAAGAAGCCTCTCCCAGGTTAAGCTCATCACCTCTAATTTCATCAGCTGCTCACTCAAGTCTAGACTGACATGATCTCCCTTCTGATTGTAGGGTGGAGTACCAAACTTCTCCCAATGCCTTCCTTTTTAGAGGGCAGAAACTGGATGCTAATGCCAACTTGGTGGGGGTACCCATCAAGCAACTCAGAATCCCTTTGCTCAAGACATCCACCAAATTCAGCCTCTCTGGTGGCAGAGATTTACAGGCACCACCCCTGGGTAGGGGAAATGTTTTAAATTATTCCTGCTATAACTTCGAAGCGTCAATGGTTAGGTGGCTCAGTAAACAGAGTACTGGGGCTGAAGTCAGGAAGATAGAGCTTCCTGAGTTCAAATCTGGCCTCAGGCACTTACTAGCTTGCTGTGTGACTCTGGGCAAGTCACTTAACCCTGTTTACCTCACTTTCAGGGAGAAGGAAATGGCAAACCACTCCAGATCCCTGCCAAGAAAACTCCAAAATGGGTCATGAAGGGATGGACATGACTGAAATGATTTCATAATTAAATAGAACTGCTCATAGAGTACTCATCGCTGGAGCCCAGCATGAGGACAGTGGGATCTTAGTGGTGGAGTCTGTAGAAAAGAGATAAGTCCAATTTGACCTACCCTAGAACCCTGAGGGACAGTTGTAGGAGACTGGCTCAGGGACAGTGGCTTAGGCAGGGTTACTTGCTACTTTTACATTATCTCATTTGATACAGAGAACAATCCTGTAAGGTGGGTATATTAAAGGTATTAACTCCATGTTAGAGACAAAGAAATTGAGACTCAAGTTAAGGGACTTTCTGAGCGTCACATAGCTGGGATGTCTCAGTGGTAGGAAGTGAAATCAGACCTCTCTGGATGCTAAGTCTCTTCTTTCTCCTTCCACTGCCCTGCCTCAAGATGCATTTCCACATATATTCCACAATATGCTGCCAAATCCAATTATCTCATGATAGGTCATACAGAATCCTGCAACATTCACCCATCGTCTGAAAAAGGCTGGCCTTATCTCCTGACCTGATCCTATCATAGACCCAGCTGCTAACATAAATGGAAACATTTATTTTCTGGGCTGCAGAGAATCTGATGGATTAGAAAGCCAGATGTCAGGATTATGATAAACAGGCAATGATTAGTGTCTGATGTATCCTGTTTGGATTCAGGGTTTTTACTTTTGAGAGGAAGAAAGCACAGTGTAGGAGAAATTGCACTGGAGGTCTGGGTGTGAATCTTGGTTTTGCCTCATCACTACAAGGGTGACCTTGAGAAAAACACTTCCCCTTTCTGGTTCTCAATTTCCCCATCTGTAAAAATGACAAGCTGGACTAAAGGATCTTCATATTGTCTTTTGGCACTCATATTCTGTGATTCTGGGGGCGATAGACTGAAATCAACCAATCTGATGGCTTTACTTGAATGCCCTGCATCAGTGCAGAGGCTCTCACTGTGTTTTTCAGGAGGTCGCTCACAGAATACAAGGACAACAACCCTGTGAAGTAGATGCTACTTTTTACAGATAAGGAAACTGAATTTGAGAAAGGTCAAATGATTTGCCCAAGGTCACACAGCTTGTAAATACATAAGGCAGAACTGGATTCAAGATTTCCTGTTTCCAAGTCCCAACACATCTAGTTTAATCCAATTTAATTCAATTCATTAAATATTTTTTAAGCATCTGCTATATGTCAGGCAGTGTGCTAAGTTCTGGCGATACAAAAAGAGGCAAAAGATAGTCCCTGCTCCCTTGCAGACTGATGAAGGAAACAATATGCAAACAAATATATAAAAATCAAACTATATACAGGATATGTCTTCATCCTTCATTGCCAAAGAAGACCATGCCATCAGAGAAATAATGACATGACTTTGAACTTGACTTTGTTTTGAGGGAGGGAGGGCTGTGCAGGTCACCAGCCTCACTTCTCCTCCAGAGCCATCTGCATCCAGTGACCAGATATTCATCAGGATGACTGGAGATGACCCAGGATGAGGCAACTGGGGTGAAGTGACTTGCCCAAGGTCACACAGCTAGTGAGTGTCAAGCATCTGAGGTAAGATTTGAACTCAGGTCCTCCTGACTCCTGCACTGGTGCTCAATCCATTGCATCACCTAGCTACCCCTACAGGATAAATAGGGGATCATTAACAGAGGGAAGGAACTAGAATTAGAAGGGGCTAAGGAAAGCTTCCTATAGGAGGTGTGACTTTAAATGGGACTTAGAGGAAGCCTGAGAAATCAGTAGTTCCAGGAAGGGAAAGAGTATTCCAAGCACAGGGTACAGCCACAAAAAATGCCCAGAGCCCAGAGACAGAGTGTCTTGCTTGTAGAACAGCCAGGAAATTAGTGTTACTGGATTGAAGTATATGTGACCTTGAATAAGGTGTGAGAAAACTGGAAAGATAGGAGAGGGTTAGATTATGAAAGATTTTAATGCCAAATAGGGTATTTTGTATTTGCTCCTAAAGGCAATAGGAAGTCACTAGAGTTTATTGAATACGGGAATCCACTGAGGCAAGAGAGAGGAAGTACTTTTCTCCAAAGTCACATTCTTATCATTGAAAGTGGGACTTGAACCCAGAGTACTGGGTACTCAGAGTACTCCTACACAGTACCCCAAGAGGTTTACCTTCATTCAGTTCATGGCAGAGAGGATTACAGGAACCTCAACAGCCAATATCCCCTCCAAACATCCCCAATGTAGACTCATGCAGCCCAGAGGAGAAGCCCAGGCAATCTATTTCACTTTTAGACAGTACTCACTGATAGGAAGTTTTTTCCCTCACAACCAGCCTAAATCTATCTGTTTTAGTTCCCCTTCCTGCCCTCTGTCACAACATATCTAATCCCTCCTGTTGTTGACACCAGCCAAGAATTCGATGTCATAATCAGTCTCTACCTCTGTGACCTGGCTGCAGAAATGTCAATGGTTTTCCTTTTCCAGGACAATGTTCCTTTTCCCCAAGGTGATTCAGCCCCAAAAGAACTGAGACTGAGAGGAAACACTGGAGGGCATCAGTTCCAGGTTGACCATTCTCTGAGGAGGAAACCAGTCATAGGTAGATAAAAAGAAGACAAAAATATTTCCGAGGTGCTCACAATTGTAAGATCCTAGATGGAAAGCTAGAGGGTCCCTTAGGGTCCATTAAATTAAAATCTTTCATTTTATAGATGTGCAAACTGAGGCCCAGAGAAGTGAAATAACTTATCCAGGATAACACAGCTGGTAAGGGTTTGATAAGGGATTTGACACAGGTGCTCTTGGCTCCCAGTCTAATGCCCTATCCACTAGACCCTGATGCTTCTTAATCTTTTTCCTTTCAGTGAGATAAGCCCAGCTTAAGTGGTTAAAAGAGCAATAAGTAGATCCCCAAGAGATCATAAAAATGGGAAAGGCTCCCACATGTACAAAAATATTTATAACAGCTCTCTTTGTGGTGGTCGAAAACTGGAAATCAAGGGGATGCCCATCATTTGGGGAATGGTTGAATAAATTATGGTATATGAATGTAATGGAATACTATTGCACTGTAAGAAGCGATGAACAATAAGACTTCAGAGTGGCCTGGAAAGACTTATATGATCTGATGCTGAGCAGAACCAGGAGAACTTTGTGCACAGCAATGACCATAGTGTTCGAGTTTTTTCTGGTAGACTTGGAACTTCATTGCAATGCAGGGACTTAAAAAAAAAATTCCCAATTATCTTCTAAGGCAAAATGCCTTCCACATCCAGGGAAAGAATTCAATAGCAGAATATAGCAGATCATTTTTTTGTGTATGTTTAATGTTTTGGTTCGTTATTTTAGTTCTTCTACAGAGCATGACCAATGTATGTGTTGATCCTATATAGAATTATATACCACCTCTGGGAGGGATGGGGATGGTGGAGGGTAGGTAGGGGGGAAAAACTTAAGTTTTATGGTAGTGATTGTAGGACACTAAAAATAAATAAAATTAATATAAAAAATAAATATTTGCTTGCATTTTTGATTAAGATCTATTAAGATAAATTAAAGCCACCTGGAAAAGTCAAAAAACAAAAAGAGCAATAACTAGCATAGGACAGCATGAACTTTGTCCTAAGGTGCTGGAATTTAAAGAGGGCACTTGAAACCTTTCCGTATCAGAGAATCAAGTGAACTTAGCACTTAGCTAGTAAAAATAATTGTTTAAAATAGGACATTGCCAAATAATTACCCCACCAGCCCCCTGTATTCCAGGAACTCTGCCCCTGTCCTATCTCCCCTCCAAAAATGACCTTAAGGTGTCCAGTGGAAACTGAATTAAGGGGTTATTTTATTTTATTCACCTTAACAACAAAAAATTATATTTACGAATAAATGCTTATCAGAATGTACACCAGACAAGAGTGTTTAGGCCCTGACCTCTGACCTCCTTAGCCATATAATCAGGGCAAGAGAATTCCCTTCCTGAACTCTGCCCCTTCACCCTAGCCATGGGGTTCATTGATTGGCATTTCTGTTCAGAATATTTGCAGAGTGCTTTCCCTAGAGTTATTTTCCTTTATCGACACTATGAGATGACAGGATATTAGCCAAGCTGGATCCTAGGAGGTAAGTGCTATTATAATTTCCATTTTACAGATGAAGACACTGAGGCAGGTGGAGATGAAATGACTTGCCCAGAGTTACACAACTCGTAAGTGTCTGAGGCTGAATTTGCACTCATGTTTTCCTGACTCCAGTTCAGCACTCTGTCACCACTAACTTTCCTCCTCCATCCTTGACTTTCTAGGTGAAAAAATTTGTCCACATTCCCACTTAGGAAGGGAAAGGCAGATAGAAGTTGTTAGGATTCTGAATCATAACTCAGTATGTACTGTGGGACCTTCAGAGAGGTCCTTTAATTCATAGGAATGGATTTAAACCCAGGAGGACACCTTGGGCATCATCTTGTTCAACTCCCTTCATTTTACAGTTGGGGAAACTGAGGGCTAGAGGGAGACTTGGGGAGCTAGGGACATCATGGATTTAGAGCTGAAAGGGACTTTAAAGTTCACCCAGTCAAACCCTTCTCATTTTATGGATGAGGAAGGCAAAGGGCAGAGAAGGGCAGTGACATACTCCAGGTGAGGAAGGCTGGAGTGGAACTGGGATTCAAAACCAGGACCTCCAACATCCAATTTGGCATCCTACCTTTGACACCACACTGTCTCCTGCTGGTGGTTAGGGGGTAACTGAAAGAGGACTTGGCACTTATTGGCCTTCTAGCCACTTATGGCTTGAAATTAAATTAAAGACTAAATTTAAAAATTAACAAAGTATTTCAAGGACTGTCCTGGAACCCACTCACCACAGGTAATTTTGTTTACATGGGAGATATCTTTGGATGGCCAAAAGGACTCATTTATGAGCAAATTCTCAGAAGACTGTCATGGGTGCCATCAGACTTTTCTTCCCTCCCTTTTCGATGCATAGAAGATGCTTAGAGACCTCTAAAGTTCTCTGAGGTTTAGTATCTGATTTTCAGATAGGAGAAAACTGAATACCTAGGGAGGGAATTTGTTCAAGGTCAAGAAACTTGCTAGTGGCATAGTTGGAGCTGGAACACAGGTCTCCTGATGTCCTTTTCCAGGGTCCTACCTTTTCTTTCATGTTTCCCTTTTCATCTCCTCTCCCTTGTCCCTTGCCAATATTTTGTGGCTCCGGTTAGGGATGGGAGGAGAAGATAAGGTATAAGATTTAAGGGATTTTGTTCAACAGTCACCTTGAAAGCTCTATAAGTAAACATTTATTAAGCACTTACTGTAGGCAGAGCATTGTGCCTGGACCATAGGAGAAATTATAATAATAGGAGATATTTACAAAGCACTTTTGGAGAGGGAAATCGCAAACCACTCCCGCATCTTTGTCAAGAGAATCCCAAACGGGGTCATGGAGAGTTGGACCTGACTCAACAATGTATAGCAGTTTAAGGTTTGCAAAGTGCTTTACATATTCTATTTCATTGAGGGCAGGGACTGTCTTTTGCTTCTTTTTGTATCTTCAATACTTGGCATAATGCCTGGCATATAGTAGTCACTTAATGAATGTTTATTGATTGATTAGTTCATTATATCATGGAATCCTCACAACATCCAGAGTTGTGCTGGTAAATATTTAACGACTGATTCTTCGGGGAAAGAAGCAAACATACACACACACACACACACACACACACACACTCCTGACACACTTTAAAATTTAATCTTCAGTATTAATGTTTTTTCCCCATCACTTTCTTAAGTCTAGGCAAGCAAGAAAAACAGCAAATAAATCAAGCCCTGATCTGTAGGGTTTGCTGATTTCTGAGATGTAAATACTTGCATTGAAACACTTGGCTGGCTCCAGCACATCCTGACTATGAGGTAAGTGCAATTATTAACCCCATGTAACAGATGAAGAAACTGAGGTTCAGAGAGGTGAAATAATTTCTTATACAATGAGCAAGTTCCAGAAGCAGGATACAAACTCAGATCCCATTGAGTCCAAGTCCCAAAGTGATTTCCTCTTAAATGCTACTTTCCAAAAGAAGTCATGGTTCTTGTCCTAGGAGTTCAGAGTTTAGATGGGAAAATAAGCCACATAAGCTATCGGAGAACAACATAGAAGTTTTGAAATAAGAATAAGAGAAATGAAGACAGGTCTAGTTTTGATGAGATGAGGCATTCCGAAAAAGTTTCATGGTAGAAGATGGTCTATTGCTGAGTCTCGCAGGTAGAGATAACATTATTTTTTTTGAAATAACAATGGATAGAGCAGAGAAGGATGGGCATTGGAGACCAGGCATCTAGAAATTCATTCATCTTTGAGCCTCCTGGGTACAGGGAGGCCCTGGGAGAGGCTCAAAGGTCAGTTAGCTAAAGTACAATGTTTGTCCTTAGGATAAAAACTGACATTTCTGTAGCAGTTTAAGGCTTTCAGAGGGCTTTATAATAATCTCAGTTGAACTTCACAATTGCCCTGGGGTGAGGTGGGAGAGGTAGGAACTATTGTTTTCCCAATTTTACAGATGAGGAAGCTGGGGGCAGTGTGGTGCAAAAGAGAGGGCATTGATTTTGTAATCGGAGAATTTGGGTTCAAATTCTGATTTCTGAGTCACCTTGGGAAGTGACTTCACTGTCATGGCCTCAGTTTCCTCAACTATAAAACCAAGGGGTTGGACTAGGTTGCCTATGAGGACCTTTCTAAATCTAGGATATTATTGGCATTGTTTCCCCTTTTAGAGTGTAAAGTCCTTGAGTGTAGGAACCATCTTAATTTTGGGGTATAATAAATGCTTTTTCCTTCATTCATCCTGAGTATAAGAGAATGGTGACTTCCTCAAAGACACGGTCATATTTCTAGTGTCTAAGGGAGGATTTGAATGTGGGTCTTCCAGATTCAGGCAGCTAAGTGTTGGAGTGGATAGAGTGCTGAGCCTGAAGTTAAGAACACCTGAATTCAAATCCAGCCTCAGATGTTTACTAACGGTGTGACCCTGGACAAGTCACTTCACCTGCTTGCCGCAGTTTCCTCCTTTGTAAAATGAATTGGAGAAGAAAATAGCAAACCATTCCAGTATTTTTGTCAAGAAAACCTCAAATGGGATCATAAAGAGTGGGACACAACTGAAAAACAACTCAACAACAACTTCCCAACTCAAAGTTCACCACTATATCCCCATAGAACTCACAGCTTAGTAGAACACTCACTAACAAAGCACACAATGTTTCATGGAAACAGCATTAGAGAAGTAGTTTCCTCCTTTAAAATAGGGCGGCGGGTCCACTCTAGATGACCTCTGGGGTACTTTCCAGTTTTGTTTCTAGATCTGATGATCCTATTCTAAATTCAGGTAAAATTGCCCTGGGAGGTTGGAGGTTCCTCGCTGCAGGCATCAGGGAAATGGTCAAGTAACATGCCCTCCAATATGGTGGCTCATGCTTAGCATGTGTCTGGACCCCAGGGACAAATACAATTTTCATCCTGCTCTGGGCTAGTTTGGGATTCTGGTATATTTGCAGCTTGTACTTTTTGATTTTAATTTAAACTGAATTCATTCTGAACTTGATAAATTCCAACAGAAATGAACATTTCCATATGCAAAGAACAGAATAGGGAGATTGTAAATTAATTGAAAATCTCTATTAGAAATTAAACATATATACATAGTAAATTCAAGGCATTCAGTTCTAAAGCTGTTCTGATTGTCTGTCTGTCTGTCTGTCTCTGAGCTTCCTTCTGTTCATTTAAAAATATTTCATTGATTGTTTTGAGGGGGCACTGTTGTCACTAGCCTTCCCACTAATTGTGTCCCCACTGCCCACCCCAACTGAAAAAAACAGTCAGGCAAAGCATGTCTATGTATTGGCCATGTCCAAAAATATATGTCTCACTAAGTCCATCATTTCCTTGTCAATGGGTGGGTAGCAGCCGCATCATCACCCATTTTCTGGATTTGTGATTGGCCATTACATTGACCAGAGTTCTCTAATCTTTCAAAGTTGTTTATGTTATAATGTTGTAGTCACTGTATAAATTGTTCTCTGGGTTCTGCCCATTTCACTCTTCATTATTTCATACAAGTGTTCCCAGGTTTCTCCAAATCTATACCTTTTGTCATATCTTATACTGCATGAATGAATGCTCTGTTACATTTATTGTACCCTCTCTGAACTCACTTCTCCATCTGGTATGGGTATTATTAAGTTGGGCTTCCAAAGAGGTTCTGCTACTACTTTCAGAATTTTAGGGAGTAAATCTGAGTGTGACCATCCACCTAACACTGTAGCTCATGAGCCCCTACCAGTGTGCTTCTCATTACTAATTAGCTAACAGATTCAGTTAATTCTTAGCAAAGGTATTTACTTAAAAAGGAAAAACTGTAGTTTTAAAGCATTCCCTTCCCCACTCCCCACCCCCAAAAATCCTGGAACTCATTCTTTCAGAAATACACACAGAGCTAGGGATAGGTAAACACTACCTAAAGTAATATCACAGTGAGGCACATTTGTAAAGAATATATGTTTCCAATGCAACAACTTTAGAATGGGAGGGTCTAGATTTCCTTTCTTTCTCTAGAGAATACTCATGAAGTTCAGTCTAGGGGCAGGGTATTGGTGATGGATGAGTCAATCTATTATTTAATTGAACTGGTTCATTGAAGGGCTCAGGATTTCAGCTGGACAAATGATTCAGGTGGGCTTGCTCCTTGAAGGTATGGAATCTCTGTTGGATTTACTGCTAAGATAAGCCCAGCAGGTAACTGGGCTACTGTGTTGACTCCTCACTGGACTTAGCTGTAGCTGGTCAAAACTGGGCAGGTCACTTAGCCACTGGACAGGTTGATCTGCTGGACTCCCAGGGCTCACTTTTGCATAGGTGACTATAGTCTTTGTTGCTTCTAATCTCTGGTCTAGCTGGATGTTTCTGTGCTCTTTTCATCTAGAGTGTGATAATTATATATCTTTAGCCTAGCATTGGCAGAAGCTTCTTTTTTTGATTCTCTCAGAGTGTTGGCTTTTTCATATGTAACTGAGCTATGCAAATCTGAGACCCTTTCTAAGATATAGACCATTTCCTTCTTATATGAAAGGGCATCTACTTTACATTTCAGCATCTGTTTTTACCCCTTCTGACCTTTAACTTAGACTTTAAGTCTTTACACCTTCATATGCTATCATTTATTCTATCTTTCTTCAAATGATGGGCATCTCTGTGGTTTCCAGTTCTCTGCTACAACAAAGGGTTTTTTTGAATATTTTTATGCTTATGTGCCCTTTATTTTTTTAAAAAAATTAATTAAATTTTAGTTTTCAACATTCACTTCTATAAGATTTTGAGATACAATTTTTTCCCTTTCCCTACTCTCCACTCTCTGATATATACTCTACATACACATTCATTGTAAACATATTTTCACATTAGTCATGTTGTAAAGGAGAAATAGAACCAATAGGAGGAACCATGAGAGAGAAGAAACAAAGTAAAACAAAACAAAAAAAAAGAGAGAGAGAGCAAATAGTTTGCTTCCATCTGCAGTCAGATTCCATAGTTCTTTCCCAGGATATGGATAGCATTTTCCATCATGAGGCTTTTGGAACTGTCTTAGATCCTTTCTTTTATCTTTTTTGGGGGTATAGACCTACTAGAGGTTTGGCATAGCTAGGCCAAAGAGTATATATTTAGTTTAGTGACCTTTTTGGGTATAGTTGCAAATTACTTTCTTAGTGACTAAACCAATTCAGCACTCTGCCACCAGCATTATGTGTCTGTCTTCTCATAGCATTTCCATCATTTGTCATTTTCCTTTCATTGTCATCTCTCTCAATATAACAGGTATGAAGTAGGACTTCAGAATTATTTTAATTTGTATTTTTCTTACTGTTTGTGATTTGGAGCATTTTTATGTTTGTTGACTTTTTTCTCTTTTAAGAACTGCTATCTTATATCCTTTGACCGCTTATCTATTGGGGAATGACTCTTGCTTTTACATATTTAAATAAATGTCCTATATATCCCGGATATCAAATTTTTATAGAAGAAACTTACTGCAAAACTTATTTTCCCCTTAAGTTAATGATTTCCCTTCTGATTTTCAGGCCCCACCATTCTAATTGTTGGTTGCCTAGTCATTCACTCCATCTAAGATCCAGTTCTACCACAATTCATTTCACTTCCCATCTATCTCCTAGCTGGTCACCACTTGGACACCTTCTTCTTCCCCTCCTCCCACCCCCCCCACCCCCCTTTTACAGAATTATCAAATCAACTCTCATTGATTCTGGAAACAGCCTGTTGATGGACTTTTCTATGACTCTGCTACTCATCTCTGTAACTTTCTAAAGCAAAATGTCCTTCCTTGGCTATGCATTATTTCTGTCTCTTAGCATAAAACTCTTTGAGGGCAGGGAATTTTTTAATTTTTCAATTTTTAACCCTAGCACTAAGCATAGTGATTGCCACATAGCAGGCATTTACTAAATCTTTTTTCATTCATTCATTCCTGCAAATTTTATATAATTCAAACTTTATATAATCAAATTTTATTCAATTTCATGTAATCAAATCATTTATATAATCAAAACCATGAATTTTATCTCTTTTGATCCTCTTTATCATTCCCGTTTGATACAGAGTTCCTCCCATATCTATAATTATGAAAGGCATTTTTTTTTTTAGGCAGTGAAGTTAAGTGAGTTGCCCAAAGGCACACAGGTAATAAGTGTCTAAGGCTGGATTTAAACTCAGATTCTTCTGACTGAAGGACCAGTGATCCATCCATTGTACCATCTAGCTGTACCATCTCTGTACCTTCTCTTTGAATTGATTTATGTCATGGGAACATAGTCAATGGGAATCCCCTTCTCAGATTATATGAGGTATCCTCTGCCTGCTTCCAGTCCCTATGGAAGAGGCTGGAGAGTCTGATTCCAGAAAAGTGAGATATTGAATGGAACAGTCCAGCTCTTTGACTCAAAGGATGTCCAAGTATTCTTACTGTCCCTTCACCATATGAAAAACAGGAACTTTTGGATGGGTGGCTGAGCCAAAACCAAGTCTGTGCCAAGCCCAATCTGTCAGCACAGTCCTGACAAGTGATTAGGATCTATCCCCACCACCAAAATGCTGCATCGCATTCTCTATGCCATATTCTGAAGTGAACTTAGTGGGTTAAGCTTTGGAGAAACTGCTTTAAGCTTAAAATCACTTTCTCTGAGGACTGAGGTAGTATAAGGGGAAATGTTACATTGGGAGTTGGAGGTGGTAGAGTTTGTATTTCTGTTCTTGTTATATCTTAGTAAAAGTGAACTGATATAAATTAATTAAATGAAATTGAGATGTCAATCACTTGCAGTTAACATTGGGGGCTAGCATTGATAATATTAGCATACTCCCCATCCCTTGGAGGTATTCTTAGTTTATTCTGATATTTGGTGTGAAATGCTTGTTTAAGCCTAATTTTTGCCATATTGTTTTCCCAGAAGTTTTTGTCAAATAGTGAATCCTTGCCTGAATAGTTGGATTCATTGAGTTTATTGATTACCATGTTACTATTTTCCTTTATTTCTATATCTTGATTAGGGGGGAGAAAGTGAGACTTTTCACAGCCTTCCCTCACTTGAATCCAATTCACTTGCAAGTCATGACACTACCTTCCTGATATCATGGTCCTCTTTGAGAAGGAAGGACAAGCAAAAATGATCTGCGAGTAGCAGTAGTAGATGCCCCACTAGGGACCCAACTGACCAGTTCCAGTTGGGCAACACAGCTCCTTTTTTCCTTCCTTCTTTTCCTCCCTCATTTCCTCTTTCTCTCTTTCTTTTTCTTCCTTCCGTCACTCTGTCCACATAGGAAATCATACCCTTATCTATGGGTACTCTGCCCAAAGTAATATAAATTTTGATTACCAAAACCTTATGAGATATCTTGGAGTTTATGGGCTTTATTTCTTTTCTTTATTTCTTTATTCCTTTTCTAAAGACCATACCTTAAACCCAAATCACTCTGGCTCTCATTAATTGGCCAACAATAGGTCCCAGCCCAAGTCTCACTTGGGCATTGTTTGAGTCATGATGGCTCAGAGTTAGTATAATAGCAATTGTTTCTATTTTGGCCAGAAAACCCGAGGGTCTTCCCCTGTCAGATTGATTTTGTTTTTAAATTTTTGACTATGTAAAAGAGCTTAAATTTTTGCCTCATTTCTTACCTAGCCTTAATCACTGAATGGGTGTTGACTCAGTCAGACTGAAGTCTGGGAAAGATCTTAGCAGAAAAAGGCCAAGGTCTCCCACTACACCCAATGCCATCTCCAGTTGTCCTGATTTATATCTTGCCAATGGACCCAGATGGCTCAGAAGGAGAGAGTGAGGCATAACCCTCCTTCACTTAAATCCACTTCACTTGCAAGTCATGACATCACCTTTCTTTAGAAAGGAAGACAAACAAAGAAAGAATGAAAGATTTTTATTAATCTATTCTACTAATCACCTTTTTTATTTCAATACCAAATTTCTTTGGTAATTACTTCCCACATTTTCTTCTTTATTTCGTCTGACATTCTTGACCTTTAGTTCCTCTACATATATTTTGGTGTTCTTTTTTCTAGCTCTATAGAGTAATGCTTTGGTTGTTTGATTTGCATGACACTGAATAAGTAAACTGATTTAAATAGTATTATCATTTAAATTTTATTGACAAGTTCCAGTTAGGAGAAATTAACATCCTTCCAATTATTTGATATTTCTGTTTTATAGTTTGTAGGGTGTTTTGTAGTTATAATTTCTATTTCTATTTTGACAAGAAAACCCATGCCCATTTTAGATTTCCTATAGTTATTTTCAATGAAATTTCCCTTTTTATGTCTTTCTGACAGGTTCTATTGGTAATATAAAAAATTGATTTTTATATAGATTTATTTTACATCTTGCTATTTTGCTAAAACTATTTCAGTGAATCTTCAGGGTTTTCTAAGTAGACCATCATATCTTCAAAAAAGCAATAATTTTGAGTTTTGTTTGCCTATACTTATTCCCTAAATTTCTTTTTCTTTTCTTCTCTTTCTATAGCTAGCGTTTCTGGAATTACATCAAATAAAAGTAGTGATAATGGATATTTTTTCTTTACCCCTGATATTATTAGGAAGCTCTCTAGTATTTCTCCATTATGTGTAATTCTGGTTCTTGGTTTTAGATAGACATTATTTGCTATAATAAACAAATAAAAGCCCATTTTTTCTATTTTTAAAAAACAGAAATGGTTTTGTTAAAAAAAAAAAACTTTTCCTAGATCTATTGATATAAAGTGATTTTTAAAGTAGGTCTGTCATTTTATAGTTTTCCTAATATTGAACCAACTCTTCATTCCTGGTATAAGTCAACCTGATCACAGTACATAATCTTCTTAATATGTTTCATAGCTTCTTGGCTAGTATTTTTTTCAATATGCGCTAATAATCATTAGTGTTTTTTTGGTCCATAATTTTCTTTCTCTGCATTATCTCCTCTTGGTTTAGGTGTCAAGGCCATATTTATATCATAGAAATATAGAATTCCTCCCACCCCTGGTTTTTTCTTTGTTAATTTGTGTATTTTATGTGCTCATAAATATTAATTTATTTATCTGTTTTTTGGCATATCATTGGGTAAAATAGCTTCATGCAATTTCTTTTACCTCAAGCCTAGACTTTCACAATAGCCTAAGAATTAGTCTCCCTACCTTGTCTCTTTTCCTCTGCAGTCTGTCTTCCACTCAATTGTTAAATTAATCTCAAGGCACAGAGATGATATGTCATCTTCCTATTCAATCAACTCTAGTAATTCCCTATCACTTTCAAGATCAAATGTAAAATCCTGTTTGACATTCAAAGCCCTTCATAACTTGCTCCTCCTTTAAAGATCCATCTTTTTATACCTTACACCCCATCTCACCCTCATATACCCTGTGACTCAGTGACACTGGCTTCCTTGTTTTTTCTCACATAAGATACTCTGTGTCTGACTCCAAAGGATTTTAACTGTGTTTCCCATTCCTGGAATGCTCTCACTCCTCATCTCTACCTTCTGGTTTCCCTGACTTCCTTCATATCTCAGCTAAAACTACATCTTCTATCATAAACCTTTCCCAATCACTCTTAACGTGATCGTCTTCCCTTTATTGATTATTTTCAATTTATCTTATCTCTAGTTTGTACATCATTATTTACATGTTGTCTCCCATATTAGACTGTAAGTTCCTTCAGGGCAGGGACAGTCATTTGTCTTTTTTTGGATCCCCAATGGCTTAGCACAGTATCTGGCATGTAGAAGGCACTTAATTAATGCTTATTATTGATTTCCTCTTCATTTGTTGAAAATGATTCTTTTTCCTTTTTCATATCATCAATTTTATTTTCCCTCTGTTTCTAAAAGTAAGATCAATGGCTTCTGTATTTATTAGTTTTTTCTCTGAAAAATAGCCCCTGGTTTTATTTATCAGTTTAATGAAGTTTTTATTTTGATTTTATCGATCTCTTCTTTGATTTTCAGAGTTTCTATTTTTTGTGCTCAGTTGGGATTATTATTAATTTTTTAATTTGTTGCAGGTTTGTAGCTTTAAAAAATTCCCTATGCTTTCTTTTTCCTCTTGGCTACTTTCCTCCCTCTGCTTTTAGCTTCCAGCTCCAGTGGCCTTATTTTGCAGTCAGGGTCAGTTGTACTGTCTGCTGTATTTTGATGTTATGAAGGTTTAAAACACAAACACACACACACACATGCACACATGCATGCATGCACGCAGAATGAAACAGCCTTTCAAAATGACATAATTTCCAGAGGAAGCTGAAATGGCGTTCCCATTAAATCTGGCCCCATCAGCCCATCTAAGCCCAGCAGGCTTTGTTTTGGCACTAGGCTGTTAACACCAGGAAGTCTGCCTGTGGTTCTGACTGGAGTCAGGGCCCTCTCTTCTGGGAGCTGCTCTTTACACTGAGGTATCTGTTAGGGTCTCTCCATCTGGTTGCCCCTGCCCAGATTACCCAGTAGTGGGTTAATTAATAACTAGGCAATGGTTTTCCTATTTCAGGGGAGGAAGCATTGACCCTGAAAGTATACTGTAGGTTCATGATCAAGTTGGGTTCTGTGCTTTGTATGAATATCAGAGCTGGGGGGATCTTAAAAGAGAGAGCAGGAATAGTTACAACAGGAAGAACTTTAGACTAGCCCAGAGCTGGTAGGACCTTGGAACACCACATGTCAGAACTAGGAGAGACCTTGACTACTGAAGATACATATGGGGAGAAAGAAGAGGTGTGCTGGTAAATGTTTAACTCTCAGTTCTCTGATGGGGGAGAGGGAGGATATACTCAGGACATCCTTAAAGTTTAATCTGTATTATTAAAATTTTCTTCATTACTTTCTTAAAAGTAGACAATCAATAGATTCAAGTCCTGGTAACCTTTGTCTAGAGGCAACAAGATGGTCAGTAGATAAAGAGTCAGGAAGATCTGACTTCAAATTTGACCTCAGATACTCACTTGCTGTGTGATTGTGTGTAAGTCACTTAACAGAGACTGTAAGTGATTGTTTTTAGAAGCAATTGGTGTTAAGCGACTTGTCCAGGGTCACATAGCTAGTAAGTGTCTGAGGCTGGATTTGAACTCAGGTCTTCCTGACTCCAGACTCTATCCACTGGACCACCCAGAGGTCCTCCCCTCCCCCAAATTCACAACAAAAAGATGAAATAGATGAATAGATTTATTAAGTACCTACTATGTGCCTGGGCTGTACCAAGATAATGTAGGGCAATGGAAAGATCATAGGAATAGAAGTTGTGAAAGATTACAGCCCTATTACTAACATAAACAGTTGACATATGTTCTCTCATCTGAGCCTCATTACAACCCTGGGCAGTAGGCGCTATCATCATCACCTGCATTTTATAGATGGGGAAAGAGAAATTAAGCAAATTTGAACTTAGACATGTTTGGATTTTAAGTCCAGTCTGCTACCTACCCAGCAGCCTTCAGAGCTATACACCTCTTGAGGAGGAACTGTCTTTTGCTTCTTTTTGTAGGAGCAGGATACAAAATGTTCTGTTTAGCATTCAAAGTCCTTTGTAACCTAGCCCTCTCCTACCTTTCCAGTCTTCTCACTCCTTATTCCCCACCATGGACTCTTCAGTCCAATGACACTAGCTTCCTGGCTATTTTTTGAACAAGACCCTTTTACCTCTGGGCTTACAGCATTTTTTCTCTGGCTCTCTCCCAGGCCTACAACACTTACTGTCTTTCTTCTGCTTCTTCTAAGTCCCAGTTAAAATCTCTCCTCCTACAGGACGCTTTCCCCAGCCCCTCTTAAGTCTCGTGCCTTCCTCCTGTTAATTATTTCCTATTTATCCTGTATATAAGTTGCTTTGAATAAGCAGTATACTGTATGTATGTATAATGCATGGTGTCTCCTTCATTACATTGGATGCTCCATGAGGGCAAGGGCTGCCTTGTTTGGCTCTTTTTGTATTCTACCACTTAGCATACTAGGTGCTTAACAAATATTTAAGGAATTGAATCCCCAGAGCTTAGCACAGTGCCTGGCACATAGTAGGAGCTTAATAAATGTTTATTGATTGAAGGACTCTTAGGTCACCTAGCCAAAGTGACTTGCTCAAGGTCAGCGGCAGAGTTGGTATTTGATCTCAGGTTCTCAATCTCCAGAGTTCACATTCTTTAGAGATTCCCTGATAGGACTCAGAACCCTTCAGGGGAGCAGAGACATTCCAAGCTGGAAGGGTCCTTCAATATCAAGACAAACTCTCTCATTTTACAGATGAGGAGACTGAGACCTAGAAAATCAAACTGCCACCCCCTAACAGGCAGTGGCAGAGCTGGGATTTGAACCAGCCCATCTTCCAGGTAAGGGAGTCTAAAATGGTATGGATTGGCCAACATTGTACATCCTGGGGAGAATTCAGGACCCTCCGTTGCCGACTCTGGCCCTTCCTGTCCCCCCCCCACCCCAGGCGACTCTCCTCCGGCGCCCCTTCTACCCTTAGGTTGCTAGGCAGATTTCAGCCATCAGAGCTCCCGCTGTCCCATAGGTTGCAGGTGTTCAACTTTTGCGTTGGGAGGAGGCAGAGGACTAGCCGCACGCAGGTAGCCAGTCCGACTCTCCGATTGGCTCTGAGCCTGCGGCATCCCCTTGAGGATTGGCTCCAGGTAGCCATCCGGATGGGCTCCCTTATTGGTCACCAGGTACTTTGCTCCCTCTCTCCGCCTACCGCTCGCGTCCGCGCGCCTATTGGCCGATCGTCCGGAACTCGGCCAATCCGGCACGTTCGGACCGTTCTAGACGGGGTGGGGTTCAAGCCCTTCGGAGCCAAGTTCAATCGCTCCTGCTTCGGCCCCTCCTTCTTAGCGCGGGCCGAGCGCGCGCGCCCCCTACTCCCCCATGGTTGCGGTCGCGCGCTCGGACCAGCCTCAGGCCAAGTTCTTCCCCGCTGGACGGTCTTTCCGGGAGTAAAGCTGGGGCTAGGGGAGCAGAGCGGTCGGGCAGGGCCGGGGGTGATGCCTGGGTTCTCTCTCCTGCGGCGCTCTCAGTGGGTGAGAGGGGCCAGGGAGAAGGGGCTACAGCCTCAGTAAATGTGTGTCCTGCACTCCCCGCTGAGCTACGCCCCCAGGATCTCTTGGAAGCCCCTCTCGAGGCTTCCTCCCCTAATCCCGTACTCAGGCCGGATGTCCCCACCCATGCCCAGCCCCCTAGCTTCATCCTCCCTGAGGGTTTGCCATTTACCTAATGGATTGCAAATTCCCTCCCCACCTCGTCCTCTCCCACATGCTTTCCCCCTTCCCCCAGAACCTCGCTTACCCAAGGTCTTCCAGACACCTCCCCCGATTTGTCTTTCTCCACATGCCTGTCCCTTCCTCCTGGTTTCTTTGGACTTTTCCCACCCCAGGGTTCTATCTCTGGGCCTCAGTTTCCTCATTCGTAAAATGATAGGATGGTACCGGATGGCTTTTGAGGACCTTTAGCTTCATATCCAAATCCGTGACCCTTAGGAGCAGGCCCAACTCCACCCCCACCCCCTCCATTTCCAGTTCTTCTAAAATATCCCCCCCCCATCTGCACTCCAACCCCCAGCTTTGATCCACACGGATTGCGGACCTTTAATCCACTCTTCTCCCAATTTCCTTTAATTCTGGAGGTCACCCCCTAGTT
>CM053771.1:26245491-26388932 GCA_028658325.1 Potorous gilbertii
CCTGGCGACCCTGGACGTCCTAGGCTCGCGGCGGCCCTGTCCCAGAGGCAGACATTTCCTGGCTTGGATATTTGGGAAGGGAGTCGGGAAAACTTCCCGGGGGGCTCTTCCCCGCCCTCCTTACCCTCCCCCCTTCCTCCAGGTAGCTCCGGGCACAGACAGTGCCCGCTCCCGGGGGTTGCCCTCTCGGGGCGGTGCGTCGGCCCTGGTGTTTCTGTTTCGTCGAGTGGGCCGGGCGGTGAAATGGAGAGCGTGCGGTGGCCACCGAGCCGGGTTCCGAGCCCCGATCCGAAGCCCTGAGCCCTGAAGCCTCTGCCGGCCACCGCTCGGGAGCCAGACCCGCCTCTCCGCGCGCGCTCCGGACGCAGACTCCGCTGCTTGGGATTACTGCCATGCCGAGCAGGATGGGGTCCAAGACGAACGTGGGCCGGGAGATCATTCGCATTAAGGCGCATTACAACGGGTGAGCCGGCGGCGCCCATGCCCCCCACTCCCTCCCCAGAGCCCTCCCCTCCAAGCCTCGCCAAGTTTGCGTCTGTTTACTGGGCAGCCGTGGAAAGTTTGTCCCTTCTCCCGAGTCGGTGCTTTGGCAACAAACGGGAAGGAAAGGGGGGGGGCGGAGAGGGAGGAGGTGTGACAGCCCATGCTGGGGGGTGTTGTCTTTTCAAAGTCTCCCGTTCGCGACTTAATGATCTCTAAACTGTAGCGATTACTGGAGCTAAACTTTTTCTTCTGTGTCTTAGTTACAAAATGTAACTCACTGCGGTGACTCATTAACCAAGCATTCGGGGGCCTGGGCTAGGTGAAAGAAGGCGTAGTAGGCGAGGCGGAGCCGAGTGTCCGGGTTTACCTGTGAAATGGGCCGATGATTTGTAAGCTGGTCGTTGTAGACCTGTTTCTGCCCCTACAAAGACCGAGTAAGGAGCTTTGCAAAACTTAAAGTTTGAACGAGGTGAGCGATTAATCCGTGAGAAGCCCAGTGGTGCGTGTCGTCTGTTGGAGCCCTGAAGACTTGAGTTCAAATCCCACCTTAGATACTTAGTGACTTTGCCATTCTGAACCCAACCAACTTGACCTCCCGAGGCTCCAGGTAGCTGTTGAATTGCCCAGAAGGGGCGATCCGGCACTGGTGACTCGGGAGGTTTCCTTACCTCGTACTGGTGAATACACAGGTGCATCCCTATGCCGTATTTAATAACAGTGTGAGCCACTGAGGGCAAGGTAAGAAGCCGTATTCTCCAGCTTGATTTTGTAATTATTTTCTTTTTTGATGTGTCTAGACCTATAGCGTTCTCTGTCTGTGTCCGTCCCTCTCACCTCATCTACAACTCAGACCTCTTCTGGGGGCACTGAGACATTCCTAGACTTGCCCAGAATCACACAACCAGTATGTATCTGAGGCTGAACTTGAACCCAGGTCTGCCCGACTCCAAGGCTGGGTCTCCATACCCTCCATCAGAGCTGGCTTTTGGCAGTTAGCCTAGCATGCAGCGTTTTTGTATCTTTGCCTAGCCTATACTCCAGTAGAGTGATATTTTTGTAGTGCATTTAGGTCACTGAAGTTCTCAGGAGTCAGAGGATTTGGGTTCAAATACTACGCTTCATTACTTGTTCGATCTTGGGCAAATCGTTTCCTTGGGCCTCATTTCAGTTCCTTACTTTGTAAAATGATGAAGCTACATCAGATGACCCCAAGGGTCTCTTCAGTTCCAAGTTCATACTCTATGATCCTATATAAGTTCCTTCCAGTCTGGGACTGTCACATATGTTCTGTACATGACCTGGGACACTGGGTATTAAGATATTCCTTTTCCCTCAATCTTTTCTGTGTCCTGGACCTCTTGGGCCAGCCCATGGTCCCCTCTTCGGAACCGTTCTTTTTTAAATGCATAAAATAAAATTCAGAGGATTCCAAAGGAAACCAATTCTATTGAAATAGTTATCAAAATAAAAAACACCACCAAAATTCATTGCCCCTACGTTAAAAGCACCTGCTTTGTTTCTCCTCACCTGCATCTCTAGGCCTTTGATTCAGTCCCCAGAGTTGTGCCATGGGCTAGTTGGTACTTTAGCAGAGTAGGTTTATAGGAGATGTTTCTCTCTCTCTCTCTCTCTCTCTCTCTCTCTCTCTCTCTCTCTCTCTCTCTCTCTCTCTCTTTCTTTCTCTCTTTCTCTCTCTCTCTCCCACTTTAGTCTGGGAAGGGAAGAAAAATAAGTAGTCTAGTCCTTTCACTGTAAGGAAATTGTGTGCAGCCAGTAGCCTTCCACTGGGTTAGATTTCTTCCTTGAGTCTGACCCCGGATTCCTTGGCATATTGTAGCTAGTGAGCTTAACCCATGAATTGAATCCACTCTTCTGAAGCAGGACCCTTGGCTCAGTAAAAGGGAGAGGTTTGTTTTGGGTTTTTTTTTTTTAAGCCTTTCATTCTCAGTCACTTTCTCATTTTTGAAGTTAAGAGCTCTCAATTCCTCCCCCAAGTCCAAAAGACCAGCCAGATGCAAGTAGCAATCTTTTGGAGAGAGCACCTCTCAGCAGAGGAGGTTAAGAGACTGAAAATAGTATTCATATTTTATTTGTTTGTGAAAATCTCAGCTTGGTATTTGGCTTGGAAAACGACAGAAGAAAGCTTATTATCCTCTTAGGAAAAGGGCACAGGTCGTCCTGAAGGGCTCACATTTTGGTCATTCATTTCATTTCTTTAAGGAATACATTGGTGAACTTTCTAAAATTAGACTTTGTTAAAACTTCAAAAAAAATTCTTAAAATCAAAAAATGTTTTTTGGAAATGCAAAATTATTCCCTATTCTTAAAAAACAAATTTTTGTTGGAAATTAATTCTTGTTACAATCCGAAAGAGAAAGCCTTCAGGGTGAATTTCATAGTTAGTATTATATTATATAAAACGTTATCTCATAACATCCCATATCCCTCTTAGCATCCTTAGCTTCCTTCAAGGCTTACTCTGTCTTGAAATTAACTGGTCTTTATTTTGTAGAGTCAAGATGTAGAGCTGACCTCAGAGTCCTGAGAACCTTAAGGTTCAAGGCTTTTGACACTGGCAGTATGATCTTGGGCAAGTCATTTAACCTCTTTGTGACCAAGCCAACTGGATGATTATGTTTCAGGGAAGGTGCTGATGGATATTGAGAGAGGGGGTCCCTAAATTAAGGAAATTGAAGAAGAGCTGGTAAAAACAAAACAGGAATGTATGTGTGTGTACGTTTTGGCTGTCCTGTGGGATCTCAACTCATGAAGAGCCTGCAGCTGGTGCATTTTTGCCTTTGAAGTCTCTGCACCTAGCACTTAGTAGGATCTTCCTGAATCATTGACGTGCTGGAGGCAGCTTGAACCTGTGAGCATTTATTTATACGTAGGAAATCAGCAAAGCTGCAAATCAGGGCTTAATATATTGTTCCCTTGATCAGGCTAAAGAAAGGGATGGAGAAAATGTTTATCATAATAATAACTATTAAATAATTATTAATTAATTAAATAACTATTAAATAATAACGTTTCTATAGTGCTTACTATGTGCCCAGCACTGTGCTAAGTGCTTTATCATTGTTAACTCATTTGACCCTCACAACAAGCCTGGGAGTTGTTAATATTATTTTATTGTTTATTAGGATTATTAGCTGCTAACAAATTATCATTTAATTAATTTAATTTTATTATCTAATAAATAATAATTGTTAGTTGATAAAAATATTATCCCCATTTTACAGCTGAGAAAACTGAGGCAAACAGGCTAAATGCCTTGCCCAGGGTCACATAGCTGTAAGTGCCTGAGGTTCAATTAGAGCTCATGAAGATGAGGGTTCCTGATTCCAAGCCCAGTGCTCTAGCCATTGTACCACCTAACTGTCCCAAAGATAAATCAAAAACTGGTTTAATATTTTCTTCTCCAGCTCATTTTACAGATAAGGGAACTGAGGCACACAAGGTGAAGTAATTTACCTAGGGTCACACAGCTGGTAAGTAGCTGAGGTTGAATTTGAACTCAGGAAGGTGAATCTTTCTGATTTCAGGCCCAGAAATCTACCCACCATGCCACTTTGATGTCCATATAAAACTTATGTGAAGGTAAATACACGATGTATACAAAGTCAGTCACCATTAAACACAGCCATGGTACTTTATGTGGAGATAAAAAGGGAGGCAAAAGATGGTCTCTGCCCTCAAGGAGCTCCCAGTCTAGTATGGGGGACAACCTGCAAACAACTCTCCAAAGAAGGCTAAGTGGGAGATGGTAGACATAGGGAAGGCACTGAAATTAAGGGAGAATGGGAAAAGAAGGTTGGGTTTGAGCTGGGACAGAAGGAAGCCAGGAGGCAAAGGTGAGGAGCGAGTGAGAGCATTCCAGGCATGGGAGACAGCCACTTAAAATGCTTTGGAGTCAGATACGGAACGACGTGTGTGGAAGAGTCAAGGGGCTGGTGTCACTGGGTCACAGGTAATGTGTGTTTGGTTGAGTGAGTGGGTGTAAGGTATAAATAGACTGGAAAGGAAAGGTGGGGGAAGAGGTGATTACAGATTTCATTGCCAAACAGGATTTTATATTTGGTCCCAGAAATAATAAAGACTCGCTGAAATTTATTGAGTGCTATGTCAGACCTGAGTTTTAGATCATTTTGACATTGGCTGCAGTTAAGGTAACCTGGGCAGGGCGGGGAGAAGAAGGCACTGTAAGGAGGGACTACCAGGAAAGACTTGCTGTAGATGATGTGATTAAAAATAGCCTAGTTTTTAAAGATTTAAACTCCCAATAACTAAGAATTCCTTTTAGGGAGGGTGAAAGAGGGTGGGGTTTTCTGGGTCCCTGCATACATAACAGTGAAGATAAATGTCCCTCCCATCTGAGATAAAGCAGTTAGCGCCCTTGTGAAGACAATTCTGCTGGGATTTTAATTATTCAGGTAGCTCCTAAATAATTTGTATGCCAGCTGCAATTAGAGATCGTTTTAAAAATCATGTGATTCATTTCATCAGCCCCTTATCCAGCACCTACTTGGAGCCTAGCACGGTGCTGGGTCCTGATGGTCTGTCGTGTCTGTCTGGGAGGACTGTAGGGCTCCCTATGTGGGTGGGAGGGATTTCTCAATGCATAGATAAGCTCACCTCATGTTGTTATTTCCTTTTCTTTTCCCTCCCTGTTATAGCCAGCCACACACACCCAGTTTAGGGTATAATTATATGCTAGCTCATTCTGTTTTCTTTTTGAAATTTGTTAGGCTTGTTTTTTGAGGGTGAGAAATAACTCTTGGACCTGTAAATAAGAGCTGATTCAGTTTATAGGGTCATAGAGAGCTGGAAGGAACCTCTCAGAGTCTAGTCTAACAGAAACCGAGGCTGTGGGTAGGAAAGTAAGTGACGTGCCCAAGGTCACACAACATAAGTATAAAGGAGAAGTGGGTTTCAGTTGAGGTATACTGACTCACAGTTTATTACTTTTCTCTGTTGTTTAAGTTTCTGCTCTTTTTGTATCCCTAGTGCTTAGTTATAGTTCGTTGCCTACCATTGGTCAACTTTGTCTATGGTTCAGTCCAATAAACATTTATTAAGCACCTATCATGTTTAAGGTAGAGAGGTGTGTTGGTACAGAGGCTGTGGAGTGGGAGAATCTGGGTTCAGATCCTATCTTTGACACTTACCCGCGTAGCCTTTTCTCATCTTCCAAATGAGGGGCTCAGTCTAGACAGTCTCCCAGGTCCTTCCAGCCTTCAATCTATGATCCTATGGGAGCCCTTGTCACAAGAAGTGGGCTGACTCATACTGGCTAGGTAACTGGTCAGATTGATTAACCTCTCAGTGCCTCAGGGAAACCATCTAAAATAGAAATTACTGAAAATTATCAGTGATTTCTTAATGGCCAAATTCAATGACTTTCTCTGATCTCCATCTTTAACTTCTCTGAAGCCTTTGACTTTGTGGATCACTCTTGATTTCTCTTCTTTCTCAGGTTTTTGAGATGCTTTTCATCCCTTCCTTCTCCCTTTTGTTCCTTTCCATCCCCATCTCTCCCCCCTGTCCCCCCATTCTCCCCTTCCCTCCCCCCCCATCCCTCCCTTCTCCCTTTCCATCCCTGCCATTCCCTTCTGGCTCTCCTCTGATCTCTCTGACCACTCCTTAGCCTCCTTTGCTAGAACTTCACCCAGGTTGTGCTAATTAACCTTTGGGGGAGGGGCTGTATCCTGGGCTGTCTTCTCACCTCTACTTCTTCATTTAATAATATTCTACAAGGGCCTTTGCCCCTATATATGATTTTCTGCTGTCAGAGGTCCTGACACTTCACTGAGTTCCCAAATCTGTCGTTTGGTTGGGGAGAGCCCTGGGTTTTGAGCCCCCCTCTCATTAGGGGCAAAGGATCCCCATGTTACATTGCTGGCCCCTAGAGCTTCAGCTGTCTGCCCTTCCCTCCTCCAAGTACTACCCCTGGATGTCCTCAGAAGAGGAGGAGAGAGAGAAATTCACCAGTGGGTGAAAGGTGATGCCGATGATTGTCTTTGTTAGGAGTCTCAGGCTACTATAGACCTGGAATTTGAAGACCTTTTCAAGTCCCTTAGTACTTAAACAGACTCTCCTCACCTCCTTGCTTTGTTAGGGTGATTCAGTGCAGCTGGCCTTCTGACTGCCCCTGGAGCATCCCAGCTGTAGACATCCTCTGTGCCTGGAATGCTCTCACTCCTCACCTCAGCTTCCTGACTTCTCTGACTTCCTTCAAGACCCACCTAAAAATCTGGATGGTCAAAAAGATGCCCAGTTGACTTGCATTTTACTGGCTCCTTTTTCTTTTCTTTTCTTTTCTTTTCTTTTCTTTTCTTTTCTTTTCTTTTCTTTTCTTTTCTTTTCTTTTCCTTTCCTTTCCTGTCCTGTCCTGTCCTTTCCTTTCCTGTCCTTTCCTTTCCTGTCCTTTCCTGTCCTGTCCTGTCTTTTCCTTTCCTTTCCTTTCCTTTCCTTTCCTTTCCTTTCCTGTCCTGTCACCTTAAATCTAATGCACTCTGAAAATGGGACTTCAATGGGCCCCTGCCTAAGGTCTCCTAGCTATATAGTGATTATAAATAGTAACTGTTGCTGTTTCCCACCCAGCCTGATGTCTTTCTTTTTCTCAACCTCATTAAAGAGTACATGCCCTGGCTACTTCTTCTACAGGCCCATTCAATGAATGGGTGTTGCCTCACCCTAAGTGAGTGCCTGCAAAGACCTTGGCCTTAAGGTCCCAAGGCCTCCCAGTGCATCCTGGGTTATCTCCAATCATTCTGATGAACATCTGGCCACTGGATTCAGATGGCTCTGAAGGAGAAGTGAGGCTGGTGACCTGAACAGCCCTCCTTCGCTCAAAACAAAGTCAAGTGCAAGTCATGTCATCTTTTCTCTGATGGCATGGTCTTCTTTGGCAACGGACAAACACAACAAAAATCCCACCTTCTGCAGAAAGCCTTTCCCAGTTCTTAATCTTTGTGCCTTCCCTCTGAGGTGATCTCGCTGTCCCTGGTCTTTTATTTATCTTGTTCCTATGATGAGATGACACAGTGGATAGAGTGGAGGACTTGGAGTCAGGAAAATCTGAGTTGAAATGTTGCCTCAGATACTTAATAACTGAGTGAACCTGGGTAAGTCACTTAACCTTTTCTGAGCCTCAGTTTCCTCATCTGTAAAATGGGAGCAAAAATAGCACCTATCCCATAGGCTTCTTGTGGGGATCAAGTGAGATAACACGTGAAACACTTTTCAAACTTTAAAGTGCTCTATAAATGAGATAATTATAATTTTTATTATTCAGTTATTTGCATGCTATCTCCTCTGTTAGCTCCTTGAGTGGACGGATTGTTTTTTTCTTTTCTCTGTATCCCCAGTGTTTAGCACATTGCCTGGCAGGTACTTGACTTAAGGTGTTGCCTCCTACAGCAAACTTTCTCTGATTTCCAATCCCATCCCTCCATAATAGTCAGTGATCTCATTTTCATCCAATTATTTTGTATATACTTAGAGTCATAAGATCACAGGTCTAGTCCTAGAAGGGATGACCTCAGGGGCCATTTCATCCAGCCTCATTTTACATTTTATAGGTCTGAGAGATGAAGTGATTTTTCCCAAGGCCCACAGAGATGGAAATTGAATCTTGGTTCTCCAACTTCATATCCAGCAATCTTTCCAGCTGACTTGAATGTTTATTTATTGATACAATTTGATTGATATCTTTTGGTTTTTTTTTTTACGTCTCCAGAAAGTCTTCCAGTATCTTCCACTCCTCTCCCATCTAAATAACAAAGAATATTTGTAAAGAAAAAAAGAGGAAAGAAGAGACCAAAAAATAAGCAAAAACAATAAATGCATGCAAAAAATCTGAGAATATGTGCAATGCATACACTTGTGGTACAGCCAATATATTCTCCATCTATGTTTCTACATAATTGTCTGCATGTTTTATCTCCCGCTGGATTGTGAGCCCCTTGAGTAGGGAAGATTTTTTACCTTTCTTGGGATTTCCAGTGCTTAGCGCAGTACCTGTATGTTGACTGAATGACCTGACCTGTGAACTTCCCACCTCTTCAAAGGAGTGGGGTGAGACTTTCTTCTTTAGGGCCAACATGCTTGCGCTTTGTAATTTTTGCAATATCGATCTTGATTTTTTTTTTTTTGGTTCTTTCAGTTTATACTTGTAATCAATGTTTATTCTGCTTTTCTTGACTTTGCATCAGTTCACGTAAATCTTCCCATGTATTTATTGTTTCTTATGGGCCAGTGTATTGCAGTGGATACTTATTCCATTGAATTCCACTTATTCCAATAGAATTCCCATTCAACTGAATAATTTTTATACGGGGAACATTTTAACTTCAGAAATCTAAAGGATAGGAAACTTAGGCAAGGTGTAAAATGAAGAGGTTGGAGTAGATGCTGAGAGCAGCATTCCCTCCAGTTTTAACATTCTTTGAAGCATTTGGGAAGGTTCTGGATAACTTAATGCCCAGAGTAGGTTGGATGGGATCCAGCTTTACTAATTTTCCTAAACTGCATGTGTCTGATCCTTTGGCCCCTGAACTATGTTCAGATTTTAAGGCTTTTCTGCAAAGTTAGCTCTTTTCCCTCCAGGGAAGTACCTCTTTGGGTTCCAAGCTCCATAAATTAATCAAATATTAATTGATCTTCCCTTTATTTCTTAGGGATTTCAAAGGAGGGAGTGTCTAGGCCTTCCTAGACACTCCCTTCTACCCTCTATGTTAGAAAGAGACCTGCTGATGTGAAATCAGTTCTCCTAATTACTAGTTTTAATAACCACCTCCTTTTCTATCCTGGAGAAGATCAGGCGCCATAATTGTCAAGAGAATGCAAAATAATGTTTCTCCTTTCATCAATCAATCAACAAGCATTTATTAAGTCTGTTTTATGTTTGAGGATTATTGCATGGTTGAGTAAAATGACTGGTTTGTAATTGAATAAGAACGCTGGGATGTAAACACATCTTCTGTATATTCAATGAAAACATCCTTGGGAAAACTCTTAGAGAATAAGGATGAGATGTTACTATTAGATATCTTCTATTTCCTTCTATTTCTCCTATTTTCTATGTCTTTTGACTTTATTTTTGTATTTCTTATTGCTTCCTGGAGTCATTGGTTTCTATTTGATCCATTCTCATTTTCAGGGAGTTTTTTGCTTGGACAGATTTTATACCACTTGGACGAAGCTGCTAATTTCCTTTCCAATTCTTTCTTCCATAATTTTCATTTCTTTGCCATATTTTCCTCTAGTGCTCTCATTTCCTCTACAAAATAATTTTTTAATTATTTTTTTAAATCTTGCTTAATCTCTTCCAGATGAAATCTGGGTTTTCCCTGAGACGTTGCCTGTCATTTTTTTCTTCTGTGTTTATGTCTTGAGCATCCCTACCACAATAATACCTTTTTATGGTAAGGTCCTTTTTGTGTCTGTCCATTCTTCCCCAGCCTCCTTCCTGACTTTAGACTTGATGTAAGGACTGGGCTCTGCCACACCTCTGGAGGAGGAAGGTCTTGACTGGTGTACTGTTGTTGTTTTCTTGGAATATTGGATGTTGTGTTATTTCATACCAGAGAGGAAGTTCAGGCTGGGTACATGAAAGCTTTCATCGCTCCCAGGGTGGTCTGATCAGGGAGGACTAAGTCTGACTGCTGCCCTCTTGGTCTGAGCTCTGCAAGTTCATGACTGGAGTTTGGATCTGCCTGTGGACTTCTGCCTCATATAGGGTTTCCCTTAGATTCCTGCTAAATGCAGCCATTATCAGCTAGCTAAAAACCTCTGTCAGTTTGCAGAGGCAGATCTTCAATTTCTTCCCTTTAGATCTGGGATTTCTGCCTTTTTTATTCTGCTGCAGACTTCACACTGGGCTACTTAGTGTCTGAAGAGGGATTTGAACTCGTGTTCCCTGCCTTTGGAGTCTAGCACTCTTTCCACTGGCTACCTTGCTTCCTCCAAAAGTCTCTTATCTTCAGCCTCAGTTTCCTTGTTAGTAAAATGGAAATAATAATGGTACTTACTTCATAGGGCTCAGTAACATATAAAGCATTCTGCAAACTTTGAAGTGTTTCATAGAAATGCTCGCAACCGCTTTTTGAATCTTTTCCTGCGGATCTCCATATTTTGGAGAGGATGAGCGTTTGGCGTGGACAAACCTGTCCAAAGCATTGTTCTCTTACGTATCTTTACTCTTGGTAGTAGTGATTTTGCCACTGACTTCTGTGTGCTTTGGGTAAGTTATTCAGCAGGCTCCTCTTATCTGACTTTGATAGATGGCAAAAATACCAGTGCCTTGGACCCTTTCATAGCAATTTTGAAAGTAAACAAGGCTTAAAATTCTTGGTTCTTGGAGCACAAATCAGTCTGGTAGGCAGTCCTTGGAAGGACCTGAGATGCCATAGTTGTGGGTGCTGCTCCTCTATCTATCCCAACTCCTTCCTCATGCACAGCGGATCATCTGGCCAGCTGGGAAAGGGCTTTGGCTTTCTTGATGGTGACTGTTTTCTTTTCTTTTTGAAGCTGTCAACTGTTAATTTTCAACTTGCAGATGGCCATGACTGGGAAATCATATATGATATGATTAGATAAAATAAAAACTTGAGAATCCAGTTCCAGCTGACCTTTCCCGGATGATGACACAGTATTCCCCACCTCCCATCTCTGTGTTTTTGTGCCACTGGACCCTCATACCTGGAATGCTCTCTTTCCTCACTCTACTGCTGAGACTTCGCTAGTTTTCTTCCCCTCTAAGGTCCAGTGTCTCCCCCCACCTTTTCCAGAAGTCCTTTACCCTTTCTAGATAATTTTGTATATGTCTCATATTTACTTAGGTTTGCATTCCTCTAGAAGAATGACAACTTCTTACTGGAAGAACAGGGGCTGTTTTTTATTTTGGTAACTCTCATAGCAAGCATTTTGCACAAATCCAGAGAACCCAGAAATGCTCTTTCATATTTATTCCATGTCCAAATTTTACAGAACAAACCCTTTTTATTAAAGAGATTTGTTCTGTGAAGTTTAAATTTAGAGGGCCACACTTGAGCATCTAGAGGGTCACATGTGGCATGGAGACTGCAGGTTCCCTACCCCATATATGGCCTATGCATTTAGAAACATGTTGTTTGCCCTTTCAGAATGGAAGCCGCTTGAGGGATAGGCTAGTTTTTATCTTTGCCAGTGCCTAGCCCATAGTAGGTGGTTGATTAGTGAATGCTTGTTGGTTGATAGCCTTTTACATGAAATGCTTAATAAATACATATTGAATGAATCCGTTGGAGAGAGGTCTCCTGTGGTGAAAGCCTTCTATCTCATCCTTGCCACTATGAAGCAGATAGCTGCAGTTTAGTGGGAACTCTCCTCCAGGTGAGGTAGGGATCACAAAGAATTTTCCTGTATCCATAAAACTGCCCAAATAATCCTTCTTTTTCTTTTCTTTTGTAACTTTTCATGTTGATGACTATTTTTAGTTTGGACCATGACATTCATCCTACTAAGCTTCAGTGACTCCCTGTTGCCCAGGGATGAAATCTCAGCCCCATTGCTGGGCATTTAAAGTCCTGCCACAGTCTGGCTCTGGCCTTTTTTTTTTGGTCTTATTTCACATGATTTTCTTTCTTCCGAGCATAAGAACCTCCTGGCTATTGTTCATTCTGGGCATTCTATATCCTATATTCTATATCTAGCCGCCATACTTTGCCTGAAACGCTCTGCCTCCTCACTTCTCTACCTCTTTCAGTCTGTCCCTTCCTTCCTGTTCTAGTGCCACCCTTACTTACTTAGAAGAGTTAGATTTCCATCCCCTGCCCTCTCCATTGGTTTGTATTTACTTTAAATAGACTTTACTTATTGTCTATTTATAGGCTAGATCCACCCAATAAATCCAAATGTTGCCAGCTTCTCCATGGTCACACCCAGTTCTTTTGTCCGGGCATCCCAGGGACTCATTTAGTAAATGCTTAATTGCCTCGGTTCCAGTCTCCTGGGAGCCTTGACCTTGGTCTTCAGACAGGAAATGGATGGGCAAAGGACTGGCCATGAGCTTTGGGATGAGAGTGGGACTGATTTCCCCCTAACCCCACCAAGACTCTTTCTCTCCTCCCTCCCCAAGACCAGCCTTGTAGAATTAGTGAATTATATATGTGGGGTACTTGTGAGTTTCCCCATCTCCAAATCTCTGTTTGGAATTCTGCCCGTTAGACAGTAATTGGGGTTAACAACAAACACTGGGTGGTGGATGGGGGGCAGGGAGGACAGTGCTCTCAGAGCTGGGTAGCCAATGTGGTCGACACTGCCTGTATGTCTCACTTTCCTCATCCCTAACAAAAGCACCTCTTTCCCAGGATCAAATGGGATAATGTATACCAGTCTTAAAGAGCGACATAAGTACTGGTATAATCTGGTATAAATCTTAAAGAGTGATGGTTATGATTGCCTTGTCTGGGCAGCCTTGCGTTGAGAGTGAGCTGGCCTGAGTTTAGAGTCCATTCTGACTAGACTCTGGAGACCTGAGGACCATTGTGACCTTGGGCAGTTGCCCTACCTGGGTTTTCTCAGGAAGGAGGGAGAGTGAAAAAAAGAAAGACTAGTTCTTAAGGCATTTATATTCTAATTGGGGGAGTAGGCCACTCCTAAAAGGTGGTTTGGGCCGGTAGGTGGAACATTGGATTGAGGTTGACCCGGAAGTCAGGAAGGCTCATCTTCCTAAATTGGAATCTGGCCTCTGACACTTACTGTTTGATCCTGGCCAAGTCACTTAACCTCTTTCTACCTCAGTTTCCTGTGCTTAGCACAGTATCTGGCACATAGTTGTTGCTATATAATTTCTAGCTCTTATTATTATTATAAAAGATATATACTTGAGAAATGAAAGGCAATCTTGTTGGAAAGGCACTAGCTTTGAGACGGATCAGGAAAGGCTTCCTGAAGAAAGCTGGATTTTAGCTGAGACTTAAAGGAATCCTGAGAAGTGAAGAAACAGAGATAAGGAGGGAGAGCATTCCAGGCATGGGAGACTGCCAGGAAAAATGCCTGGAGTTAGTTGGGAGATGAAGAGTCTTGTCTGAGCAACAGCAGAGGCTGGTGTCCCTGGATGGGAGAGCACCTGGTGGGGTATAAAGTGTTCTTGTTTGTCAGAGAGGATCATGACGTCAAGGAAGGGATGCTGTGACATGCAAATGAATTGAATGTAAGTGCGGGAGGGCTGTGTAAAGCCACCAGCCTCAGTTTCTCCTCTGGAGTCATCTAAGTCCATTAGCCAGGTATAGATCAGGACACCTGGAGGTGACCCAGAATGCATTGGGTCTTTTTAAGATTAAGGTCTTTGCCAGGTCTCAGTTTTACTGAGCAACAACCCATTCAGTGATTAAGGCTAAGTAAGAAATGTGGCAAAGAATGACCCATTTGCCTATTTTACCTAGTTAAAAACACACAAAAGACCCCCATTGGGGGTGAGGAGGGAGGGTAGAGAAAGACTCTCAGGGTTTCTAACCAAAACAGAAACAATTGCTATTTACTTTACTCCGAGCAATCTATGACCAAGTGAGGCTTGGACTGGGGCCTATGGTTGGCCAGTCCATGAGAGCTGGAGTGACTTGGGTTTAAAGCATGGTCCTTAAGAAAGACATCTAACCCTTAAATTTCTATGAGGTTTGAGTGATCAAAATTTGCATTCCTTTGGGCTGAGCACCTCCAGATAAGGGTATGGTACCCTGATGGACTGAGGGAGAGGAAGGAGGAAAGGAAAAGGGGTAAGCATTTTGTAAAGATAGAGGACATGTCCAGGTTATGAAGGAACGGCCTTGAATGTCAAACAGGATTTTAGGTTTGATCCTAGCTTTAGGAACATGACTTTGGCAGTTGTATGGAGGAAGGGTGGACCTGAGATGGGTGGAATAAGCCTGGAGCTGAGGTCTGGGCATTAGTATAGGGTAGGGGATTGCTGTCTGCTTTTGTGCTACCTGCAAACTGAGAACATTTTTCACCTTGTAAAGTAAATAAAGTTTTATGGCCTTGCTCCTGGGCAGCACTAAGTTGGGCTACTGATAGGTTTGGGCCTCGGGCCTTGGTTTCAGCTTTGGGGATCCAGGAATGAGGAAGCCCCAGAAGATTTTTGCTTTTTCTTCAATTTGTATATAATCAGAAAGTTACCTGAGGGCCCTGAGGGTTTTAGTGATTCTATTGTCTCAGAAATAGCACTTGATTCCAGGTCTTTCTGGCTCTGAAGTTGTCTCTTTAACCATTAACTATTCCCTCTTCTCTGTAGGTAGTACATACATGCTTTATCGTCAATGGAATTGAAAATGCTTGGGGCTCCTTCTTCCTGCTCTCCTTCTCTGGAGGGCCCCATGTCTGGTAGGACCTGCCCTAAAATTTAGTAGGGTGCTCTTCTGGGGAAGGAGGAGGGTGAGGGGATTGTGGAAACTTTGGAAACATTTCTGTGCTCCGTAGGAGAGGAAAGGGCTTGGGCTGCAGGGGAGAAGTATGGGTCTGTACCAAATGCCTGCTCAGCTCGTTTTGCGAAGAAGCCACTACAGTCTTTCAGTTCCGCAGGTCAATGTTGAGTGTTCTTAGCATGATTCTTTCTAGTGGAAGGTCGTCATGTGGGGCAAAAGGGGGAGAGAGCGAGAAAGAGAGAGAGGAGAGAAAGAAACACACAGAGTTATCCCTTCCACATCTCCAGGGTCGCCTATTCCTATTTGCCTCAGTTTCCCTATCTTGGATCTGGAAAATCATCAAAAACTTTTTGGCCCACCCTTTATCTTAGAGAAGAAGTCTAAATTATTTTCTTTTTCTTTTATGAGGTGTTTACAGTACTTTATTGTCAAAATTGGGTTAAGTATTTGGTCATAAGTTTTATATTGTCCTCTGGCCTTCTCCTGTCCTATGTAACTTACACAAAACTTCCCCCAAATTCCCACTTAATTTCTTATACAAACCATTGATAGAGTAAGGTGGAGAAAGTTGTGATGTGGAAGGGATAGCTATACATATGTACATACATATATACGTACATACACACATGCATACATATTCACAAATGATTTGAATAACAGGACCCCTATCAAAATTGCAGGTGACACAGATCTGGTGGGACTCACCATAAACTAATAATACTAAGGTAACCCTTATATAAAGCTTACTATGTGCTAGGCACTGTGCTAAGGTTTTTACAATCTTCTCCATCGGTCCTCTGGTAAGAGGTGATAACATGATTCTTTCCTGTGTTTTTCTATGTTACTGACACCATCACTCAGTTCTTAGATTTTCATTTCTTTTTTTTAAGGACTCTGGACTGGGTTTCCAACATCCAGTAACTTCTGGAGGCATGAGACTGGGTGGGGGATGTGGTTAGGGAATACATGAACAAGTGAGTTTTCTCTGTGTCATAGCAGCTAAGTGGACCTTTGACCTTTGCCCAAAGACCTCCAGGTAGTTGATAATTTCCTGAGGCAGCTCATTCTCCTTTTGGACAGCCCTCACCTAGCTTTGTGACTTTGGGCAAGTCACTTTACCCTGTTTGCTTCAGTTTCCTCATCTGGAGGAGGAAATGGCAGTCTTTTTGCCAAGAATACCCCAAATGGGGTCATGATGAGTCAGATATGATTGAACAACACCACAACCCTGTTAGGAGAGACAGAATGACAGAAATTATAGGGTTGACCTCCAGAGTTAGGGAATATGAGTTCAAATTCTGCCTCAGATATATTGGCTGGGTGCCTTCAGTGATTCCTCTCTGCCTACAGACCTCACTGGCTTCCTTTAAATTCCAACTAAAATCCCACCTTCTACAGGAAGCCTTCCCCCACGCCTTTTAATTCAAAGGTTTTCTCTCTGTTAATTATCTCCTGTTTATCACTGTATATATCCTGCCTTGAATATACTTGTTTGCATATCATTTCCCCCTATCAATTGTAAGCTCCTTGAGGACTGGGAGTTTCCTTTGCTTCTTTTTGTATTTCTGGAACTTAGTTGGTGCTTAATAAATGTTGATTGATTGAGTGAATGAATGAATGATCCTGGGCTAGTTACTCAACCTGGAAATGCCCTGAAAAAGACTGTTAAAGGTGGAAGTTTCCCTCCTGATTTCCTTATTCTCATGGAATTGTGGGTATAAATAAAGAAACATAGCTTCTTTGTATATTTAGAATGTGATTTTTTGCCTATTCTCCTCAAATTTAGCTCTAGCATTTCCATCTTTATTGACTAGTCTTTGGCAGTTAGGTGGCACTGTTAGGAAGATTCATCTCCTTGAGTTCAAATACAGCCAGACACTTACTAGCTGTGTGACCCAGGGCAAGTCACCTATTTCTGTTTGCCTTAGTTTCCTCATCCATGAAATGAGCTGGAGAAGGAAATGGCAAACTACTGCAGTATCTCTGCCAGGAAAACCCTAAATGATGTCACAAAGAGGTAGATATGACTGAAAAGACTCAGTAGCAATGACAAATTGATCAGGAACTAAGGATGCAAAGACAAAATAGAAGTTTTTGTAACTACAACTAGCATAAATATTAAGTGAATAAAGATGAATATATACAAAGCTGTTAAATCTAAGGTAACTTGGGAAGGAGTGCAGTAATAGGAGAATAAGGAAATGTTTGCGTAGAAGATAGTGCAGAAAGGGAGAGCTAGACTCTGAGGTAAAGAAGTAAGAGAGGGCATTCCAGGCATGGGGCCAGGAAGCAGTTCAAAGGCTTGGAGGTGGGAGATGAGTGTTGTATGTGAACAAGACAGTACAAAGATGAGTTTCCATTTGATCATCAGAGCACTAGGGAGCCACTGGAATTTATCAAGTGACATGGTCAGAACACTGCTTTAGAAAAATCAATTTAGTTTCCATCCTGAAATTATCTTGCTTTTACTTTGTATGTTTGTGGGTACATGTCCCACTTCCCCCCTAACCTCCCCGTGGTAGAATGTAAACACCAGAACCTAGCACAGTTCCCAGAGCCCAGCACAGTGCCTGGCTTCACGAATGTTTCTGGGAACTTTATTGAATTTGGAAAGACTCTTGAATGGATGTGAGTGAAAAGAAAAGCAGAAGTCCAACTGCCCTCTCCACCCAGGGCTTGTGATTCCTCTCCATCCTGCTGCACACCACTTGGATCCTCTTCTCCATCCAGGACATACTTTGGGCAGAAGATCAGGCTTTACCCCTTAGCTATGCTCCTTTATAACCCTTGGGCCTCAGTTTCCTCCATGGTGCTACTATGAGAGAGACTGGCCTCCCTGACCTCCCTGGGCTTTCCTCCAGCTCCAGCTTGTGATGTTAGAATTCTCTTTCCAGACATTTAAGCAGACAGACTGACTCAGGCTTAATCCCTTCTGAGTTCCATCCCTTTGCCCTTGATGTGGCTTTCTTTTCTTGTTCGTGGCCTGTTAACCACCCGGGTAGGGATTAGCTGACTTCACTCTTTGGGTTTCCATTTACAGCTGGCACCTCTGAATGAAGAGCACATGTCTTAGAAATTCATTTGTAGAGCTGAGATGAAGGAGGACCACTGATCATCTACTCCCTGATTGCTTTATTCATCCTTCACCCCACTTAACTTGGACCCTGAATGTGGATTACCCGGTGGGCTGAGTTCCTCCATGCTGAGGAGTGCAGTCAGATGCTTAGCCACTAGGGGGTCTGCCAAACCTGCATGCCATGCTGATGCTGTTTAGTTTTTGCTTGGAATAAATGGGGGATTGGGAGGAATCCTTCAAGACAAAAGATTCTTTCTTTCTAACTGTTTAAGGTGTCACAACTTGAAAGCACCCACCACAGGACATCAAATGGTGTCAGTACCAGAGAAGTGTTTCTGGAGCTGGATTATTAGAAAGGCAGCATCGTTTAGGAGATAGCATACTGGAAAGAAAGGGTCAGGATGAGGGGGGTTTGGATCCTGCTTCTGATTGACTGTTGTCAGGCAAATCATCGTAAAGCTAGAAGGGATGGAGCTTCTCATCTTCGTTTTCATTTTTGTCATTTAGTTGTGTCCAACCCTATGACTCTCTTTGGGGTTTTTCTTGGCAGAGCTAACGGAATAGTTTTGCCATTTCCTTCTCCAGCTCATTTTACAGATGAGGAAACCGAGGCAAACAGGAAGAAGTGACTTGCTCAGGGTCACACAGCTAGTAAGTATCTGAAGCAGGATTTGAGCTCAGGGTTTCCCAATGCCAGGTCTGGCACTCTCTCCACTATGTCACCTAGCTTCCCCGCTTTCATAGGATCCTAGAATATGAGAGTTGGAAGCTTATTCTCATCACATTTGGCTTAAGGAGGGAATAATATGCACACTAAATTTGGTATGAAAATCCATCTTACACTACAGGAAACCACCTCATAACACCTTGCAATCATAGATGACCTTGGGAGTCATCTATGATTTATCTTTATATATTCAGAACCCCTTGAATCATCTGGTAAAAGGTTAGGTCCTTCTCAGAATCATGTTTATAAATATATAAAACAAAATGCGTTGGATTACCAAGGAAACCAATGAGATTGAAATACAGTTCTCAAAATATTAAAACAAAAGGGATCCTAGTTTAAGAATCCCTGCCCTGGTCCAACCCACTCTTTGGCCAAAGGAATCTCCACTCTAACCTAGCAGCTCTCCCTGACTCTTAGGTCAACTTTGCCTTTTTGCATTTTCCACTCATGGCTCATAGCTCTGTCCTCATGAGTTTCTCTTCCACTCCATTGCCCTTCAAATTCTTTTTGCCCAGGAAGAAGTCTGAAGTGGGATTTGAATCAGGTGTTTGGGGATTTGGTTTTTTTCTTTTACTCCTAGTCAAGCCCTCTATTTATTGAGATGGGGCAGCTAGGTGGTGCAGTGAATGGAGCACCAGTGCAGGAGTCAGGAGGACCTGAGCTCAAATCTCACCTCAGACACTTGACACTCACTAGCTGTGTGACCTTGGGCAAGTCACTTAACCCCAACTGCCTCATCCTGGGTCATCTCCAGTCATCCTGATGAATATCTGGTCATTGGATTCAGATGGCTGGAGAGGAAGTAGGGCTGGTGACCTGCACAGCCCTCCCTCACTCAAAACAAAGTCAAGTGCAAGTCATGTCATCATTTCTCTGATGGCATGGTCTTCTTGGGCAACAAAGGACAAACACACCCAGGAAGAAACTGACCTAACTGAGCCTTAGTTTTCTCTCCTCTGTAAAATGGGGTTAATGAGAAGCATGGTGGGTGGGGGTTGTGGATAGAGAACTGGACTGGGAATGAAAATGAATGAGACATTGGTTAAGCACCTACTGGGTACAAAACATTTGAGAAAAGTCCCTATTCTCAAGGAGCTCACATTCTAATAATGGGAGATAACCTCTGTGGAAGATTTTGCTTCAAGTTGCAAGTTAAGGGAGGGGAATGAGCATTTATATAGCTTCTATATAGTTTATATATAATATGTGTGTGTGTATGTGTGTCTGTGTGTGTGTGTGTGTGTATAACAATACCTTATGTGATCCAACAACTCTGGGAAAGATAGGTGTTATTATTACACACCCTTTTATAGTTGAGGAAAATGAAGCCAACAGTTCTAGTTATTGTCTGAGGCTGTATTTGAACTTGTACCTTCTTAATTCCAGGTCCACTGAGCACTCTCTACATAGGGCCCATGGTCCTTAGGATGAAACAGCAAAACGGTTCATATTGTCTCTTCAGTCTCTTTTTCAATTAATGAAATAAGGCCACTTTCTGATATTGAGGCATTTGACAGCAAAAAAGATTTTTCTATATTGGAGGCCTGTTCCTGATCTTTAGTGGCTTTGTGGTTCGGTGCCAAGTCACTTAAACTTCTAGTGCCCAGAGCAGGTGTCTGAGAATGTAAGCAGTGCCTCCTTCTTTGATGATGAAACAAATCCTAAACAAAGCCAAGCTCATTTCTCCCAGGGTTATTATCTCACCTGCTCTAATATCAAAAGGTCATTTTTTTCCTTTTTTAATGTTTATTTAATTTTAGTTTTCAATATTCATTTCCACAAAATTTTGAGTTCCAGATTTTCTCCCCATTTCTCCCCTTCCCCCACCCCATAACACCTTGCATTCTGATTATTCCTTCCCCCAATATGCCCTCCCTTCTCTTATCCTCATCTTCTCTCTTGTTTTGTAGGGCAAGATAAATTTCTATACCCCATTATCTGTATATATTTCCCAGTTGTATGCAAAAACAATTCTCAATATTCATTCCTAACACTTTGAGTTCCAACTTTTTTCCCTTCCCCCACTCTCCATTGAGAAGGCAAACAATTCAATGTAGGCTATACATGTGTAGTTATGCAAAAGACTTCCAAAATAGTCATGTTGTATAAGACTAACTATATTTCCCTCCATCCTATTCTGCCCCCCATTTATTCTATTCTCTCTTTTGACCTTGATTCTCTCCAAAAGTGTTCACTTCTAATTACCCCCTTCTCCCATTTGCACTCCCTTCCATCATCCCCCCCACCCCCACTTATCCCCTTCTCCCCTACTTTCCTGTAGTGTAAGATGGATTTTCGTACCAAATTTAGTGTGCTTGTTATTCCCTCCTTAAGCCAAATGTGATGAGACTAAGCTTCACTTTTTCCCTCTCACCTCTCCCCTTTTCCCTTCCATTGAAAGAGCTTTTTCTTTCCTCTTTTATGAGAGATAATTTGCCCCATTCCATTTCTCCCCCCAATGTATTCCTTTCTCACCCTTTAATTTCATTTTTTTAGATATGATCCCTTCCTATTCAACTCACCCTATGCTCTCTCTATATATGTGTGTGTATAAGATTTCCAACTATTCAAATACTGAGAAAAATTTCAAGATTTACAAATATTATCTTTTCATGTAAGAATATAAACAGTTCAACTTTGGTAAGTCCTTTATGATTTCTCTTTCCTGTTTATCTTTTCATGCTTCTCTTGATTCTAGTGTTTGAAAGTCAGATTTTCTATTCAGCTCTGGTCTTTTCATCAAGAAGGCTTGAAAGTCCTCTATTTCATTGAATGACCATTTCCCCCCCCCTGAACTATTATACTTAATTTTGTTGGGTAGGTGATTCTTGATTTTAATCCTAGTTCGTTTAACTTCTGGGATATCATATTCCAAGCCCTCTGATCCCTTAATGTAGAAGCTGCTAGATCTTGTGTTATCCTGATTGTGTTTCCACAACACTCGAATTGTTTCTTTTTAGCGGCTTGCAATATTTTCTCCTTTATCTGGGAACTCTGGAATTTAGCTACAATATTCCTAGGAGTTTCTCTTTTTTGGATCTCTTTCAGGAGGTGATTGGGTGGATTCTTTCAATATTTATTTTGCCCTCTGGTTCTAGAATATCAGGGAAGTTTTCCTTGATAATTTCATGCAAGATGATGTCTAGGCTCTTTTTTTGATCATGGTTTTCAGGTAGTCCCATAATTTTTAAATTGTCTCTCTTGTATCTATTTTCCAAGTCAATTGCTTTTCCAGTGAGATATTTCACATTATCTTCTATTTTTTCATTCTTTTGGTTTTGTTTTGTAATTTCTTGGTTTCTCAAAGAGTCATTAACTTCCATCTACTCCATTCTCTAATTTTTAAAGAACTATTTTCTTCAGTGAGCTTTTGAACCTCTTTTTCATTTGTCTGATTCTGGTTTTTAAAGCATTCTTTTCCTCATTAGCGTTTTCTACCTCTTTTGCCAATTGTTAGCCTATTTTTAAAGGTGTTATTTTCTTCAGCATTTTTTTAGGTTCCTTTTAGCACTGTTGACTCATTTTTCATGATTTTCTTGCATTGCTCTCATTTCTCTTCCCAGGTTTCCTCCACCTCTCTTACTTGATTTCCAAAATCCTTTTTGAGCTCTTCCCTGGCCTGAGACCATTGCATATTTAAATATTTTGAAGGTTTGAGAAGCCTTGACTTTTTCTGATGTTATGCATTGTTCTTTCTCACCCAAAAGGATGGAAGAAAATGCCTGTTCACCAAGAAATAACCTTCTGTAGTCTTGTTTTTTTTTCCTTTTTTGGGCATTTTCCCAGCCACTTACTTCACTTTTGAGTCCTTTTTCACAAGGGGGCTATACTCTGGCGACCTGTAAGTTCTCAGTTCCTCCAAGGTGGCCCAATCAAGGGAGAGGAGTTTACTCCTCTCCTGGTCTGGGGGCTACCAAAGCTTTTCTGCCCAGGATCTGTGAGTAGAATTCTCTTTCCAGAGCCTCCACCGGTTCCTGAGGACTGTGCCTGGCCCACAGTAAGCACTACATAACTGTTAGCTATTTATTATTATTAGTTTTGTTTTTATTATCTGTGAATAATTGTATCCTTCTACTAGAATGAAAACCATCTCAGTAAATAAGATTTGTTACATGCACAGTGCCTGGCTATATAAATGGCAGGTCTTATTATTAATAGTATTATTAGCTCTCCTTCCCTGATTTTTCATCAGTTCATTTACATCCCTTCTTCTCAGGTTTCTCTGAAACTGTCCCTTTCATCATTTCTCACGTGGTGATAGCATTGCGTCATTGTTCACTTACCCAGTTGATAGGTATCCCTTTAATTTCTAGTGCTTTGCCTGGGGGATGTTTTCTTTCTTGGAGTTCCCTACTGGTCTTCTCCAATGAGTGCCCTTCTAGGGTCTTATTATTAATTCTTTATTGCTGTCTTCTGTTTTTCAGTCACCTTCATTTCCCATCTCCCTCCTTCCTCTTACAAGTGATCCATACCTCATGACAAAGTCACCCTTTATGTCTGAAACCAAATACAGTCTTCCCTACTCCTCCTCATCTGTAAAATGACTGGATAGCCTAAGATTTCTTCCATCCCATGATAGGATCATCCAGTTCTGACTCCTTGAGGATTGGGGTTCATTTTCTTTTTTTTCCAGGGCCAACCTTGGTCATCATAAATACCTAGTGTTCAATTTTGTTTTTATTTTTCCATTTATGTTGTAATCATCAGGTTTATTGTTTTCCTCTTTCTCTTTTATCTTTTTTGAACCCCACAACAAAGTTATGCAGCTGACCTGCAAGTAATATACCCATTTTAGAGCTAAAGAAAGTGAGGTTCATCAAGTGACTTTGTGTCCATGGTAATAGAGCTCACAAGCATCTGATCTTTTGAATTTCTTGTAATCCTTTGTCATCCAACTTTAGGAAGCAAAGAGTTCAAGTCAACTAGTTAACAACCATTTATTAATTATGTACCTTCATGAGCCAGATACTGGGGTGAAGGCAGGAGATACAAAGAAAGGCAAAAATAGTGTCCTGGCCTTCAAGAAACTCCCAGTTTAATGGCAAAAATGGGAACCTGCAGACTTCAAAGCCAGGGTCTTCCCTGACTTTCCTTAGCCTCTCTGAGCCTCATTATCCCCATCTGTACAATGAATCTGATAATAAGCACATATAGCCCAGGTGTGTAGAGAGACAGTCTCCATAAATTTCAAAAACATTGTCTTTCTTTGTGTAGCATTTGTAAGAACCATTAAATCTCTCCGTAAAAGGAAAGTGTTATTATAATAAATACTTGTGTTGGGGATTTACACTTCAGAACCATAAGTGGCATGCCTGGAAGGTGCCGACGATGTTCTCTTCCAGGAAAAGTCTCTGACTCAAATGAGGAATATTCTCATGTTCAAAATCTCTCCTTTTCCTCTCTCCCCCAGGGACATGCTGATAACCAACCTGGATGCATCTATGACCTATGACGAACTATGTGAGGAAGTGAGAGAGATGTGTAGTTTACACCAGCAGCAGCCCATCACCCTTAAATGGATTGATGATGAAGGTTTGTCCTCATTAACTGTGCTCTGAGATCTTGTTTTCCTAATGTGACAAATATGTGAGACTTATACTTCCCAGGATAGATAGGGGAAGAATGTTAGTTGGCTAATAGCCCAGCATATGTATTCTGATTCCATTTCCTCAGCCATCCGGCTGTGTGACCTTAGACAAGTCACCTGTCAGGGTCTGTTTCCTACTTTGTAAAATGAGAGCATTGGACTAAATGATTTCTGAGGTCCTTTACATCTCAAAATCTATGATTTTCTGACTTACATAATTAGCCCACAATTATATAGTGCTTTAAGCAAAGCTTGTAGTGCTGATAATGATAAGAGCATATGGAACTGTTCTATGACTTTAAAGTTCACAAAGCACTCATTTGATCCTCCCACAACCTTGGAAGAAGGTGCTGTTATGATCCCATATACAGATGAAGAAACCGAGACCTTGAGAGGTCTCAGCAAGTGATTAATAAATGCATCATTCATTCATTTTAAACAACTAGTATGTTTCTTGAGGTGGGATCTGATTTCGAGGTCTGGGTTTTCATGATTGAAAGTCCAGTCATTTGCTGGGGGCAGCTGAGTGGCAAAGTAGATGGAGTACCAGACCTGCAGTTGAGAAGACCTGAGTTCATATCCTACCCCATCACTACCTGTGTGACTCTAGGCAAGTTATTTGCCCAGTAATATTAAGGTGCCTTGAGAGAAACTCAGGTCTAGGATGGCATCCAGGGAACAATCTGGAGAAACAATCCTGCTCAAAGGAACAGGGCTTCTTAATCTTTTTTTTTCGTGGACACAGAAAAGCATATGGACTTGCTTCTTTCAGCTCTCAGCTGGATCTAGAGTCAGGAAGATCAGAATTCAAATCCAGCCTCAGATACTGCCTAACTATATGACCCTTGGCAAGTCATTTAACCTGTGTTTGCCTCAGTTTCCTCATCTATAAAATGGGAATGATTTTAGCACCTACCCTTCCACGTTGTCACAAGGCTCAAATGAGACAATATGTTTAAAGAATTTCACTGTATAAATGCTAACTATGGTTGTTTAGGATGATGGAGCTAGTTTACCATGGCATTGGCTGCTTTGCTGGAGGCAGGGTGTGTCTCAGCACATTGATGCTGGCTTGGCTGATCATTTTTCAGTAACATTACAGAGGAGATTTTTGTTCTGGGAGGGCTTGGAGTCAACAGCCCTGGGGCTTCTTTCAGTTGTAAGATTTGGTGACAGTTAAATTGCAATGTGAGTTTGCTTAATTTTTAAGTAGAAATATAGGCACTGAGTAGGTCACAAAGGTGGGACTTTTCAGCACAGTCGCTTTCCCACCAGAGTCTTCTTGTAAAAGCCACATTAATAATAGAAGGTTGCCTGGTAACTCAGACCTGGGCTATCTGTACAAGAGTATACTGGAATGGAGCTTGTCAAGCCTTACTAGCAGGTGGTACCATTTGTAGAAGTGTTGGGGTCTCCCCATTGGCTGGTGAAGGCACCATTTCCTCTATGCACTGATGTGGAGACAATAGCACCAAGTTCTTGCTGTCTGACCCCTTCTCAAGTCTGTGTAGACCACCCTCATTCTCCCATGATGTTCTATTCACTTGGCTGGTCCCTTGTCTTTCAGTCATGGAATCTCAGTAGGGGCATCAGAGGTTATCTCATCCCTGCAGCATCCTCCCCTGGATGACCTCTGGTGATGGGGAATCCCCCATCAACTGAACTAGTCTATGCCATCTTGGACAGGCTTCTGAATTTCAAACTCTCTGAGCTGAAAGGGACTTAAGAAAGCATCTATGCCAACACATACATGAGCAAGAATCAGCTTACCTGACCAGTAGTCATCTGAAGTCCTCTGGGTGACCTTCAGGGGGAGAGGGGGAGAACTCCCCACCTTCCAAAGCGGCCCATACCATTGAGAAGAACCTTTCCTCTTTAGGGAACTTTTCGTTACATGGAACCTCCATCTATCTCTTTTTAAAAATATAAGTAGTGTTTAATTTTTTTCCAATTACATGTAAAGATAGTTTTCAACCTTTATTTTTTATAATATTTTGAGTTCCAAATCCTCCCTCCCACCCCAAGATAGCAAGCAATCTGTTATAGGTTATACATTTGCAATCATGTTTCCATGCTCAATCTCTGCAGCTTCCTGCCTTTTCTCCTAGTTCTGCCCTCTGAGGATAAGCAGAAAAACTAGCCCCTCTTCCATCAGACAGTGATGACCCTGTTCACTTGCATTTAGATAATGCTTACAAAGCACTTTGTGTGTATTATCTGATTTGATGGTCACAACAACCCTAGAAAGGTAACTGTGGTTATCATTCCCATTTTACAGATGAGGAAACCGAGGCAGGTAGTGGTTAAGTGACTTGCCCAGGGCCACTCAGCTAGTTAGTATCTGTTGTCACTGTTTGGATTTAGGTCTTCTTGACTTCAGGCCCCAGCATTCTGTCATCTCTGCCAGCTAGGTAGCCTGAAGCACTTTAAGTACTTGAAGGAACCCCAGACAACATGCTGTCTTGCCCCCAAACATTTCCATGGGTCTCTGCTTCTGTTAACCTCCCTCATACTTCAGTGTGGCATGTCCCCAAGGGCTTTGTGCAGACTGATTGCTTTCAAACAGCTTCCTCAGCACCTTTGCTCGTATGCTGGGCTGCTTACCTGCACTGCTAACCACGCTCATTCATTTTGCATTGATTTTTAAAATAACATCAATAAAGTTTTCTGACCTTGTTTCTAGATCGTGAGATTGTCATGCATTAAGGACCTTGAAGCCCAGAGGAAATCAGAAATAGTGATTATGAAAATATAAGAGTCAATGTAGTACAGGTCACTAGCCTTGAAAGCTAGGAAGCCCTGGGTTCAAGTCTTATGTCTGACACTGGCCTGGTGACCCTGAGTAATTCCTCGCTTTTCTTGGATTGCTGGATGTTGGTGTTGGCACAGGCCCTTGAGATGGGTACCCAAGATGAGGAGGGGAGAAGGGAATAAATATTTCTATAGTACCTACTGTGTACCTGTGTACCAGGCATTGTGCTAAGTGCTTTACAATTATTTTATTTTCACAACAACTCTTGGAGGTCTGTGCTGTATTACTTCCATTTTACAGCTGGGGAAACTGAGGCAGGCAAAGGTCAAGTTTCTTCCAAGGCCCCATAGCTAGTGTCTTGAGGTCAGGTTTGCACCCAGATCTTTCTTACTGTGGGGCAGCTAGGTGGCACAGTGGATAGAATGCTGGAATCACATCCAACCTCGGGCATTTTCTAGCTGTGTGATCATGAGCAAGTTACCTCACTCTGCCTCAGTTTTCTCATCTGTAAAATGAGCTGGAAAAGGAAATGGCAAACCACTCCAGTGTCCTTGCTAAGAAAACCCTAATGTGGGTCAAGAAGAGTTGGACACAACTGAAAAAAAATGACTTAGCTTCCTTATTCCAGGCCCAGCTCTATCCATTGTACCGCATGTTGCTTCTATGAAGGGTTGAGCTCTGTGGGCTTGAGACTTTCTAGCTAAACCTTGCTTACCTTGTAGCTTACATTCATGGTGGATTCCTTGAGGCCAAATGCTTTTCTCATGGCAGTCTTGCCTCTTCCTTCCTGCCTGCAGACAGTGATTTTGGGTTGTATTATACCTGTTTTTGAGACAGAAGAAACTGAGGCCCAGAGCCTGGTGTTAAATGTTCTCCTCCCCTCCCCCCCTCCTCTCCTCTCCTCTTCCATTCCATTCCATTATTTGTCATCAGGCATTATTCCATGGATGGGAGAAGGGGGAGGAATGTATTTGGATGAAGGTAATATAAAGGTAGAGGTGATGGTGTCGTAGATTGAGCAAGGAGAAGACCTTGGGTATCCCTGACTTTACCTCTCTCATTTTATAGAGAAGAAAATTGAGATTCATATAGGCTTAAGAAACTGGTCCATTGTCACCTAACTAGTAACTTTGCAAGGTGGAATTGGAATGCAGGTCTTCCTAATTTCCAGTGTAGTAATTTATCCCATCAATCTGCCTCTAAAGGTGTCAGTAAAAACTTAAAATAAAGGCTAAGTCAGGAAGTTACTGCCAGTTGTCCAGCTGTAACCTTTCTGCCATCCACATTCTGGAGAACTTGGCTTCAATGGACCACTGGGTGTTCATAACACCCTGTCCACAGTGGCATTGCAGCAAGATCACTACATGATAAGTAGAGGCAGCTAGGTATAAAGGAAAGAATTGCTGGATTCTGACTCTAAGGAATCGGCCTAAATATTGACTCTGAGGTGTATTGTCCAGTTGACTTTGGACAAGTAACTCACCCCTTCAGGCCTCCATTTCCCTGTCTGTAAAGTGAGTGAGGTAGATCTATTGACCTCTCAGGACCCTTGTTGCTGCGCATCCCATGGTAGATGGCCCCCAGCCAAACAGTGACAGTTCTCAGAGAGTGTGTATTTCCTGCTCTCTGTCATGATGGGGGGAGGGGGGGCATATTTTCATTAAAGTGATGATATTTTCCTTCCTTGTGAGTTCTTGACAGGAAAGTCTGGCTTGTTTTAACCCTCCTCTTCCAGGATCCATTGCAATGTGATTTCCCCTGAGCTAACAGATACTTAGAGCTTATATGGATTCCATTCTCATGGATCTCCACCCCCTGGTGGAAGTACTTCTGACTGCTTGGATTGTTCCCATTTTACAGATGATGGAGGCTCAGTGGGGCTGAGACTTGCCTATGAATACGCAGGTGCTCATGGGTACATAGGCTACTCTTGCTGACTATTTATCCTATTTATACTGCACCAACTTGGTGTGAAGCCAAGTCAGATATTGTGGATGTTTTGGAGACTGACAGAGAGAGAGGGTGAGAGAGGCAGTGTTGGCTTTTAGTAGATGCTTAGCATAAATGCTTGTTGAAGAAGAAAAGAATGGATGGAGCCTGGATGACCCCCTCCTCAGGCAATCTGCTCTCAGTTGACCTGGAACACCTCTGGGGGTCTCTTCCAGCTCTGAGTCTTTGTTTCCATGACTGCCTTGATAGCTGTATGACCTTTGACTAGCCATTTCTTGGGACCTTATTTTTCTTACCTCTAAGCTCCCTTCTGGCTGTAAATCCAATGTTAAGAAACAGGGAATACCTGCATTTTTTAACTCATAGGGATGACTGGGCTGAGTAGGGGTGGAGGAAGGGTGTGCTGAGGTGCTTGTTGAGGGATTTGAATTAAATTGGATTAAAAAGTTTGAAGTAAAGGTTTCTTTTCCCTCTCCCTCTCTCTTCTCTTTCCCTCCCTTCTTCCTTCTTTTATGTCCCTCTTCCTTCCCTCTGTCTTTTCCTTCCTTCTCTTTCTCCTTTCTCTGTCCCTCTTTCCTCTTTCTCTCTCCTGTCTTTCCTCTCTCTCTCTCTCACTCTCTCTCTCTCTCCCTCCCTCCCTTCCTCCCCTCATCCCTTTTCCCCTCTCTTCCTTCCCTCCCTCCCTGTTTCCTCTCTTTCATCTCCCTCTACCAATTCCAGTTGGCGCCTTATCTTCACGTTATGCATGTGTTAGAGGCAGCTGTCTAGCCCAGGTCTTCCTGATTCCAGGACCGGCTCTCTGTCCCCTGTCCCCTGTTGATTCTCTAGATTGGTTCAGAGTCATTGGATTTGTAGACACTTCCCTTCCCTGGCCCTTGTTTGTCAATATTTGGTGTTCCCTTTGCGTATCAGCATCCGCATTCTTGAAATGTCTTCCTGGATCTGTTGGTGCCTTCATTCATTTTGGGCCTGGTGTGCTCTTGGTAGAGGAGGCTTCTTTTGGGACTCCCTCTGCTGGCCGTAGCCAGGAAAGATCTGAATCAGATCAAAGACTTTTTCCTTCTCTAAGTAATCTGGGATGTAGAAGCACTTGGAGTGTCCTTTTCACAGCTATCCCTGGAAAGTAAAGGACGTCAGTCAGATAGTTCAGTAAACAACAGACTCAAACTTTTTTGCTCGGACCTTGGGTTTCATGGGACTGAGTGATTCGGTGCCAGTCACTTTCCATTGGCATATTTACTACTGGGAGGCTGTTTGGCTTAGTCAGTGGAGGACTGGTCTTGGAGTCAGGAAGAGATGTGACCCTGAGATCTGGCTGTCCAAAACTGGTCAAATAATCTAAGCTCTTGGAGTTCTAGGTGGGCTCTCTGACAGTGAGTTATAGATGAGTCAGCCTTTTTGGGTAACAAAAATCTTCTACCAGGATGAATATGGGTCTAGACCAGGGGTAGGGAACCTAAGGCCTTGAGGCCACATGTGGCCTTCTAGGTCCTTGGGTGTGGCATTTTGACTGAGTCTAAGTTTTACAGAACAAATCTTTTTATTAAGAGGATTTGTTCTGTGAAGTTTGGATTCAAAGACTGAATCCTCAGGTCCAGACTCTGTGGATCTAGACTATTCTCCCTTCCTTTTAAAATTCATTCTTAGATTTTCCACTCCAAAAAAATAAAGATACTTTTAAAACATTGTTTTCATTTTCTCAAGGTTGTGTCATTGGATTGTAGAGTTTAGACTGAGAAGACACCATGGTAGGGTAGGAGTGTTGAATTTGGAGTCAGAGGATCCAGGTTTAAATTCTTGCTCTATCATTTATCAGCTATGTAGATCAAGGGCAAATGACTTCCTCCGGGCATGTATCTTCCTGTAAAATGTGGGCACTTGACTTGACCTTGGAGGTCACTGCCAGCTCTGAAGCCTTGGAAGTCCTTGAGCCTCCCTGACTCTCAAAATGGAATCTGGCTATTCATTGTGTTAGGTGATGATGGTGACATGTCTAGATCTTAAACTGCTATCCAACTTTCACTCAAAAAAAGTAGTGTGTTTACTTCTGAATGCTGCATTTTAGGAAGGATGTTGGTAAGCTGGATAGCAGCCAGGATGGTGAAATGCCCCAAGATCACAGCACCATAGCTTTAGAGCCAGAAGGGACCTCAGAGGTCCTAAATTCTAACCCCATCAATTTATAGGCAAGGAAACTGAGGCTCAGAGAGGTTGAGTGATGTCAAGATCACAGTATGTTAGTGTGTTTCTGAGGTGTGATTTGAAACCAGTCCTTCCTGACTCCAGTACTCCTTGGCTGTCCACTTCATCACTCTGCCTTTTTTTTTTTTTTAACATAAATGCCTGCTGAAGAAAGTGGGGATGTTCATCCTGAAAGAAGCCTTAGAGGAGACTTGAATATTTGAAGGATTGTCCTGTGAAATAGGGATTTTACTTGTTAGGTCTGACCTCCCAGGAGGCAGAACCAGGAACAAGGGACACAGATGGCTGAGGGCGGATGCCACTAACTTGGTAACCTTGAGAATTGTTCATAAGTGGAATGGGCCACCTCAAGAGGTGGAGAGTTTCCTTTTCTTAAAGGTCTTCAAGGAGAGCCTGAAAGACCACATATGAGTTTGACATAGAGAGATTCTTGCTTGTGGAGGGTTTGGAAGCCACTAGGTGGCTTCCAAAATTCCTTCCACCTTCCTGGATTTGGATAACATCAAACAAGTTGGTGGCATTGTTAAACAGAGATGAAAAGCTGCATCAAATATGGCACTGAGTTTATGTCATATCTCTTGTGTTCTTTTTGCATTTCATTAGGTGATCCATGTACCATATCTTCTCAGATGGAACTGGAAGAAGCTTTTCGCCTGTATTGTCAACACAGAGATGAAGGACTCATCATTCATGGCAAGTAGCTGGAAATTAAGCTTCCTGACCTCTTTCACAGGGCATTCTTTTGGAGAATGGTTTAACTGGGACTCATCTCTTTGACTCAGGCTAACCCTTGGCCCCTGAAATAACTGTGTAGGTTTGAAATGCTGGCGAAGGTGGGTGGTTTATCCTTCAGTTCAGATAGATTATCCTACTATTTTTTCTTTCCAATTACACTTCCCAGCTTGGAGAAGCTAATGATCACTCTTGCCCTTAGTGGCCCTTTTCACAACTCTTAAGGGATGAGGAATATCTACAGATACTTATTATAGCATCATCATTTTGCTATCTTTTCTCAAAATGGATGAATCTAAATTCTGTCCAGTCTAATTATATTCCACGTATTGTGCAAGATGTAGGGGATACAGAGACAGGAAAAAAAGACAGATGCTGCCCTCAAGGAACTCACATTTTCCATTGCTCAGATCTGTAATTCCAAACTGCTATTAACTTGATCATTAACTCTTAGAGACATTTAGTGTAAAGAGAGATTTTCTCTATGAGGAAAATTCATTGTTTTCTTAACTTTGTTGTTCACGTTTCTGTACTTTGAAAATTTCTCTAAATTTTTCACTTACTCATGATTCCCACCTGGTCACACTCTCCACATCCCAGTGCTTCTGAACTCCTGTAGTTCCATCCAAACTCATTCCCTATCCTGTTCATGTTCGACTCTTCATGACCCCATTTGGAATTTTCTTGGCAAAGGTGCTGGGGTTGTTTGCCCTTTCCTTCTCCAGCTCATTTTACAGAGGAGGAAACTGAGGCCAACAGGGTGAAGTTATCAAGACATCTAGTAAGTGTCTGAGGCCAGATTTGAATTCAGCTCTTCCTGACTCCAGGTCTGTCACTCCATCCACTGCACTAAATAGCTTGCTTCATCTTACAGTACCAGACAGATTCCTTCTTACCACTCTCCTCAATCTCCCCACCCTGCAAAGTCCTAGTTAAATGCTACTCACCACAGTTCCCTCTGGAACACTTTCTCCATAGGCAAGAAACATGCGTTTCCTTTCTCATTACTTCCATTTTGTGATTCTCCCTGAGACCTGATTTCCAGCACTGGGTTCATTCCACTGCCCTCACCAACTGAGGCAGGGCACTTGGAATACCCCTTGCTTCCTATTGCCACTTCCTGGTTCTCTTTCCACCACTGTCACTTGGTTACTTCTCCTATTTTGAGGTTCATTCTATCCACTCTACCACTCAGTCAAAATTCTGGTAGCTGTTGTCTACAAAACTCAAGTATGCTCCACCTTCCTTCCTCAATGAGTTCAGTTCATGGCTCACTTTTTCCTCTCTTCCCCAAGTCTTGCTCTCCTAGGGAATTTCAACCAACGTATTGAGATTCCTTTGAATACTCTAATCTCTCAATTCCCAGTTGGTTTTCATGACCTTAGTCCTCCACCCCACCTTAGCCACACACAAAGATAATCATATTCTTGAGCTCTCTATCACCTAAAAATATACCACCTCCATGTTCATGAACTTAGAAATTATCTGACTAAATCTCTTGGCTTTCTGCTTCTCCTTCTGCCTTCTCTTACCTAACCCTATTTTTTGTCCACACTGCAGCCTCTGATTCCTCCCTCCCTTTTCTTCCAAGGTTATTGCCTCTGCACTAGCCACTCTCTCCTTTTCCTCTTCTTGGCCCTTTGGTGAACCAGTTGAGCTCAACACTGTCTTCTCTTGAATCCCTGGCCCCCTTATCGGCCATGACGCCCTGCCTTTCCTTAGCCTTGGATTGCTCCCACCATCCACTGCCTTCCTTCCTACATACATGCTCAACAAAGGTAGAGAATATCATGCTACCATTCTGCCTGGATCTTTTAGAGATTTATGTTATGTAACCCCTACTGGGCTCTTTCTGCATCTAGGTAATCCTTCTGTACCTCCCTTATCAACTCACTATCCCACTCTTCACACTGGCTCTTCTAAACCTTTTCATCCCTTCTCAAACATCCCAGTTAGATGGTGCAGTGGATAGTCAAGAATACCTGAATTCAAATCCAGCCTCAGACACTTAGTAGTTGTGGGACCCTGGGCAAGTCACTCCACCCTATCTGCCTCAGTTTTCTTATGTGTGAAATGTACCGGAGAAGGAAATGACAAACCACTCTAACACGACCATGTCTCCCAAATCTTGAAAACAAAGCCCATCATTTGCTACATCCCACTAACTCTCATCCTATATCTCTCCTGCCTTTTGTGGCCATACTCTTTGGGAAGACCATCTACTTCCCCTCTTTTTACTCTCTACAATGTAGACTTCTGACCTCTTCTTTATTCTACCTAACTCCTTCCTCCAAAGTTGCCAGTAATGTCTTCATTGTGACATCTAATGACCTCTTCTCCTTCCTCATCCCCCTTGGCCTCTCTGTAGTCTGGTATGCTGGTAATTACCCTGTTCTTCTTGCTACTGTCTTCTCTCTAGTTTTCAGGACATTCCTCTCTGTTGGTTCTCCTTCTACCTATCAGACTGTTCTTTAATTGTCTCCTAATAGACCTGCATCCAAGTCATACGTGCCACAAAATTCTGTCCTGGGCCCTCTTCAACTTCTATGCTGTTTCACTTGGCAGTCTCATTAGTTCCCATGGATTCAGTGATGGTCTCTGTACTAATGATTTATAAATCTGTTTATCCATGCCTAACCTCTAGTCTTATGTCTTCAACTGCCTATGATGTCCAGATGACATGTTAAATCCCACCTGTCCAAGCCTGAAGTCTTATCTTTCTCCTGTACTGTAGAGGGAAACACCATTTTCCCAGTCCCTCGAACTCCCAACCTGGGAATCATCCTGGATTCCTCCCTCTCTCTCACCCCACCCTCCCCAGAGCAATAGCTTAATTCTGTTGATTTCACCTCTGCAGCATCTTTTGATGCCTCCTTCTTTCCTCTAATGCTGCCACATCCTCCTCCTTCCAGTGCAGCCACTTGTCACCTCATTCTTGGACTATTGTAACAGCCTGCTGGTGGAACTGCCTGCCTCAAATCTCCACCCTATTCAGTTGATCCACAATTCAGCTGCTAAAGAGATTTTCCTAAAGCACAAAACTGATCATGTCAACCCCCTCTACCATTCAGTAAACTCCAGTGACCTCCTGTTGTCTCCAAGATCAAATAGAACTTCTAGTGTTTAGTGTTTAAAACCCTCCATAACCAAACTTTCCTCTTTCAGCCTTTTGTACCCTCTTCCCCTTCCTGAGTCTTCTGGTTGATCCTCAGAGCCTCTTTCTCTTGACTTTGAGGATGTTTTCTGGCTGCCTCCGGAGCCTACAATGCTCTCCCTCCTCATTCTCTACCTCCCAGCTTCCTTAAAGTCCCAGCAAAAATCCCACTTTTGATAGGAAGCATTTCCCAATCCCACTTCATTCTGGTGCCTTCCCTCCACTGATTGCTTTCTATATATCCTGTAGGGGCAGCTAGGTGGTGCAGTGGATAGAGTACCAGTGCAGAAGTCAGGAGGACCTGAGTTCAAATCTCACCTCAGACACTTGACACTCACTAGCTATGTGACCTTGGGCAAGTCACTTAACCCCAATTGCCTCATCCTGGGTCATCTCCAGTCATCCTGATGAATATCTGGTCGCTGGATTCAGATGGCTCTGGAGGAGAAGTGAGTCTGGTGACCTTGCACAGCCCTCCCTCGCAAGTCATGCCATCATTTCTCTGATGGCATGATCTTCTTTGGCAATGAAGGACAAACACACACATTTATCCTGCATATAGCTTGTTGATACATAGCTGTTTGCTTATTGTCTCCTCCATTAGAGTGTGAGCAGGGCAGGGATTGTCTTTTGCTTATCTTTGTACACCCAGGACCTAAAATAGTACCTGCACATAGTAGGCCCTTAATAAATACTTATTGGCTGATTAAGTGATAGAGATACTTAGATTTCTTTAGTTTACACTTACTCTCAGTTTTTGTAATAGCAAGGACCCCATATTCACAGGAGGTCCTGCTGCACAGGTTCTTAGATCTGCTTTGCTGAAAGGAAAGCAACTTTTGAGGGGTCAATAATCTACTTTAATCACTTAGTTTAGGGGGAAAAGTTAGCACCCTGAACTTCAGAGAAAACACAGAGAAAAAAGATCAACAGACAGGGCTTCCAAATGTCTGACAATAAGCAATACATAATTACAACTCAGTGGACAAATCCAACTGTCTGATCATAATACATACAGAGTTATCAAAGAGACAAGCCCCAACATGGATTTCCAAAGCGGGAGGGAGTCTCATTTGGCCAAACAAACACTTCCAATGAGTAAACCCTCAATAAAACCTCACGTCAGAGTATATATATATATACACTTTTCAGAGCCGGGATGTATCACCCTCTGACCCAGTGCCTCAATAGAAATTAATAAGAGGTATGGGCCTTCCTACAAAACAAGTCTTCCCTTATCAAACTTTCCTTAATGGGCAGGCCTTTTAGTGGGTGGGGAAGATCTGCAACTCTCATGAACATAATTAACATTGCAGTTTTGCAGGTTCGGAGATGGGTTATGGATTGTGAAAATGCAAAGCATAGGACTGTTGTCTTCAAACTTAATATTCTATCCCTGGCTTTCAGCCTGTGTTCCAGAATTCTCGGGACTTCACACACCATCTCTGTGGCCTCTTTTAAGGAAAACGTGACAGTGGCCAAGATATTTTGTATTTCTAACCTCCTGATCTTAACTATTTTGCCGTTGGAACTCCTAAATGGGAAAGGGAAGGCAGAAGGGGATTCTAACATCTCAGAGTCCCGAATCTTCTACTTTTTAAAAATTCTTTTTTCTAATGAGTGATTAATCATCTGATTTATGGGAAGACATGACAGAAGATTCAGCGATGGGCAGACATGGGTGGGTTGGAAGAGATCACAGATTCCTTAAGGGGGGTATTTGAATAATTCATTTTAATGGCATTATGTAAGCAAAAGGGAAATTTGTGCCTGATGACGAAGATGATTTAGAAAAAAGAAATTTATCAAATGCTTTTTAAAGAAATAATATTTTAAGGATTAATTCCAGAATCTCTGAATATTTTTTAAGATACTGTGCCTTAATCTTTTATAACCCAATTGCTTCTTATTTCTCCCCTCCCTGTGGTTTTGAGATCTTTAACCACGGTATTTGAAAGGTGTGTGCACACGCATGTACGTAAGATATACGCAGGTTATCCAGAATTTGACTTTAAAAGCATTTCTAGACTGACTTGTTTCTCATCAGAACATTCTTTAGAAATACTTGAGCATTCAAATTGTATGCAGATTATTCAGAGGGAGGGTTCATCTCCTCAAAGCGCTAACCCCTTTTCCTTTGTCTGTCTTCAGTTTTTCCGAGCATCCCAGAGAAGCCAGGAATGCCCTGCCCAGGAGAGGACAGTGAGTACTCGAAACTTCCTAACATTTTGGTGGAGGGTATTGAACTTTCTGAAGAGTTGAATTGTACCACTTTAGAGGGATGTGCTCGATGCTAAAGCCGTCGTACCTGTCTCAGGGTAAATCTAGTCTAGTTATAAAAATGTCAGGAAGCATGTTGTTGTACAAGTAGAATGGTGTTCAGGTTGTAACCCTGATACTTTCTAGCTATGTGACCCTGGGCAAGTCACTTATCATTTCCTGAACCTCAGTTTTCCTTTTCTAAAAAATGAGAATCAATAGTCTCAGCATTATATCCCTCCCAGCAGTGTTAGGAGGCACAAATGAGATAATGTTTGTCAAATGCTGTGCCAGCTGCAAAGCTCTATAGGAATGTCACCTTTTCTTGTTGATAAGTATTCTGTAACCTTGTGAAAAAATGGAAAATTGAAGTCTCCAGACGGAGAGTGAATACAGATTGTATTTTTGATATAATCCCTTTTCTCCCCATTCTGCTTATTTTTAGTTTTGGGTCTTAGATGGGAATCCTCTGTCTTTTGGGACTGGATACTCATTTGGTTACAGGCACAATGAGAAATCAGTTTAATTTCATTAAAGTATCATTACTTTTTACCCTTTCCTACACATTTCCTGTCAGAGTTCTTTACTTACCGATTCACTCGTTTGCTTTTACCTTTATATAATATGAATTAATATATGCTGTCAACACCCAAATCATTAGATGTTGCAGTGGAGAGAGAGAGCTGGACCAGGAGGGTGGAGGTTCTGAGTTCAAATACAGCATCAGACACTTAGCTGCTTGTGTGGGTATCTTTCTGCTTGTATATGTCTCCTCAATGCTTAGGATAGAGCTTGGCATATAGAAAATGCCTAATAAATGCTTGTTGGCCAACCAACTTCTGTCTGCTTCAGTTTCCTCATCTGTGAAATGGAGCACCCATCTCCCAGTATTGTTGGGAAGACCCAATGAGATAGTCTGTATAAAAGGTTTCACAAAACTAAAAGCATGATAATAGTGATGATAGTTTGGTCATTTTTGCTTTGCATTATTTCGTGATGATATTTCTAGGCATTATAATATTCTTTTACATGAATGTCCCATGATTTATTTCACTGTTTCCTTACCAGATATTTGGGTTACTGGTGTTAATTTGCACTTTATTTAATACTCCCATGGTCACTTTTTAACAGATAGTTTGTTAGAATACAAAGAACATACCATTTTCTACATGTTTGTGGATGGCATCATCTTGATTATATAGTGCCCTAAAGGCTGGAAGAAGAAAGTCCCCCAAAACCAAAATGAGGAATGATATTGATACTTTGCATGTAACGATTGGTTCAAAGAACCAGCAAAGAGAAGACTCCGGGTGTTAGGTGTGCTTTATGAGATCTATGGACACTCAAAAAAAAAATTGGTATAATAGTTCACACTTAGAAAAACAAGTAGATGAAAAAAATTTGTGTTGTCCAGATTCTAACATGCAGTTGAATGGGAAATCTATTGAGTTAGTTCATCAGCACATGATAGATGAATAAATGAATGAATGAATGAAAAGCACTTACAAATGCTAACTGTGGGCTAGACTCTGAGCCAACAATCAAGGGATGATCCCTCCCCTCAAGGACCTTATATTCTAATTTTGTTGTTTAGTTGGTAACCCTATTTGAGGTTTTCTTGGTGAAGATGGACCACTGGAGTGGTTTGCCATTTCCTTCTGCAGCTCATTTTACAAATGAGGAAATAGAGGCCAATAGGGTAAAGTGATTTTCTCAGGGCCCTATGGCTAGTAAGTATCTGAAGACAGATTTCAACTCAGGAAGGGTTCACTTTATCCAGCACTTTATCCTAGCTGCCACCGTCATGGTGGTGTTGGTTAGTCATTTCCAACCCTTTGGGGTTTTTCTTCACAAAGATAGACAAAACTGCTGGTTGGGGAGTGGTAGCCAGGGAAACGTACTTTGGACAGAGAATACAGAGCAAATGGTGATTTGAGTCAGGGAAATTAATGGACTTTCCCATTTCAGGAGTGATGTCCTTGATCTGGTTGCTGTTTCCAGAGCTAACTCTATTCAAGTAGACCTAAAAAGGCATCTTGTGGAGGGGTTGTCTTCCTGAATTCAAATTTGGCCTTAGATGCTTGCTTACTAGTTGTGTGACTCTGGACAAGTCACTTAACCCTGTTTTGGGTGTGTTGTACTAGGGACTTTCTTTGGATATGGGCTGGAATAGACCAATGAAATGTCTTCCAATTCTTGAATTCTGGGATTCAAGAATATAGCAGGGCCTTCATGAGAGCCAGTCACTGGTCTAACATTCCACAAGGGAAAAACCAAATGGACAAAGAATTTGTGTTCCCAGATTTGGACGTGAAGTTGAGGGGAAGTTCTGTTGTGTTAATTCATCAGTGTCTATCTTTTGGATGTGTCCTATTGATGGACAAAACACCGGAACCATTAATGACTCAGAGAAACATGACCATCAGGGTTTCCTTTGGGAAATCGGGCAGTTTTTGAATGATCCTTTATATTCGATGTCACAAAAACCTATCTATTTAAGTCCTGCAGTCTCTCGGTGATGCTAAATTGCTGTGATTCATTGAACCTGATGATCTGAGAAGAAGCAAAATTACAGGTGACTCAAAGGGTAATGGTGGGTGTTAGTGAACTGCCTTGTGTTACCCACGGGTTATATATGAGGAAGGATGCAGGAAGCCTCGTGAAGAGGATGGGCAAATGGAGTTGAGTGGGAAGAAATGTGGAGCAGTGGGAAATACTTAAGATCTAGAAATGTCCAGAGCACTCAGGGTTGGGTCGAGTGCTTTGTCAGCCAGATTGGCAGTGCCAGTCATGCATCTGTTGTCGGTGGCAGCCTCAATACCCTGCCACCACCTTAGTGTGGAAAAGCAGTGTACCACTTGGTGGCTCTTGGGAACACCCTGTGACCAGTTAGACTTTTCTTATCCAGTCCTTTTATCAATCTGACCAAGTGCCTTTCCACCCTGAGACCATTAATATCTTTATTTTTCCTCCCCTCAAGCCCATGATGCGCAGGATGGAGGAGGTTACATTCCCTACTGCTTGCTAGATGTTGCCAGTGTCCAGATTTCAAGTCTTTTTAGGGTCATAGGTCATCGAATCATAGATTCAGAGAAGGGATTTAAGAGATCTTGTCTCACCTCATTTTACAAATGAGGAAACTGAGGCGGAAGGAGGGGAAATGTCCCCAAGATGATCATGAGGTTGTAGATTTAAGTTTTAAAGTCCTTTGATATAATTCCCATATTTTACACATGCCAAAACTGAAGACCAGAGAGGTTATGTATCTTGCCCAAGGTTATAGATTTAGAGCCAGAGGGAACCTTTGAGGCCCTTGAGTCCCAAGTGCCTCCTTTTGCAGACCCCAGAAGGGTCATTTACCTAGTGAGTGTCTGAGGGAGTACTTGATTCAGATCTTCAGGGTTCCAAGTCCAGTACTCTATATAAGTCTATACACACATAAAGTGTATGTGTTAGGAGGAAGATGGAAAGGGTCAAGAATGTATACACTTTATGAAAAATGAACCAAGAGAATGGGCGGTAGTGCCATAATGGTGGGAAAAGGTTCCATGTCAAGCAATATTTAGTCCAGGTGCTGGGTTTGGGGAGAGGGAAGGAGAACAGAGTAGAGCTATGTTCAGTGGGAATAGCATTGTTCTGAAGTCAGAGTTCTTGGGTTCAAAACCCATGTTGGATACTTCCTACTTCTGAAGTGACCCTGTGCAAGTCATTTCACTTCTGTGGTACTCTGTTTCCTCAGCTGTAAGATGAGGATTAGTTTAAGAGTAAGAGACTTCTAGGGTCTGTTCTTTCCTGTTCTGGATCTCTGGTGTTAGGCTAACGAGCAGCTCACTAGGTCTGTGTCTGTCGAATTATGGAAAGACCTGGCCAATAGGATCAGAAGAGTTAGGTGGGCTGGGAACTGTTCCAGGGGCAAGAAAACTCAAATTAATGAGATCATGGATTCCTTCTCTCCCCAACCTCCAGCCGCCAAGATCTTAGCTCCTTGGGCTAGAAAAGGTGAAGGTGACAATTTTATGCTCAATAATTATGAAGTATAACTTGATGGTGGGACTTCCAGGTGTCCAGGGATGACACTTGGTGGTTCAGCTACCCAGAAGTAGGATTGAGATTCAGGAGAGAGAGGGAGGCTGTTAGAAGTGATTGATTGACCTAGAAGATCCAATGAAGCTTTTGCAATGGATAGACCCCTGATTACCCCCACCCCCACCCCGTCACCTCCATTTCCCAAATGTGAGTGTCTTCACCCATAGAAAGTTTATTTTTATATTGGCCAGATAGAAAGGAATGCGCATTTATTAAGCACCTACTATATGCTAGGTAATCTGCTAAGTGCTTTGTAAGTGCTCTGAATCTCCGATTTGTAAGTATTTAAGTCATTTGATCCTTACCCTGGGAACTGGGTATGATGATCTGTATTTTGCACATAAGAAAACTGGGGCAGACAGAGGTTAAATCTAGTAAATATTGGAGGGCAGATTTGAACTCAGTGACTCCAGGCCCAGAAGTCAATCTACTGTGCCATCTGACTACTTCATATTATTAATATGTAATAATATGTATTAGCTATGTAATTTACTTTGTACACTGTAAATTCTTTTAACTTTTTCACAGATAGCTCACAGGGAAAGGCTATGTAATAGAAATAATCTGAAAATTATATTTTTTTCTGTTAATGGAATGTGAACTCCTTGAGGGTAGGGGTTGTTTAATTTTTATTTTCCATCCCCAGTGCCAACCACAGAGCTGGCATGCAGTAAGTGTCTAATAGTTGCTTTCCGAAGAGTTGATTGTATGCAGATGCCACTCCAGTATCTCCTTGAGGGCAGTGACTGATTTTTGCCTTCTATCCCCAGTGCCTAGCACAGTGTTGGCATGCAGTAGGTACTTAATATTTACTTATTGAATAATTGACTATGTACATATTATATCATTCTAACAGCTCTTTGAGAACAAGGGCTATTTCATTTTTGTTTTTGTATCTCTAGCACAGTGCCTGGCATGTATGTAGTAGAAGATTAAGAAATACTTGAATCATTTTTTCTGTATATTTTATTTCGTTCCAGTAGAGAGCAGGGGCTATTTCACCTTGCTCTTTGTGTCCCCAGCGTCCAGCGAGTGCCTTCCACCCCATGGCAGTCAGTAAATGCTTGTTGCAAAGATCTGACTCCTCAAGTGCTAGCTGTTGTTCTGAAATATCCACCACACATCAGGATGGGAGTCTGAGGCCTGGGAGTTTTGATCTTCCAAGGAGCCCGGTGTGCCATTTCCATAATGGGAAGAACAACAGATGTTTGGTTTTCCATGCAGGATTCAAACCTGGGTCTTCCCAACTCCAAGACTAGCTTTCTCTGCACTGAGCTCCTCAAGTGGGAATGATGGGCCTTGCATCCATATCTTTCTGAGTCAGAACCCAACATAGCATCTACTTTCAATTTCTTCCAGCACTAAAATCCTATCACTTATGAGCTTGTGGTGTTAACCCCAGACAGAGCGGTGTGGGAGCCTTCTCCTTCCCCAATTCAGCCGTACAAACTCAGATTTCCTGCCATGATCAAGGCCTTGTGATAGACTGGGAATCTGAGCATAGGAATTGGCCTCACTGGTCTAGGGTTCTAGAACTGAGGAGAAAGGAGGGAGACAATGCACAGGAGGAATGATCTAGACTCTTACTTGAAAAGGTTGTGGGTGAGAGCAGAGAAGATTTTGAAAGAGAGGTGGCATCAGAGCTAGGACTTAAAGAATAAAGGAACAACTCATTTCCCCCATGTTTTCTGTCCTAACCCCACGTTCCCCAGCCCTGTCATTTACTAATTCATCACGTATCTCTTCAAGAAGAGGTTTAAGATGGGAGAGATTGGACATTGGTGGTAGCCTGAGTGGCAGTGTGGGACTGGCTTGGGGTCCTCAGGACCTGGCTTGAAATCCCAAGACTTGTTACTTGATATCTTGGAAAAGTCACTTCATCTCCTTGGGTCTCAGTTTCCTCATCTGGAAAATTAGGAGCTTGGATTAGATTGCCCCTGATGACTCTTCTAGCTCTTACTTTATGATTGGGAGATGTGGGAAAGTGGGTCTCCTGCCTTCAAATCCAGCTTCCTTTCTGCTAATGAGACACTCTCAGGCTCTGTGAACAAGCTTTTCCTTCTGTGGTCCTGTGACGTACATCTCTCCCCTCCCATACCCAATGGGCAGAGTCCATTTGAGTGTTTTGTCTGCAGAAGACTGACCTGATTTTAGGTATCATTGATGTTTTCTGATTGTGACAGGGCCTATCCTTGACTCTTATAGCTGCAATTGACCTCCCCAGTCTGTATTTCTCAATACCTATCTTCTCATAGACCAACTTGGTGTCTGATTTTTGTGATATAGCCAAGATACTGAGGTTAGCCAATGTACTCTTACGTAGGTCAAAGCAAGACCTTCAGTCAACATGGGGCTGTGCATCTGATTAAGGCAGTTTTTGTAAAGTAGCAGTCCTACATGAGACGTGGGTGAGATGGTGTCCAGAGAATTGATGGAACCAAGTGTCATACTTAAAGTTGGCAAATGAGAGGTGGGGGTGGGTGGGGATGGGGAGAGATAGACAAGGGGGAGGGGAGAGAGAGAGAGAGAGAGAGAGAGAGAGAGAGACAGACAGACAGACAGACAGACAGACATCAGGAAAGTAGCCAAATGAGTATTTTTCTAACAGTGGAATTCTTAGGAATTCCCAAATGAGTAGTATACTCATTAGGATAAAATTGCTCTGTCTTCCTCTCTGTTCCATGGTCAGTCACATCTATGGTGTGACTGATGCACCATCTCCCTCCTAAGCTTTCTCTCCACCTCCACCCCCCACCCCATCTCTGCTCTTAATGGTCTTTTGTTCGTACCCTATTAATTCTCAATCTGTGGTAACTTCCTCCTCTCTGATTTCTCTGTTCCTGGGCTACATTTAATGACTGGAAGAAAATAAACACAGTGCTGCTATAAATTCATGCCTCCTTCCCTCAGCTCGGCCATCACCTGCTTGGCAATACTTTTGGTCAAATCTTTGCCTCGTGGTCACGTTCCCTATGGTGGCTATGGCCAGTTCTCCCTCACTTCTCAAACCTCCCATCACTCTTCACCCACCCTCCACCCTCTTCCTCTCTGTCATGACCTTGACTTTTATATGACTTGAGAAATTTGAGGCCATAGACAGAATCCCCCTTTCCAGCCCTTCTCCACACCCCAGAATTTCTGTGTCTTCACCCATCTCTTCCTCTCTTAGCTTAGAGGCAGCATTCTCTCTTTTTTGACTGTAATTTCAATTTTTGAAATAGAAACTATCACCATCCTGACCGTGGTTCCTTCTATTTAAAAAAAAGACATGTACCTCTTCTTCTCCTCAAGTTAAACTTCTTTTATGTTTTCAGGATCTCTTCATTTTCCCTTCCATTGGTCACAAATATTCTTGGGCTGTCCCTGGTGGTCTTTCTGTCTTACTATTAGTCTTGATCTTTCTTATCTCTCTGGATTCTTATTTCCTGTTCTTCTTTTATCCTCCTTCAGTGGATATTTTCCTTAATACTAGACTTAAAGTCATTCCCTTCTTCTAACAAATTCCTCTTCTTTTCTTCACCAAACCTTTCCCCCACTCCCCAAACCTTCCCTAGATCTTTCAATTCCCTTAAACTACTGTGATAGTATTACAGGTTTTGAAGTGGAGGGGATTTCCTCCTCCTTGGAGATCTTCACAAAGAGCCTAAATGATCATTCTGTCATCTGGCTTATCTTGTTTGTGTCTAGGCTGGACTGAGGTCACTTGAAACATAGAGATTCTGGGGCTCCTGCCATTACCAATGTACCTTTTCCTTCAGGGATCTTTCTTCCGGATAGAATCCACATGTTCAGGAAACACAAACTTTAATTCACTGACAGCCCTAATATAACAGCGGTTCATTTATAGTATTTTTTGCTAAACATCCTTGAAACATGGCTGTATTATCATGTGAATTCCTTTCAGATTAGGGTAGCATATGTTATTCTTTGGTGTTTATATATACATACCATATTGTTTTGTGAAAAGTTTAAGTATAGCATTCAGCCCAATCTCAAATTATTTCCCAAGATCAAAGTGAAAAACTGGTTTTCTCCTTAAAATAGTCTTCCAATAAAATTAGCAAGCTGCCAATGCAGTCTTGCAAAATCATGGATATTTTGGAATGGACTATGTTTGGTGGAAAGTTGGTTAATATTATGTGATTATGTAAATTAAAAAAAAAATTGTATCCAACAACAATTTGTGTTACTAGTTGAAATCCTGTGTGGATCTGGTTGATCAAATTTCTTTCTCTAGAAACATATACATTGGCCTGATACCTGAAATAGTAATTATCAGGTTTTTATTAATACACAAATGAAAGGAGGGGGAAGTAAAGATACGGAGGCAGGAGCTTGGAATAAATGGATAATGAGCATCTTGTGTGTGTGTGTGTTTTACTTCAGTTTTTTCTTCTCTGTCAAATGAATTTAAATGAAATTCTCTGTTTTGAAACAGGTGATTAGAGAGCCTCCCTCAGAATCGGGAAGACCTGGGTTCAAGTCCCACCAAATTACGTGTCCCTAGGCAAGACTCTTTACCTTCCTAGTGTTCTAGGAAGCACACTTAAGATTATAAATTGCAGAGAAGGAGCCTCATTTATAATGAGAATTTCTTAGAGTGGTGGCTTGGACTTTCTCTGTATTGTTTCCTCCTTCTTCCTCCAGTCTCTTTCTCCCAACCCTGGCCAGTAATTGCCAAATTTGAAGAAAATTCCAGAATTTTAGATATATAAGGAGTGTTTATAACAATGTTTCTGTCCAGAACTTATTCATAAAATATTTTTTGAGAATAAGGGCCCTGTATGTGTCTAATAGTAGGAATCTCTATCTCAGGTTTGTGAGCTTTCAATGACATCTCTTGGCTCCTTCTTGATGCCCTTGGGAGGAAATAACTTTTTCTCTGGGCTTTTTGCCTTTCTCCATCATTTCTAAGGGTTTTTTTTTTTTTGGTGTAATGGAAAGAAGACCTAGAATCCAAAGGCTGAATTGACTCCCTCTTAGGACACTTGCTAGCTGAACTTTGGGAAGGGTTCCTTGTCTGTAAAATGGGTACGAAGAATTCTTCCTTGTCCTTATCTCAGAGGGGCGTCATGATCATGTATGAAAGAGCCTTTTATTCAGATCATAGATGGAGAGTTGACCAAAATCTTTGACGCTATCTAGGCTCCACCCCGTCATTTTACAGATGAGGAAACCGAGACCCAGAAGAGTGAATTGATTACCAGGGTCATGTGGAAATATCAGAGTCTGATTTGAACCTTGGTCTACCTGACTCCAAGTCCAGTGTCTCTAAACAGTTTAGCTTACTATCTCTAGACCAGAAGAGGGGTCTGTATGTGTGTGTTGGGGGAGACTTCTAGTTGTTTTCTCAGCCCTGTTACCCTCATCTGTTGACTTGGTTATTTCTAGGTACTTGGCATTTTTTTAGGTCTCTGTTGCTCAATGAGTGGGTTGGATTGTAAAGGTGCCTGTTCCCCCTCACCACACCCTGCTTCGTCCCACCCTGGTGCCCTTCCCGCTTCCTGTATTTGCCTCTCTAACCCCCCAACTCCCCCAGGAAATGAACATTCTCTAATAAACTGAAATCGTCTTTTTTTCTGGTACCCAATTACCTATCACCTCTCAGCTGATGCTTTTAGGGGGATGTTCCTTGTCCTCAAACATCCTTCCCCTTATTTTCATGTCTTGCCAAATGTGATGGCGCAGTGGCATCATGTCCTAACATCCTTGTGGCCCCCTTCCCTAGATTTGTTTTGGTGGCCACCTGGTTCCACCTTCCTTCCCATCAGTCCATGGTTTTCACCTTGTTTTTCGTTTTCAAAGTGTGTCTGTGCTCTCGGGACATCGCCTTCCTGTCTGCTTTTATTTTTTTTTTAACTGGAGAGCTTTTTCTCCCTCCCCCGAGTTGAGGCGACTGCAGAAATATTTGTTTTTCTGTGACATCAGCTCCTCACCATCCATGCCATGTTTTACTTTATGCCTCAGCCGCTTGCTACAGCCTCCCCAGGGAGTCAGTACCACCCGTGCCTGGATACATGAGGCAGAGATGTGAACGGAAGAGAGAGAACAGGCTAACCAGTCTTCTAGTAGCTATCTGCCTTTAACGTTCAAGCGGCTTCTGCCCATTAGCCTTGGTGTCTAGGGATACCCCAGTGACAGCATCTGGGAAATACGGGAGAGGGGGGAAAATGTGTCCTTTTTTACCTTCTGCACGGTAAAGCCAAAAAGAGAGAGAGAGAGAGGGAGAGAGGGAGAGAGATAGAGCGAGAGCGAAAATCTCATGCTGAGGAAGTCACCAAATAAAGGCCAGTGAGTAATGCATGTGTCTTCTGGGTATTCAGTGCCTTCTGTGAGACTGCTGCTGCTTGTGATTGCTTCCGCCAGTGCTGTGTGTGTGTATGTGTGTGTGTGTGTGTGTGTGTGTGTGTGTGTGTGTCTGTGTGTGTCTATGTGGATGCAGTGCAGGAGATCGCCAAAATGCTGACTTCTTTCATCATGTAGTTGCCTTGGGCCCCCGGGTCCTCCTTTGCAGTCCCAGATTGTTACAAAGGCAGATAGCTCGGGTGTCTCCTGCGTGGTGCCTGTGTGTGGGGATGTGGCTGGAGCCCCTCCGAGTCATGTCACCTGGAATGCAGTGAACGCGCTGCTGGTTTGTTTATTTTTTTTTTCTTCCTAAGCAGGGAAGGGAAGGGGGCCAGCATTTTTCTTTTTTTTAAAGACAAGCAAGGCATTGGAGAGACCATGCCCAGTGAATGATGCTACTGATAAGGGAGATTAATGAAGGAAATGTATCCAAAAAGGACTGACGGTATGTGATCTGTAATTGAGGCCTGCTAAGTGCGAGTGAGCTTGCTTGCTTGAATTTTTGCATTTTTTGTTTTGGTGGGTTTTGTTTTTTTTTTTTAAACCTAAGTGGCCAACCCCCTCCTCCCTTTCTCTCCTCCCCCAATAAAACAAAATGAAAAAAAGCCAAGGGATAATCTTGAGTCATTGGTTGACCTAGTCACCAAATGGATGCTGCCAATTTGGTATTTTGTTGTGACAGATGTGTTGTATAATTGTGATGGATCTCTAATATAGCCTGGAAGGAACACACACACTCTCCCTCTCTCTCTCTCTCTCTCTCTCTCTCTCTCTCTCTCTCACACACACACACACACACACACACACACACACACGCACACACACCTCTTAATCTGCATTGCTGTAGCCAGGACAATCAATATCCTGCTTTAACGCTAAAGGGTTGAGATGTTTGGTAGCCAGAACTCATAAATTCCAATGATGATGTTTAATGTTGGACCACTGCCACTATCAGCTGATTTCTGGGGAAGGAGAGGACCCCCAAATCCAGGGGAGCTTGTGGTATTCCCTGGCCTTAAGGGGAAAGAACTTGGGAATTTGCAGAATGTTTCCCTTTGCACAGAGTTTTCGGTTAGGGCTGTTTATGGGTACTTTGCAGACCCCACTGAACTGCGTTGGCTAAAGTTGTTTTAAGATAATAGACTATTTCCCTGGCCCCCTGCTCTTCATTAAATTTCAGAAGCTCTTGCCTTTTGCTTTTGGTTTCCTCTGCCTAGCTCCAGGATGTTCCTAGTCTTAGGAAATATTTTGACGTGGATGTTGTGTATGTGTGTGTGTTAAGGAAGAGATGTTTGTGAACTCCATTTTCTACCTCTTTTTTGCGGGGGGAGTCAGCCATGATGCAGAATCATAGGAAACAATCACCATCCACCAGTAATTCTTGTGGTGGGCTTGGTGTATATATCATGTGGCCTGTAAGTGCTGTGCTCGCTTGTGAGGGCAGGATTTTCCCTTCATTTGTACTATATTGGCAACAGTGATTAGGTTATTCCTAGCACGTGAACGTGTCCCCTCCCCCAGCGGAGGCAGGAACCAGCGAGATCATAGAGGCGGCTTGGAAGAGAGAGGTTGGATTGCGTTGGGGAATTGGTTTGCTGGGGAACCCTCAGAGGAGAAAGAAAGAAGGTTGGGCGTTTATTGATCGACTGGACTGAATTTCAAGGGTGGGGGCGGCAGGGTGCAGAGAGACCAGGCTCTTCGAGGAGGAGGAGGAGGAGGAGGAGGAAGGAAGGAAGGAAGTAGCTGTGTCATGGTTTCTCAAGAATGTCTGTCAAGTCTTTGCCTCTGTCTTTTCATGCCCCCCACGTGCTTGGAGTTCGTGTTTATGGGAATCCTGGAGATATAGGTACCAATGGACAAGAAGGGTTTGGGTCTCAAGGGCAGGAATTCAGAATTTCTCTTCATCATGGACTTGTCAGCTTGAAAAGTCTGTCAGTGTTTTGGATGCTGTCCCCTCCCCCAGAATGAGTGATGAGAAAATGAGAGGTCTATGTGTGTTTGTATTCTGTGTGTTTTGTGTGTATGTGATTATTAAATTAATTTTTTAATTAAATTTTTTTCTCAATTTACCAAGCATTCATATTTTTTTTTATCCCTCCCACATCTTCCACTGGGGAAAAAAACAGAAGGAAAAAGAAACGTGTGTCTGTTTTGAAAACAACAAGGGGGCAGAGCAGCCCAGTCCTTGACTCATTTTCCCTTTCTCAGAAAGATCCTGCAGTATTTGGTGCTCAGCTCTGGGGATGTGAACATGCCAAGTAGATTTTTATTCCCTGCTCAGTCCTGAATCTGGCTTCTCTGGGGTAGCATCCACAGCTTTAGTCAGCAATTTTCTTGGCTTGGCCCGTTCCTTTGGTTGGCTGATTTGGGACATGAGTTCAGCTAAGTCAGGCAGCTGCCAGTAGAGGCAAGCTCCTGAGTTCTCTATCTGGGCTCCATTCAGACCAGGTCTCTTATCACCTACAGTTGTCTCCCAAATCAAGGTGGCAGATTGGATGTTTCTGTTCATCTGTGTAAGATAGCCATTACACCGAACAAATCATTTCATCCTCTCTAGGTCTCAGTATCCTCATCTGGAAAATGGGAGTCATAGTATCTAGGGTTGTTGTATGAATCAAGTGAGATCATGTACATAAAACATTTTCTAAATTTTAAAGCATTTTGAAGGTAACGGCACATGTCCATGCCATTATTATTGCTATCATGGAAAATTTGGACTGTCCTAGAAGGTCATTCATCAATCTTCATAAAGTTCCTTACGTTGTCAGCATGCTATACGAAGGGTCAGTAGGTCAACATTCATTTAATTTTATGTTTAATAGCTTGTTTTCAGTTGTTTTCTATCTCCCACATCAAACAGGGACCTCTTTCTTTGTTTGAATGTAAGTTGCTTGAGGATAGGAGCTGTATTTCTGTCTGTCTCTTCAGTCCCTGGCATTAGATGGTGCAGTGGATAGAGTGCTTTGAGCCTGGAGTCAGGAAGACCAGAGTTCAAATCCAGCCTCAGACCCTTATCAGCTGTATGACCCTGGGCGAGTCACTTTTTGCTCTCTGTAGTTTTCTCTGCTAAACTTTGGGGATGACAGTAGCACCTATCTCACATGGTTGTTGTGAGAATTGGATTAGATAATATTTATAAAGAGTTCTGTAAATACTAGCTATTATGAATATTAGGTATCAGAAAGGACCATATCTCTGTCATTCCTCTGCTCTGCTCTTAGGGGTGGCTAGGTGGTACAGTGGATAGAGCACCAGTGCAGGAGTCAGGAGGACCTGAGTTCAAATCTCACCTCAGACACTTGACACTCACTAGCTGTGTGACCTTGGGTGAGTCACTTAACCCCAATTGCCTCATCCTGGGTCATCTCCAGTCATCCTGATGAATATCTGGTCACTGGATTCAGATGCTCTGGAGGAGAAGTGAGGCCTGCACAGCCCTCCCTCACTCAAAACAGAGTCAAGTGCAAGTCATATCATTATTTCTCTGATGGCATGGTCTTCTGCAACAAAGGGCAAACACACGCTCTACTCTTAAGTAGAACACTTTGCCTTGGAGGGGAGGGACCTGCTGCGCATATTGGTTTTGAGATCAGCCTATGACCTTTGCAGAGTTGTTTGTAGATCAAATGAAATAATTGTAGTACACTTAGCATGGTGTCCAGGACACAGTAGGTGCTATATAAATGTTAGGTAGTATTCTTATTATAATGGGAGTGGCAACTTAATGTTTATTCAACTGAAGGGGCTTGGAGGTCAAAAAGTTTTTTGCTCCTTCTCCTTTTCCTGTTGAGTTTGAATTAATTTAAGGGAAATGTCTCATTCCATTTGCTGAGAATTTGGACTTTTCTTGGAAATGAGGCTCAGAGTCAGGAACTCTTTAGAGATCAGTGAGACTGGGAGCATGGCATGACAGATGCTTTATGGCCAGATTGAGAATTTCCAGGATGGGTATTTCTGGATTCCCACAATTGGGTTCTAAGTCTTCGTCTATTTCTTGAGTGTGAATTATAGCCCAGCTCTATGCTAGGCTCCGTGGGGAACAAAGGGGAACGACCTTTTCTTCCTCCCAGGCCTTTGGGTTCTGAACGTTGTTGGAACAAGGATGAGCAGTAGAAGCCAGCAGAAGGGTTCTTGAGGACAGGGGCTGGTTTTTTTTTTTAATCCTCTGAGCTTAGTTCCTGTCTTGAAATAAGCCTATCAATATTTGCTGCTTGATTGTTTGATTGCTTATATGTTTAGACTTGGACTGCCATGGCTCTGATTTAACTAACCTAACTCTTGTTTGCCTGATGTTTTCCTCCAGTTGTATTGTAGGGAAACTCCCATTCATGTGGTATGGACAGTTGTGAGTACATTTGAGGAAGTGAAGAAATTCGTCGATGATGACTGTCTCCAAATCATCTGAATTTAATAAGTCCAATAGCCAGCATTGGGTTTCACTTGGTTCCTGAGCTAAAGAGATATTTCATAGAGGAATAAAACCATTTTCTATAATAGACTCATACATAGAATACCAGAGTTGGAAGGATCTCACAGAGTGAGTCCCAGTTCCTTTTCTTCCCCAAGCATTTGTGAAAAGTCTTGTGGTATGGCAAAATGGAGAGAACCCGTTACGGATGGGCACTGGTGGAGGAAGTGCCCATGCCCTTCCCTGGCTACTGGAATAGCTAGCTCATGCCACATTTTGCAAAACTTCCCTTATAATATCTTGGTTTGATAGTAAATAAATGCTGAGGACTTGGGCTGGGCGTGATGATAATCCCCATTCATCTGCCTGCTAAATATGCATGAGGTTTTAGGAAGCTGGGGTCTGGCTACCATCACTTAGAGATGGGAGCACACTCCTGGTGGTTTAAACATAGTCATCCTCTCATCCAGGATTTATGAAACACTTGACATGTGCTTAGCTCATGGAAAGGTTCAAAATCGTTACTAGAACCCAGCAGGAAGAAGCAAAGATAGGATTCAGTTTGCATCTCAATGTCAATAACTTTCCAACCAGTGAAACTCAGACTAAGATATTTTAAAAAAATATATAGATTTTGTTCTTACTTCCCTTGCCAAGTGCAGTTTTGTAAAAATGAACAAGAGCAAAGGGACAGAAAAGAAAAATGAGGAGACAGGCTGAGAAGTATCAGCTGGCCAAAAACCCGAGACTATAAATGGCTATTTGTGTCTGTAAGCACTGGGCAAGAAAAGGTAGCAGGATAGTGAACAGAGGGCTGGCTTTGGAGTCAGGATGATCTGGTTTTGAGTCCTACCTTGGATAGATATTGCTGACAGTATGGATTCTGGTAGAATGTCGACTTCTTGAGAGCAGGATTTGTCTCATTTTGATATATGTTATCCCTAGTTCCTAGAACAATACCTAACCCATAGTAGTACTTAGTAAATCACTGTTATTGTTTTTAAAGATTGAATATCTCCTTATCTTGCCCAGGCTGAATGCCACTATTGATCTGTACATGAGCTCCATTCCCCACCTGGACCTCTTTGCCCCCTGGTTCCACCCTCCTTCCATTACCATGTTGACACTGAACTTAGTGCAGACACTGGATGAATTTAACTTACTGTATCTCAGAACTTCTGAGTTCAAGAGGTCCTGGGTAGTTGGGATGACAGACCTTACCATGCTCACCAAGAAGTGACTGTTAAGATGAATTGTTGAATGGACTTTGTGACCAGGGATGAATCACTTAATTTCTCAGTACCAAAGGCAACTGTTCCTGAATCTTAAATTCCCCATTGATGGAAAGGATTTCTATACTAGGAATTCCCCATAGATAAAATTTCCCATAGAAAAAAACCAGCCCCCAAAGTTATCATATTTCAAATGTTAAGTGGGAAGGGAGGCTAGAGGGGGCTATCCAATTTAGCGCCCAATAATCCCTGGATGATTAGCATCCAGTTGTGCCCTGGATGGGCTGAGCCACTCAACCCTGACCTCTGCTACCTGTAGCCTCTTTATCCCAGCCATATTCTTCCTGTACCCCTGCTCTGCACCCCGCATAGTCCTTTTCTACCAGAAAACTGTAATCAGACCAACACTACCATTGCCTCTGGAAAAGTCATGATGGTGTATTGCCCATTTGGTTCACTCCATCACTATCATTTCCCAGAACTAATCTCTCTAATATGGCTGCCATTTGTTTATATTTATTGTGTCTCCCTAATAGAGTATAAATTCTTCCGGGGCAAGTGTTATCTTGCATCACCTTTTTTCTTTTATTAATTCCCTTTTTTTTATCCCCGTTGACCCTTCTAATCTAGTGACTTTGGGTCCAGGAACTTTTCAAAAAATTTTTTTGATAACTGAATAATTGGTTTCCTTTGTAATTCTACGTATTTTATGTATTTAATGCATTACTTTGAGAAAGTGTCCTTTAGATTCCCCAAGCCATTAATAGAGTCCGTGACACAAAACACATTATGAACCTTAGATCTAGCCCAGTCTTTTCTTTTATAGAGAGAGAAACTGAGGGTCAGAGAGGCCAAGTGAATTGCCAAGATCATAATGGTAGAAAGTAGCAGAGCTTGAATCTCATTATTCCTCTCACCTAATCCTGAAAACACATCTCTCAGATGTGCCATTGATTGCCTTTCACAGTGTCCACATCCTCATGGTTTGCTGGAGACTTTCTTGTGTACTGTGCCACAGTACACAGTAGTTTTAAGGAGGTTAATTTATGTTGGAAGCCTTTGTGTTGGCCTGTGTCATCATATCCCTACTGTTGATGTTTTTTCCTTTACAATGCTGTAATTTCTCTCTCCCCCTCCCCATTGTCCTATCCCATCTACCTCCTCACTCTCCATCTTGGAATAACCAAAGGTTATAGTTAAGCAAAACTTACTATGTGTATGATGTATCTTATTTCACCCCCAAGGAGGAGATGTTTGTAAAGTGCCTGGTTGGTGCCTAATAGATGCTTGTCCCTTTCCCCTTCCCCAGTCCTCTGGAGTCAATGCTAGTCCTTATGCTGACCCTGAGTGCTGATGTCCTGGGGTTGTTTGCCCTGTGTTGTGGCACTCATTCATTATGAAGGCTGCTCTCCTCCACCCTGCATCAGTTCATAGGAGTCTTCCTATATTTCTCAAATCTTCAAATGGCATTATTTCTGATTGTATTTTCCAGCACCATGCTTTGTTGATTGATTAATTGAGATCTGAGAACATGTTAACACACAGATTTGTGCATCCCAAGGGCCTCTTTAGGTATAAGATACCCACATTAGTAGATAGTTTCTTTACCTGGGAGTTCTTAGGCCACTGAAATTACAGGTCTAGGACTTATTCCTCTCTCTACCACCAGGTATGTGCTAGATGTTAGGGATGAAAAGATAACACAGTTCAAAAGAAACCTGAGGCCCATGCCCCCAAGGAACTTCCATTCTTTAAGAAGCAGAGAGATGCAAAATTCCATTTTTCCTCTTTCTTTTTCTCCCTGATTTCACTAGGTTGTGGTAGGCTGCTGGGTTGGTTTGTTGCCAGTAGCATGTTGTATTCTTTTGAGTTGCTCACATGGGGAGCCCAAAGAAGGGGGATCAGTAAAGACAGGGATGGGTAAACATGAGTGGACTGAATGCAGGGTCTGTGGGTAGATCGTTTTGCAGAGGCTGTGTACAGCCACAGCGTGTGTTCATGTAGAGGTCTGTGTGGGAACCTTTGTGTTCTTTGGGCTGGTGCCAGGCTCTTTCCTTGCAACACAAGACCTTTTTTTGCTTAGAATCTTGCAGTCTGTCCCATCGAAGCCAGGTTAGGAGGAATATCAGAGCTTGCCCTACTTTTCCTAAGGCACTGTTAAACATTCTCAAGTTAGCTCATTCTGCACTTGAGGGTCTAGGCATTCCCTGGGTGGGCTAGTGTTAGACCCTGGGAAGCTGGAGTGGGACCTTTGTGTACACAGAAGATACTTGCCAATCATTTGTAGAGGGAAAGTGCAAATTGCCACTTAATTCTCCTGATCTGGAAAATGATTTGGTGGCTGCACAAAAATCTGCTAGTTTTGGTACTTACTAGGCTTTTAAAGAGAGACTGTGTGTGCCTATGACATGGTTCTGACATGGACTAGAGCAGAGTTTTTTCTTCTGTGTTCTGATGATAATGGGTTAAAGGAGCACACTGTCAGGTTTTTTTCCCCATTCTCATTTTAAAATACTCTTTAGTAGTTAAGATATTTTTCACTGAATCTCAGAACTTGGAAAGAACTTCATTGCAAAGAACACCTGTATTCAAGATTCCCCCTTAGATCTACTGGCACTGTGACTCTGGACAAATTACCAAAATGAGTCCTAATTTCCTCTTCTTCCCACTGTATGTACCATTTAGTGGCCGTGGAAAGAAGTTTTGGAGTCAGAGGTTATTCAGTCATTTCAGTCGTGTTCAACTCTTTGTGACCCAATGTAGGATTTTCTTGGCAAAGATACTGGAGTGCTTTGCCATTTCCTTCTCCAATTCATTTTACAGGTGAGGAAACTGAGGCAAACAGGATTAAGTGATTTGCCCAGGGTCACACAGCTAGAGGACCTGGATTCAAATTCTAACTTTCATGCTTAGTGTCTGTTGCCAAGTGGTGAGATACTTCTCTCTAAACCTGTTCCTTCATCTGTAAAATGAGGGGGTTGCACTAGATGCTCTCAATTTTTTTGTCCAGTTCTAGAGTTATTATCTTTGGTCCTTCCTCAGTATGATTGGGGGATGGGGGAAGGTGATATGTAATGTTTTGCAAATATTAAAGCATTACATAAACATGAGCTGCCTCTAACTGGTGCAGTAAATACAGCGCTGGACCCAGAGACAGGATGCCCTGAATTCAAATCCAGGCTTACTCACTGTGTGACACTGAGCAAGTTACTTGACTTCTGTCTGTTTCAGTTTCCTCAACTCTAAAATGGAAATAATAATGTCACCTACCTTCCAGGGCTGTTGAGAGCACATTATCAATCAGAGCTCTCCAGGAGGAGGATAGGACACTCCTGCTGGTAGTGAGGTCCCCATTACTGAATGAATATCTTCAAGTTAATTAGATGGCCACTTATTGAGATGATCTAAGCAGAAATTCTTATCCTAGGGTCTATGAACTTTTTATAAAAATATATATGAAAGTTGTACTGTTACCAGTTTTCTCTATATTCCTATTTACCTTGTTTTGTGCATTTTAAGACATTTTTCTGAGAAGGAATTCAGAACCAGCCTCACCCCTGGTCTCCAGAGGAGTCCATGACTCAAAAAAGTTATGGATGCCTGACCCAGAGGGCATTTTTGTGCATGTTGGACTGAATCATCATTTAGGTCCTCTTCTGGTAAGCTGAGTTTTCTCTCTTATAAGACCAGCCTTAACCCCAAATCACTCTAGTTCTCATTAATTGGTCAATAATAGGTCTTGGGCTAAGCCCTAGTTGGTCCTTATTTTGGTCTTGATTGGCTCCGAATGAATGTAAATAGCAGTTGTTTCTGTTTGGGCCAGAAACCCTGAGGATCTTCTCCTCCCAGATCTATTTTTTTAAAGAGGTCTTTCTTTGCCTCATTTCTAGGTCAGCCTTAATCAGTGAATAGGCTTCTCTTTAGCTTGAAAAGGCTGAGGTCATCTTTTGCATCTGTTGCATCTTGAGGTCATCTCCAGTTGTCCTTGCCTAGTCATTGGACTAAGATGGCTCTGGAGGTGAAAGTGAGGCTGGTAACCTAGCATAGCCCTGCCTCACTTAAATCCAATTCATTTGCACGTCATGGCATCACCTGGTTCTCTTTGAGAATGAAGGACCAACTGCAGCCCTGGTTGCTGTCCAGGGTCCTGCCTAAAGTGCAGGAGTCCAGGCCTAAACAATGTGCTGGAGATGGAGTCTGATCAAAGAGGGATGGTGGAGTTGTTGGTCTTGAGCTCTTACTGGAAGCAAAGTTCACATCCATTTTTTTAAAGCTGCTATATTACATTCTTGAGTTGTTTTGAACATGAAGCTCACAAAAACCTTCAGGTCTTTTTCAGACCAACTATTGTCTGGCCACACCTTCACCATCTTTTACCTGTGAAGCTGATTTTTTTAACTCAAGGATAAGACATTTATCCCTTTTGAATTTTACTTTATTAAATTGAGCCTAGCATTTTAAAAGCCTTTTGAGACCTTGGTGGATCCTGTCATTCAATTTGTTAAACAACATATCCTTATCAGTTTTGTGTAATCTCCAAATTTGGCTAACTTCTCATTTGTGCCTTTATGTACACAAATGTTCAAATAGCCCAGGGCCTAGCATGATCTTTGGGGCTCTTGAAGACCCTTAGTGAGAGAGGACCCATGACCTCCTAAGGCAAACCCATTTGACTTTTGGTAGAATTCATTTTAGGGAATTTTCTCCCTGATAACCAGGCATAATCTCTCTCTTTACCATTTCTACCCATTGCTCCTAATTCTACCCATAGGGAGCAAGCATAACAGGGTGAATCTCTCTGCCATATGATAGCCCTTCACATATTTCACACAGCTCTCCTGTGCCCCTAAGAATTCTCTTCCCTGGGCTTAACAGGCTAAACACTACCAGTTCATTTAGTGGATGCCATATCTTGCCATTTCTGCCTCTGTAGTACTTCTCTTAGGATCCCTAATTGCTAGCCTTGCCTGAAGTCATTCTCCCCTCCAATTTATCCTCCACATAAGTGAAAGAATGATTTTTCTTTTTTAAAAAAAATTTTTTTGTTTTCAATTCATGGGGGAAAAAAGTATTCCCAAACATAGTACAATAAAAAAGCTGATTGCACGTGAAACTGAAAATCCACCATTTACAACTCAGTGTTCCCTCCAAATGTACAACAAAATTATCATGTAAAATTTTTTATCATTTTTTAATCAATTTTTATTTTTTTCCTTTTGAAACTGTAGTTCTGACCTTGTAGCTTCTACTGAGTAAGGGCCAGAGGCTCCCTATTACCTATAGCATAAAATATAGGTTTTGACAAACTTTCTTACCAGCAATCACTCCCCTTCCTGAACTCTATGAATTCAGCGAAACTGGTGTTCTCTCTCTTTGTCAAATTTGGTATTCTATCTCCCATCTCCATGCCTTTGCATTGGTTGTGCCCAGTGCCTGGAACACACTCCCTCCTTAGTTGCATGTTTGTTTATTTGTTTGTTTTTTCAAATTCTAATGGTTTTATTAGGGATCTAAAAATATGCAATTTTGATACCAGTGCTACTGTGTTGAAAAACTATCAATACAAGGATAAAATAAGATACAAAAAAAATATTGCCCACAAAGGCTTTTATGTATCATTGTGAAATGAGTGGTCTTACCTCCAGGCTGAAGATCCTGTCCTTGGATTCCTGAATAGCCAGCCCAGACTACCGTCAGCCTGCAAGTTCATTGAGCTTCAGATAGGTTGAATTGTGAAGCCAACAACATTCAGTTGCATGTTTTTACATGACACAGCCCAAGTGCAGAATGAAACTTTTCTTGATCCCCTTCGCTGCCAGCGCCCTCCTCTGAGTACCCTGTTCCCTATACAGTGTCCCAAAAGTCTAGTGCCATTTTTAGCTTTAACAGTTTCAAACTGCCCTAAGACTTTTGGGACACCCTGTATTTGTTTTGTATGTGTACATTATTTCCCTGGTAATTGGAAACCAGTGCCATAATAGGCACTGGTAACCCTGGTTCACTTAGTAGGCCTTTAGTGAGTGCTGATTGATTGACATAACAGGTTCTCAACCCTTTCCCATCTTTGCTCTTTTCCTTTGGGTGTTTTTCAAGCTAATGTGTCTAGAATTTAACCCAGGACTCTGGATATTCCAGGGCAAGGGACAGCAGCACTTTGACCCAGAAGTGCTTTCTGTGTCTCTTTTAGTAAAATCAAAAGATTACATTAGCTCTTGACTACCATGTCATCTTGTTGATCTCTTTTCAACTTGCAGTCCACTGAAACCCCCAGATCTTTAGAGTTGATTAGAGGCTACAGGTATTGACATATGGAAAAAGACACAATAGTTGTCAAATTCAGAAGACTCAAGTCCCAGCTCAGATCAGCTGTCTTACTAGGCGAGTCACTTTTCTTTCCCTCACCTTGGTTCATTTATCTGCAAAATGGGGATAAATAGTATTCTCATTGTCAGTAGGAAGAATATTTTGTAAGCATTAAAGTGCAGTCTTATTGGGAGCTAGTATATGTTTCCTCACTTTGGTAAGTAAGAACTAGTTTCTACAGGGGGAAAGTGATTTATAAGCCACTAACATAAAATCATTTTCCAGAATCAAGCATGTGATTTAGTTTAGTGGGGTTTTTTTGAAAATTAAATTAATCTGGTTAAAATTTATGATCTAAACACCTTTTAAATGAATCTGTCATTGAAAAAAAAGCCTATTGGACAGGGAAAGTAATTGACTCTCAAGTTGCTCCCAGCCATAATATTCTTGTTTAGTTCACTTTTTTCATTCTTAAATCTCATGCCAATTTATCAATCCGTACATTTGAAACATTTTTTTTTTCTCCTGTGATCTGGGTTCAAAAGAATATACTGGAATATCCTTGTCTAGGATTTCAGTATCAAGCATTGATTTGACAGTTAGTAGGAGTGAGAAACTTCTAAGAACTTGGACCTCGGGATGTATGAGGTCAGCAGAGAAGAAAGAGAGATGGAAGCAGGTCCTGAGGAGAGCCACCGCTAAGATGCTGAGGGCTTTGCTGGGTATGCCCTTGGAGGACCGTGCCTGGCATAAACTGGGTATTTGATAAATGCCTAATTCTCTGCTGCATTAAAGGATCAAGGGCTGTTTAGACTGGAGGAAAGGAGACTTAGGAGAGGACCAGGATAGCTGTCTTCAAGGATTTAAAGTGCTTTTCCCATCTGAAAGATATTCTGACATGTTCTTCATCTCCAGAGAATAAATGTGGGGCACAGGTTACAGAGTTTGGGGGAGGGGGAATTTTCTACTAATTGATTCACTCATGAAAGCATTTATTATGTGCCAGCTGTCCTGTCCTATCCTGTGTTAGGCACTGATGATAACAAAGGCAAAAGCAATTACAAAAAAAGATGCTGCCTTTTAGGTGATTGCATTCTTCTTCTATGGGGAGTGGTGAGAAACATACACAGTTAAGGAAATAGAAAGTGATCACAGTGGTTAGAGCACCAGCCCTGGAATCAGGAGGACATGCATTCAAATAAAGCCTCAGACACTTATCAGCTGTGTGAACCTGGGCAAGTCACTTAACCCTGGTTCCTCCAAAAAAGAAAAAAATGTGATTGGAAAGAGTTGAAAGTGGGCTAAGAGCTTGGAAATATCTGGAAAGGCCTTAGGTAGGCAGTGAGTTTGAGCTGAGTGTCAAAGGGGGTTAGGGACTTTAAGACAAGAAAATGAAGGGAAATGCATTCCTGCAATGGGAAACTGCCTGTGCAAAAGTATGGAGGGGAGAGATAGAATATAGTGTTTGAAAAAACAGCAAGCAGTCCAATTGTCTGAAAGAGTACACAAAAGGGGGAGTACCATGAGCCTGCACAAGAGGCTCAGAATGTGAATTAGTCAACATGCATTTATTAAGCACCTACCATGCGTCTGACTACTTAAGGGCACTGCATAGGTCAACCAGAGGTTTTCATATTATCCTAGAGGTAATAGGACAAAATTAATTCTTGAAGAGGGGACTGGTATGTGGAGTGTTAGTTGGAGGAGCAGCTATTTGGAGGATGGAACAGAGAGGGGGAGAGATACTCAGTAGGTTCTCTAGTAGGAACTGATGACCATTTGTGAAGTGTCTTATGATAGGATGATTTGTTTAATTTTTTTGTTATATACGTCCTCTCCCCACCCCTCCCCCCAGTTTTTTGTCTTGCATCACCTTCTACCCCACTATATCCTTTCATAGTGTAGAGGTGGGGGTATTGTATTCAGGGCTGGATTGGTTGAGGTGACCTCTAAGAACCTTTTGAATCTTGAGAGTCTAGATCCTGAAGAAGTAGGTTTCCAACTATCCTTGATTCTCTGAACCTTTTCTAAATCTCTGGATAAACTGTGGTGAAACCAAAGATGCCTTTGTTTTAATCTAGCTCGTGTTTCTTTTCTTTTTGTACTGCCTTGATGTCAGTAGTGCCATTAAGCCCTGGTACAGACGATGTCTCAATGATTTAGGATTTCCACAGACAGGAGAAATAAACAGGTGATTTTGTGACCCTGTGCTTCCTGGAAGCTATTGTGTCTCGGCAGAGTTCTTCCTGAGACGGGAAACAGACTTTCCATCTTTCCTCGAGGCTAGAGTCTTTTCCTTTGGAACTGCTTGAGACAGTCTTCTGTTTCTTCCCCTTGACCAGTAAGAGATGAGAAGTAAGCAGATTTCTTAGAGGCCTTAATGTTGTTGTGAGATGTAGGACTAGACTTAGGCACAGATACCTGGGTCCAGATCTGTCTTGACCTTATACTGGTTCTGTGACTGGGGCCACTGGACAACTCTCTAAACCTATTAATAGTAGAAGAATGGCCCATTAGCATTGGTGGAAGGACTTTGCACACTGGGAATTCTTTGCATGGCTGAAGCCACAGATACAGCCTTTGCTTTCCCCTACTTCTTTAATCTCCTCCAAAATGTCCATCCGTATTAGCTTTACTCTTTGTGGGTTATCATCGTCCTTCTAGACTGAACAAGCAGCCTTGGTCATCATACCAAATTGGACAGCTCAATGGAGGACCACTAGCTTGTCTTTGCAATAGTACCCGGCATCAGGATTACGACACCAAAGGTTTTATTTTTTTTCTTCTTGTTTTTAAATTCTCTTTCCTACACTGCTGTCAGAGTGGTGTGCCCTATTATAGACTCACTTAGAATAATAAGGTTAGTTATGTAAGGCATATTCTTTGCAAACTTTGAAGGACAAACTTGAGTGTCTTTTTGCTCCTGGTCACAGGCTTGGGTTCTCTCTTTTCCCTGTACTTTTTCTGGACTTGAGTCCTTGTCTCCATCAACTAATTTAAAAAAATGTATCATTAATGGTGTTTGTTTTTATATCATCTATTTCCCCATGTATATCTCCTCCTCTCCTTACCAGTGAGCCTTCTCTTGTGACAAAGATATTGATATATGACAAGTTCAGTAAAACCAGCCAAGACCAACTACATCTGGCTGCTTTTGTACATCATTCCACACCTGTGGCCCGCCCCCCCAGCCCCTACACACATAAGAAGGTGCATTTTCTTTTTAAATTTCTATTAAATGTTAACTGATATCTTTTGGTTTTATATTGCTGTTATCTTCAAATATATCCGTCCCCAAACAAGTCATTCTTTCTAATAAGGATTTTAAAAGGAAGGGGAAAAAAAGCAGATGAGCCATATTAAGCAATGAACCAGCCATATTTACAGCCCCCCACCTCTGCAAAAGAGGGAGTCATGCCATTTTTCATATCTTCTCTGGGACCAAACCTGGGTATTTAAGTACCTAGGGTCCAGTTTCATTTCTGTCATGGTGGTTGGCTTCTGGTTCTACTACATCTATTCAATTAGCTCACAGAATGTTAGGACCAGAAGGAAGTTTGGAGGTCCTCTAAGGGAATATCCCCCTTCCCTTTAGAGAGGGGGGAATTGAGGCTCAGAGAGGCAAAGGGTTCACCCAGAGCTAGGATTTGAACTCAGGCCTGCCATCGCCAAGATCGTCTCACTGAGTTCGTCCTCTTTCCCCACACCATCTTTCTCAAAGAGGGAGGCGCAGAAATCAAGACCAGGTGAGAAGAGGGCAGGGTCCATACCCTGTCTCTTATTTCCCTAAAGTTGCTTTCAGTGAGTCAGCAGAAGAGCAGTACGCATCTCAGTATTTTAATTCCATTACAACAATCATTCATTTTATCTGTAATTTACAAGATGTGATGTTTGAGACTCAGGAAACCCAAGTTTGTATCCTACTTCAAGACGATTACTATGTGAGTAATCTTGGAAAGAACTCAGGTTCTGAGCCTCCATTTCCTCATCTATAAAATGGGGTAATAAGAGCAGCTACCTAACAGGGCTCCTGGGAGGATCAGATGCGATGTGGAAAGTGCTATGTAAATGTTATTGCTGCTGTATGTTGTCACCTTGTAGAATATTAAATATCAAATGATAGCAGATTAGTAACTTATCCTAGGACAATCTTCTTGAATCATTGAAAAGATGAGAAGACGGATAAAAACCAGCAGCTGACATTTCTATGCTACAGTAAGCTTTGTCGGAGAACTTTGTATCTATTATGTTATTGGAACCTCACCAAGGTGTAACATAGAAGCATTTATAGCTATATCTATGTTGATAGAGCTGTAGGTACATATGTAGATAGCTATAGGTACATTGATAGATCTAAATATAATGGTATATCTGTAGGTATATATGTGTATGTATATGTTAGCAAATTAAACTAATTAAATGTTTTTTAAGTTCACCTGACATTAAAAATAGGAGGTATTTTTTTGGTGTTCCTAAAAACCCAAACAATTTGAATTAAAGCCCTTTTAACCTCCATGAGACCCTAGGTTGATTCTTTGATCCTCCTTGGAGTCGTGGACTTCTGTCTTAAAAAAGATCCCTGACTTAGGCTCAGCCATTCATAGATTTGGAGCTGGAAAGTGCCTTAGAACTCATCTAGTCCAGCGTCATTTACAGGTGAGGGAACAGCCTTAAGGTGGTTAATGTGATTTGCCCAAGGGTACTAAGTGTCTGAAGTGGAATTTGAACTCTGGCCTTCCTATTTCCAAATCTAGTATTCTACTCAGTGCTGCCAGTTCTGGGTTTCTAGATGCTGTTGAATTCCTTTTTCCTCCAGAAAAGGTGGAGAAAGTTTCATAAAAATCATTCCCCCTGCCAAAATGTCACCATTATGATTTGGTTTTAAGAGGAAAAGTCGACTTTGATGTTGTCCATGTTTTTCTCTGTGGGATGACTTTTTTTTTTTTAAATTTGGTAGCCTGTTTTGAATATCTTTTCTGTGGGGCTTGTTCCCTTTGGTGATTTGACACCGTCAGGATTTTAGCCTGAATGGGGTAAAATGAAACCAAAAACAGTGACTGTATTTATGACGGCTGTGTTAAGTGGTCCTTCAGATGAAGGTCACTGAGTGACGTGACCTGGCCTTTGAAGGAGCTCTTGACAGTTGGGTTCAGTTCTGGGCACTCTATTTCAAGGCGTTGATAAACCAGAATGAGTCCAGTTTGGGCAGCCAAAATGTTCCATAGGAGGAATATTTGGGAAAAGGGGATATTCAACCTAGAGAAGACTGGGGTGGGATAAGGTGGGGGAGACATTGAAAGGAAGCCACAGGGAAGGATTACATTTATTCTTCTTGGACTCAGAGGGGAGAGCTAGAAGCACTGTGTGGAAGCTGCTAAGAGACTAACTCATAAGGAACAACGTTGTCACCATCTTTCTTTTTTTTTTAAACTCCCAGCCCCTAGCACAGTGCCCAACACATTTGTTGTTCAGTGATGTCCTAGTCTTCATGGCCCAGTGGACCATAGTACACCAGTGCTGTCCATGGTGTTTTCTTAACAAAGATACTGGAGTGGTTTGCCATTTTCTTCTCTAGTGGATTAAGGCAGATGGGTTAAGTGACTTGTGTAGGGTCACACAGTAATTAGTATCTGAGGCTGTCTTTGAACTCTGGTCTTTCTGAGGCCCAGCACCATATCCCCCGAGCTACCTATCTGCCTCCAAGGCAAATAGAAGTTAAGTGCCCATGGTTACACAGCTTGTTAATGTCGGGGGTTGGATTTGAACTCAGGTCTTCCTGGCTCTAGGCCAAGCACTCATTGATTGAACTAGCTAGCTGCGTATGTGTCTGGTGCATAGTAGGCATCTCACAAGTGTCTATTGTATCATATCATTGTCATTATATAGTTTATTAAGGTTTGCCAAGTGCTTTAAACATGTAATCTCATTTTGTCCTCACAGCAACTTCAGAAGTACATGCTATTTTTATCTTCATCTTATGTATGAGGAAACTTAAGTGGATAGAGGTTAAGTGACTTGCCCAGGGTCACACAGTAAGGGTCTGAGGCTCGATGTGAACACAGATCTTCCTGACTTCAGGTCTAGTGCTCTATCTATCCCTGTTCCCTAAGTCCCTTAGAGCTCATAAGGATCCCATAAGAGCTCTCCCACATCAAAATGGATTCCTTTGGGAGGGTTCCTTCAATGGAGACCATAAAATGTGTGGGTAGTAATAGGTTAGCCTAGGTGGTTGCTGATGATCTCTTCCAACTCAGCCATTCTAGGATTCATCTGTATGAGAGTAAGTGATGGAAAGATCCAGACCAAGGACATGGGGCTGCCCCAGTTCTTTCTTCTTGTTAACTAAAGATTCACTCTGCTAGCCCACTTTCATCCCTAAATAGGGACAAAGATGTTTGATGGCAGACAAACCTTCCTAGAGCTCAGAGGCATCCCAGAGTGGAATGGGCTGCTTCCTTGGGAGGGAATACATTCTCCCTTGATGAGGGTCTTCAAACAGAGACCGGATGATAGTCAGGGCTGTTATGATGGGGATTATTTTGGGGAGGATGGTCTGGACTAGGCACTGAGGGCCTTCTAACATTCAACATTCTATGGTCCTCTGGATCTGGACCTCCCTGAAAGATAGTGAGTTCCATCCTATCGTGGGTTTGCGAGCCCAGTCAGAATGTCTACTTGGTGAAGTAGCTAGGATATTAATAATAACAGGTAGCATTTACATGGTGCTTCAGGACTTGCAAAGCACTTGACATTTGTAATTCATTTGATTCACACAACAATCCTGTGATATAGATGCTGTTTTAAGAGATGAGGAAAAATTGGGCTTGGCAAATATCATGTAGCTAAAAAGTAACTGAGGCAAGATTCAAACTTGGTTTTCCTGATTCTTAAGTTCAACAAACTATCTAGAGATCATTTGAATTAGATCCATTTATTTGACAGGTAAAGAAACCGAGATGAACAGAGGTTTGATGACTTATCCAGAATTACACAGATATAAGTAGTAGAGCCAGGGTTTGAAGCTATGTCTTCTGACGGCACATCAAGTACCGTAGGAGGGAAACAAGCGTATATTAGTTCCCCATTATGTGCCAGCCATTGTGTCATGTACTTTACATACACTGTTATAATCATCAAAACAATCCTGTGAAGTAGGAGTTGTGAACTTGGAAAATTAAATTTTAATTTTCAGTCACTATACTAATTGAAAGTCAGGTGTAGTGTTATAGAAAGAGCTGTGAAGGTGGGCGTATTGGTATATACCTGTAATCCCTGTTCCTAGAGAAGGTTGATGCTTGTGGAGTGCCTGAGGTTGGGAGTTCTGAGTTCCAGGAGGACTAAATGCCCATTGGGTGTCATGCACCAAATCTAACACCAAAATGTTGATTTGACCTGTAATGTTGCCTGGATACCAAAGGAGTCTGTAGACTCTTAGCATGATAGCCTTAGAGATGGAAGGGTCCTTAGAGGCTAATCTCCCTCATTTTGGTTGTTGCCATTTGTGTGTGTAAAAGACTAAAATACCATCACTAGCTGGGGTCAAGGTACAATGTGTCAAGACTGTAGCTGATCAGACCAATACAAGCTCAAAAGTGGAGCATAAATAGTCCCTATGAAGAGGAAACCAAGTCCCAGAGAACACAGTCAATTGGCTCCAGATGACCTAGCAAGTACCTCAGATCTTCTGACTCTGAGATTTTATCATTAGAAGAAGGCCTTCCTTCTTTGCCAGGCTGACATCATCTCCAGGCTGACATCATCTCTTGTGCAATTATTGGTTGGTAACCTGTAGCAACCTACTCACACCCACCCAAGGTCTCTCTTTTACCCTTCTAGTGACTTAAAACTTAACTTCCTTGAAGACGATTTGGCTTTCATGACTTCCAGGCAGACAACATTCTAACAGAAATTATTAATTACTATAGTGTTGTAGACTCCTATAACTTGAGCCAGAGAGACCTCAGAAGTTGTCTATTCCATTGTATTTACTTTACAGGCGAGGAAACTGACACCCAAGGAGTTGAGATTTGCTTAAGTTCCCTCAAACAGAGGCATCAGAGGCAAATTTTGAACTCAAGTCCTCTGACGACAGAGCTGTTGTGTTAGACTCTCTCTGCCCCTGTGCGCCTTCACCAATGGCGGTGTTGGAAGATAGTAGTTTCCTTTCGCCAGGGTTGTCTTCAGGCTGAGGCTGGATTCTGAGAGGTCAGGGACATAATAGGGGAGGAGTGGTTGTTGGACCAGATGGCCCCTGAGGTTCTGTGAGCCTGCCCTTCCCAGATTGATTAATATCCATTTGTGTGAAATCAACAAGGAGCCCAATGATATGTCTGAAATTGTAGGAGATTGGGGCGCCCCCTGGTGAGTTTGTCTGGCACTGTCTTTCCTGCAGCTGTTGCTTGTATAGAGATTTTATTCACCTGTTACAATAGTAGCAATGCTATAGTTGAGAAATAACAACTTACATTAAATAGGGCTTTAAATTTAAAGAGGTGATATGACGTAGATAGGAGAGCAGGCCTCAAAAGTAGGAAAGTCTCACATCTGACGCGTACTGGTGGTGTGACCTTGAATAAGTCACTTAGTCTCTCAGGGCTCTAGGCAGCACTCTGTGATTGTAAAAGGAAGAGAAGGAGATGACTTTATTGATCAAGGAATCTTCCTCATTGGAAGATTCTTGTTAGCTACCAGTGAAATTATAATTGAAAAGAATTCTTTTTTAAATCCCCATATCCTGAAGGGGTATTTCAGTGTGTTTCAGTAAGGGCAGCTGTGCACATGTTAGCCACCATTTTGTTTCATACTCTGACATTTTTGCTGTCTTAATAATAAGTATAATAGAGGCAGCCCATCAATTGCTTGCCAATTTTTTCTCCAATCCTTTGCCATCACTCATGGGAAAAGTCTTTTTAGAGGACTCCAGGAGTAACTGGTAACTCCGTCTCAGTTGGAGGCATGTGTAGGAGGGGGCCATGGACAAAGTCATTTACTCCTGGAGAAAAGAGCACCACCCAGACAGATGTGTTTATCTCCTTTTGCCCCCACGAGCTTGAGTAATGCTCTGCTGCTCACAGCAGCCTGTTTTTTTCCCCTTTTACCAATTGTGGTAGACCGACCTTTCTCCTGGATAGGTCATTAGCTGCTCTGTCAGCACCTGAGCCCCTTGAGCTCAGCTTGGGTTACTTGAAGAGCGTATGTGGGCACGCATGTGTGTCCATACCCACATGCGCATTAGTGGAGCTGCTAGGGTCCATTGAGCACACAAGACAGCCTCATTTTCTGGGGATTGATGCCAGCTTCCTGGGGAGGACTGTGCCATTCCAGGAGCCATCATTGGGGTTGGATTTACAATAATCACAGAAGCCATTGCCAAGAAGGGATCAAAGTTTGGGATGTTTAGTCACCAGATGCATATGAGATTCTAGGATGTTTTTGGAGTGCTTTTCTACCTTTGGAGTCCAGTTCAGTAGGGTGGAGTTCATTGGATTCAACCTCATTTTATCAGCCCTAATAATGATGACTAATGTTTTGCAGGTTAAAAAGGGCTCGTTGACTGTCCTTTGGGCTAGGAGGCCAAGTAGAATAATTGATTCACACCTGGCAGGGACCTTTAGTACCATCCCTTCATTTTGCTGATGAGGAAATTAAAGCCCAGAGAGATGAAGTGATTTGTCCAGAGGCAGCACAGGTAAAAAAGTCATAGAGTCAAAGTTTGAACCCAGGTTCTCTGATGCCAAATCCACATTGTTGTTTAATTGTTTTCCAGTTGTATCTGACTTTTCATGACTCCATTTGGGATTTTCTTGGCAAAGGTATAGGAATGGTTTGCCATTTCCTTCTCTAGCTCATTTTACAGATGAGTAAACTGAGGCAAACAAGGGGAAGTGACTTGCCCAGGGTCACACAGAGAGTATTGGCAGGTTTGAACTATGCATCTTCCTGACTCCAGGCCCAAGGCTTTATTCACTGTGCCCCCTTAGCCACCAAAGTCACATTAGCCCTATCATCTCAGTATTATCCCTCCCCCTTTTTTTCCCAGTTTGAACAGTATTTATTAAATACCTATTGTGTGCATAAACTGGGATAGAAATCTAGAGGTTCAGATAAGTTAAAACAGGTATTTGTGGAATACCTTTTCTGTGTCAGGGACTAAGGATATGAAACTTAAAAAGAAAAGTAGGGAATTCTCTTTCCTTTACCAAGCAGTTAATGATGATGATACCAACAGCCAGCATTTATATCATGCTTTAAAGTTTGCAAAGTACTTTGAGCCTCAATAGCAATCCTGGGTGCTGCAATTATCCACATTTTACAGATAAGGAAACTGAGGCACACAGATTAAGTGACTTTCTCAGAGTCCCATAACTAGTAAGTGTCTGAGGCTAGATTTGAACTCAGGTCTTCCTGTTTCCATAGCCAGCTGTCTCATTAAGTGTGTCATGTGCCAAGGACTCTGCTAGGTCATAGGGATTTAAAGACAAATGAAGAAATAGTCCTTGCCCACTAGAATCTTACATTGTCCTGGAGGATACAGAATAGATACAGAGAATAGGAGACCACCTTTGGAGTGGAAAAGCCAACCAACCATTGCGGGAAGTGGACAAAGCTTCCCTTAGGAGGCTGTTTGGGCACCTGATGGTCTTGTGAAGGCCATGGATTCTGGGTGCTGGAGGTGAACAGGGAAGACATCCCAGACCTGGAGGATGCCTGTACAAAAACGTAGGTAGGAGATGGCACATCAACTTTAAAAACATCCAAGTAGACCACTTTGGCTAGAATGCCAAGGCTTGATTTGATAAAAGAATAACTAGAGGCTATGTGAGTGGAGAAAAGTGGACATAGATAAGATGTTGCAGAACTAGGAAAGACAAGATGTGTCAGCTGATGGGACATGTGGCATAAGGGATGACTTGGAGGTTGGAGACCTGGGTGAATGGGAGGATGGTGGCAGCCACGTGGCACCGTAGTACACAGAGCTCTGGACCTGGAGTCAAGAAGACATCAGACACTTATTAGTTGTGAGACTCTGGGTAAGTCACTTAACCTCTATTTGCCTTCATCTACTGGAGAAGGAAATTGCAAAACTCTCCTGTATCTTTGCCAAGAAAAACCCATAGACAGTTTTGGTGTGCTGTGGTCTATGAGGTCACAAAAAGTCATCTATGCCTGAATGACTGGGCAAGTCATTTCACCTCTATCTGCCTCAGTTTACTTGACTGCAAAGTGGAGATCACTTATAGCTCCTTCCTCCGAGGGTTGAGATCCAATAAGATGATATTTGTGAAGCATTTAGCTCTGTGCTTGGCATGTATTTGTGATTAATAAATGCTTATCTGCTTTTACACTTTCCCTCAACAGTAATAGGAATGTTCAAAAGAGGGAAGAAGTTGTGGGAAAGGGTCAGTGATAGTCAATAGTAATTATTGTTAGGTATCTGCTATCTGGAAGACCCAGTGCTTAGCGCTGGGATATAAATAGAAAACAGAAAGTCACTACCGTAAGTCAAGGAACTTACAATCTAATGGAGGAAGGCAGCCTACAGAAGACAGTCAGAAGGGAAAGAGGGGAGAGGTATAATGGAGAAGTCAAAGAAATCTAAAATGCATGCAAGGACAGGTAATGACTTCTGTTTTAGACTTGTTAGTAATGCCTATGGGAAATGCCTTTTCAAATATTCAAAAGGGTTATAGGTCAGGAGACAGGCTAGGGCCAGATAAATAGCTGGAGGAATCATCTGCATTCAAATGACAATTGAATTTTGGGAGTTTTTTGAGATTACCAAGTGAGAGAATATACAGGGACAAGGTATGTAGGTCCCCTCCCTTGAGTAACAGCCATATTTAGGGGTCATGACATGGGTGAAAGTCCGGTAAAGGAGACTGAGAAGCATCTGGAAGGACAGGTAGAGGACCAAGAGCACCAGTACTAGAGCAAAGTCGATGAGAATGGGGATTGAGAAGAGGCCATTGGATTTGATCATTAAGACACCATTAGTAATTTTGTAGAATATAGTTTCTGTTGAATAATGAGTCAGAAGCCAAATTGCAGAATTTAAGAAAATGAGATGGAAGAACGTGGACGTGCTGAGTGTAGATGGACTTTTCAAGTTTAATTACTGATTGCCTTCATGGGCTTGGGCAGATCCCTTCTTTCTCCTCTTTGGGGCTCAGTCTCTTGAAGATTAGACCACATTATCAGCTCATAGGATCATATATTTAGAGCTGGAAGAAAGCTTAGAGGCTCTCAAGTCTGACTTTCCCATGTTACACATGAGGAAACGGAGGTTTGAAGCAGTAAAATGACTAATCCACGGTCACACAGCTAATGTCTGAAACAAGATTTGAACCCCAGGTCTTTCAGTCTCTGAGTCCAGTACTCTAAGGACCTATCTGGGTTTTACTCAGTGATGGTTCTTTACCTGTCTCCTATGTGTGTCCTTTGTTCAGAAGAGCTTATTGGATCACAAGCCCCTCAAAGGTCAAGAATCATGTTTCCTCTTCTAGATAAGTAATTGTTGCATTGGATCTCAAAGGCCTTGAGATTGATTAAGAAATAGATTGCTACTGTCATTTGAACACTCACTTGCACCTGCCTCCTAAAAAACCTTGGTTGGGGCATCAGAGGAGTTAGAAATACTTTTCATGCTGCCTCTTCAGGCAGACACTGGAGGATTGACTGGCTGTGTAACTGATGGGTGTTACCCTGGAAGCTGTGGGGCACTATGGAAAGGTCAGTCTTTCTCTTCAGATTCAAAATGCATTTGTTTGGTTTGTGCAAAGGCTTGTCAATTTTATGTAATCACAGCTATCCATTTAATTCCTTGCGATCCTCTCTGTGCCTTGTTTGATCAAGAATCCTTCCTCTCTCCATAGTTGTAGATGTGGTATAAGATATTAGTCTAAACCCAACTGCTGCCAGCAGTTTTCCCAGCAGTCTTTGTCAAGGAGGATTAATTGAGATTAAACCTAAAGAGGGGCTTTAGAAGTCATGAAGATGACAGATGAAGAAACTGAGGAACAGAGGGGTTAAGATTTGTCCATTGTCACACAGCTACCCTGGACTTGTCTGAGATAGGTTGTGAATTCTAGTTCTCCAGCATTCCCATCAATTGGCAATGCCACCAATTCCCTAATAGAGAGACCTTAAACTAGTCTTTTGAGTCCTTGGGTTTATTACCCACCATGATCTCACTGTATCTGGGTCTGGTGTCCCTAAACAATGCTACTAATCATCTGCCGGTGTTCTTGGCATTGTACCCTGCTTGCTTTGCTAACACTTCCTATCTGGGTGACTCCTAGGCAGGCCCCTTTGCTTCCTCAGTTTCCTCATCTGTAAAACAGGGGAAATAATATTCCCTCTGCTTCACCAGATTGCTGTGAGGAAAATACTCTGCACACTTTAAAACACTGTCAATGTGGTGAATCCCTCTTGCCTTTAACAGACAAGGAGACTCTTTGCTAGATACTTAAGTCACTTGCCTAAGGTCCCCCAGCTCATAGGAGTCCCAGGTAGGATTTGAACTACGGTATCTCTAAGTCTAGCATTTTTTTATGCTGTACCATATTGTCATCAATCAAAAGGGCAGTGAGAAAAATGAGCAATGTCTTCTCTCTTTTAAAGATTTTCTTGGGAGCTTTTGTTTTTATAATACCTTTGTTTCTGGACATATTTCTCCCTAGCAAACCATCAAGCCATCCCTTGAGCAAAGATCAGGGAGAGGGGTGGGGAATCAGTTCAGCAAAAAGGGGCAGCTACATTCTCTAAGTCTCAGAGTATTACACAGAATAATGCAGCATTACACACCCCTTGTCTCCCACCTCTGTGAAGAAAGGAGGGTAGTGCATCCCTCCAGACCATTATAATTACAGGGTATTTATTTTAGTTCTCTCCTGTCATCTTGCAACATCTTCTTTTAGCATTAGATTTGCCGGAGAGAGAAGTCATCCTTGGATTACATACGTAGACCAGGCATTTAATGTCTCTGGATTTCGTGAACCCCTGGGTGTGTGTTAATAGCTGTTGTGCTCCAGGGGGAATGAAGGGAAGCTGAGTGGAAGGAGGCTGACTGAATTGCCAGTAATTGATGGAGTCGGGGATTGGATCGGATGCCTCTTCTCCCGTGTTTTCATTCCGGAGGCAGTAATTTGGGAGACTGTGCCCTGAAACTCAATCTGTAGCATGGGGGAGCGTAAATATTTGTGGGTGATTAAAGATGGGTTTTATTTCTGGTTGTTGCCTGAATTACCGACTGCATTTCCTTCCTCGGATGGAGCATAATTATTTACTCTCGATAAAGAGCCGTGTGCAGAGCCGACAGATTATGACAATGGTACAGTGTTCTGCAAGGAAAGCCGAGTGACCTCGTTAGCTAAATTTAGCTAATTGCCTTGGACTCTGAGTTTCCGTGGTTTCCCCTGCAGAAGGTGCTCGAGGTTTCTTCTGTGGTGGTTAAGACATGAAGCACAACTTCAAGATGTCTGCCGATAGAACACCATTCAATTCAATAAGCTTTTATTAAGCGCCTTCTGTGTGCCCAGCACTATATATAACCATAGCTATGACAATCAGCTGCCACTCAGGTCTTCTCTCAAGGAGGAAAGCATTTATTATGCACTGTTTGTTATGCGCCAAGTGCAGTATTAAATGCCAGAGAGATGAAGAAAAAGAAAAGACCGTTCCTGCCCCAAGGAACTCCCAGTTTAAAGGAGGAGACAACATGTAAATGACGATGTACAAATGAGATAGATATGGGATAAATTGGGGATAGTTAAGAGAGGGTTGGCCCTCGGTTAAGGGGGATTGGGTTGGGCTTCCTGAAAAAGATGGCTTTTGGCAGGGAGCTCTGAGGTCAGAGCCCAAAGCTGTGTCTGAGAACCCCAACTGACTGAGCTTGTGTTCCCTGATGGCTCTGTGACCTCGGCTGGTCCTTTCCTCTCCCTAGGGTTCCTGTTCTTCATCCCTGAAATGGGGAGATGGGGTTTGAAGGCCTGTAGGTTTGCTGAGCTTGAAGTAAGATTGAGAGATCTGTCAGTGAACTTTTAGCAACCTCTTTAAGTACAGAAACATGCCCCACCAGATGTCGAACCAACACTGAATTGTTATTTAAGCCATGAAGGCCTATTGGGCCTGGAGGGTTATAGACTTAGAGCCAGAAAGGAGATGCAGGGTCTTCTCATTTTACTGCTGAGATGGATAAGAACTGGAAAGGAGACTGTTTGTCCAAGGTTAGGGTATACCTTTGAAGTTTGAAGGGATTTAGTCCAATCTAATCCAATCTTAGTCTTAATATAGTTCAGTCCTCACCCCCAATCCCATTTTACAGATAAGAGAATTGAGGCCCGCAGAGGTCCAGTAAGTTTCCCTGGGTCCTACAAGTAGTTGACAGTAGAGTTAGAGTTTGAAACTCTCTTAGGGTTGTGGAGCCCTCTTAGAAGGGACCGTAACAGTCTTTGAGTTCAAACCTCTCACTGAACTGAGAAGGAAACTGAGGGACTGAGAGATTAAAAGTTTCAGGGACTTGCTTTAGAGTCAGGATTTGGTTTAGAGTCCAGCCCCCATAGCCATTTTACCTGAGGCTCTCTTTCTCCTAGTTCACCTTGCCTACTATGACTCTTTATCAGAGAGCCCCCACTCAGCTACTAAGCCAACCTTAGTAGAATTTCCAATTGAAAGAGTTTTATGCCTTGGTATTTTTGTTTTTGCTTTTTGACCTTTCTGATTATGTTCTACCCTGGCTGGTATTAGAGATGATCTCTGTACCCTTGGACTAAGGAGGGGTCTAATGATCAGTAGGTGGGAGGCAGGGGACAGGGTGGTGGTAGTGTTTACACCAGAGAAGACACAAAGTTGGTCCCCTGGGTAATGGATAATTTATTTGTAGTGATGATGCCACAGCATCTAGAGATTGAAAAAGGCTGAGGGGAGAGGACTGAGGGCAGGATTTAGAGCTAGAAAGGAACCTAGAACAGACAATGTCAAATCTGGGAATGATGAACCTTAGAACAGGTAATGTCAGAACTGGGAGTGCCCTTAGAACACAGAATATCGGAGCTGGGAGGGCCCTTAGAACACAGGGTGTCAGAGCTGGGAGGGCCCTTAGAATACAGGATGTCAGAAGTAACTAACATATACAATCTAGTCAGCTCAATATGAGCTTCTTCTGGGTAGAGACTGGCATCATCCTTCATTGTGTTTTACTTGGGGTTTTGACATAATAAGCTTTCAAAGAGGACTTGTCATCTGAATTAATGAAGAGCCAAAGTGTTAGATTATTCAAATCAGAGCTAGTCTTAATAACATTTGCACCTGGGAAGTGAGGTGTATGTGTATTTGATTGTAACTGTTTCTGTTCTGGTGGAAAAAAACACTTAAAATAATATTCTCTTGTGTTGTGGTCCCGCTGCTCTCCCCCTGCTTGGAACCTCTGCCCCTGTGCCTGGCTGATTATGAGGGCAGGTCTTTGAGCCCTTGCCTCCCCTGGGCCATTGTCTTGCCTTGATGGGTTCACTCTGGTTCATAGACCTAGTGGGATCTTTGCTATTTCACTCAAGTCTCCCAGTGGGAGAATGGATTCTTGCTTTCCAGGTGCAGTCAAGACCAGAACCAATGGGGTAATTTCATGGACTAATCTATAGTGACAGGAATCTGTTTCTTCCTTCCAAGTGAGGAGGCCCACTCTTGGAGGTCATGCTATAGAGGAGAGGGTCGTGGGGATGAATACTGAATCAGAAGCTACGGAAAAAGGGGATTTTAACCAAATTATGATAACTTATGAGGAATTCAAGGATGTTTCTTCTAAGAACTAAAGAGTGATCTGGAATTAGAATGTACTTTCCTATAGTAGAGTGCTGGACCCAGAGTCAGGATGGTCTGAGTTCAAAATCTGTCTTGGATGCTTAAGGAGCTGACTTCATTTCTTCTATTTCTTCTCCCAAAAAGGGATATAGTAATAGTACACAATATGGTTATTGCAATGTTCAAGTAAGACCATCTCTGCTTTTATCTTTATATCTATGGCCATATAGCTTCATATAACCATATATATATAAACATTCGTATTCATGCTGTGTATCTGTAGTATTTGTTCATTCACTTCCAGTTTTGTCCAATTTTTCATGAACCCATTTGGGATTTTCTTTTATCTTTTATCTATATCTACAACCATAAACTTATAAACATATTTGTATACATGTAAACATAAATAGAAATAACGGTTCTGTAACGCTCTACGGCCAGATATGGTGTTTGTTTGTTGTTCAGTCGTTTTCAGTTCTGTCCAATTCTTTGTGAATTCCTTTGGGGTTTTCTTGGCAGAGATACTGGTTTTTGCCATTTCCTTCTCCAGCTCATTTTACAGATGAGGAAACTGAGGCAAATAGTGGAAAATTAATTTGCCCAGGATCACATTGTTGGTTTGAGGCTGGATTTGAACTCTGGTCCTGCTGATTTCAGGGCTGGAGCTGTAGCCACTGTGCCACCTAACTTTATATTGGTTCATCTATGTGTCTGTCTGTCTGTCTATATCTATCCATCCATTCTCTATCCTTCATCCATCTATTTCTACACACTCACGTTCACACACACATGCTCACTCACACATGCTCACACGCTCACACACATGGTCACACACACACATTGTTATGATTGTGATGTTGATCGAGTTAGAACTATTCCTCCTTTCAGCCACCTCTTTACCACAATAATTTCAGACTTGCTGCTTTTTTTGCACATGAGCTTTTATCTGCTTCTTTCTTGCTTTATTCCTACCTTTCATTTTTGTATTGTCCGCTTTTCCAATACGTCCACCTTCCCTGCCCCTCTCAGAAAGCCAGGCTTTAGAAGAAGGAATTGAAAAAGGGGGCGAAAAAAAGAAACAGCTTCGCTGTGTTAACTCATCTCTCCTCCAAGCTCAGTCTCATCCACAGACTCCCACCTTTGCAGCAAAGGCTGCCTCCTCACTTTTTTGCAGCTCAACTTGTTCATGATAATATTAAATTCTGGACAGTAACAAGTTACAACTTTCCAGCAATAAGTGAAATAAAAAGGGAATGGACTTCATGCCACTTATTCCACCTTATTTAAAAGGGGTTGAGTAACTTGAATGTAATGGTAATAGAAGTGCGCTTGCTGTGGTTCCTTCAGTGCCTTGGAGATGGAGTGAAAAACATATCAGACTTCGTGCCAGAAGACTTCAGGTGCAGGTCCTAACTTGGCCCCTTGATTAACCTATTTGATCTCACCCATACCATAATTACTGTTAATCTGGAGGAGAGGGTCTGGATCCAAGCTCCGTAGTTAGGAAACTCCCCCTCACAGTACTGGTGGGCACCTGCTCTGATAAGCTTGGAAAAGTTACCTAAGGTGCCAAGAAATTAAGAGGCAGGTAGATTGTTCAGTGGCTGAGTTCAAATCTTACCTCAGACACTTAATATCTGCATGGTCTTAGGTAAATTTCTTCATCGCCATCTGCCTCAGTTTCCCAGTCTGTAAAATGGGGCTGATAGTAATACCACTGTCCTTCCAGGGTTCTCATGAATTAAGTGAAATCATATTTGCAAAGCACTTGCTTTACAAACGTAGCCTCAAAGTGTTATATAAATTATTGTTGTTGACGATGGGGGAACCTGCCCCAGGCTCACACAGCCGGTATTTGGTTTGACCCCAGATTTTTTTATACACTACATTACATACCTGCTCATGTCAATTCCTCATTGTCATTTCATAAAAATGACCCATAAAAACTTAAGACAACCTTTTTTTTTTTTTGGAGGCATTTGGGGTTAAGTGACTTGCTCAGGGTTGCACAACTAGTAAGTGTTGGAGACTGGATTTGAACTTGGGTCTCTCTGATCCAGAGCCTGCACTCTATCCTCTACTTGACCCAGCTGTCCTAAGAAAGTCATTCTCAATAGATGTCACTGTCCCAAATGTCATCATCTTCTAGCTTCTTTTGAATCAAAAGCCTCTAATAGAAGAAACTGAAAACATGTGGGAGACAATGCTTTATTCATTTCTTGCAGACTAGTTGTTGTGTTATGTTTGGACCATGACATCAAGATGATGACATGACTTGCAGCTGACTTTGATTTGAGTGAGGGAGGGCTGTGCAAGGTCACCAACCTCACTTTCCTCTCCTGAGCCATCTGGGTCCAGTGGCCTGATATTCATCAGGGCAGCTGGAGATGGTCCAGGATACAATGTGAGACCTTGTCTCTTTCAGGCTAAGGTCTTATAGCATTCTCACTTTGAGTGAGATACACCCATTCAATGAATATTAATAGGTAATACTTAAAACTAGCGTTTCTTAGTTTGCGAACACTTTGCTCCCGTTATCAAACATTATCTATTGTTCCTCTTTTACAGATAGGGAAACTGAGGCTGAATGGAAGTAACTCACCCAGTAACTTTTTCAGGATAGATTCTCCATTGATGGATATATTCTGTGTTTATTGACCAATATAATAATATTAGCAATAGCACTTTAATTATTGCTATATAGATATAATAGAACACTGTAGTCGTGGCAAAATGATTTTTAATTTTCTTGTTCATTTTATTCGTACAAGAATCCTGAATTATTGGTTATTTCCATTTCACAGATGAGGAACCTGAGGTTAACCGAGGTGGTGTGACTTGCTCAGGTAGTGTTTGAGGCAGGTCTTCCTTAGTCCTACCTCCGCCCTCTCCCTCCTGGGCCACATAGATAGCTTGCCTATCTCGGTCCATGTTGTTTTCCCTGAGCAAATGTAAGGTTTATGAGAGCTTCATTTTATCCCTAATATGTTGGTTTGTTTGTCTCTGAATCTGAGAAATGGGGTGATGGTGGACACATTGAGATTGGGTCTTAAGGTTTGCAAAGTGATTAAAGACTTTATCTCATTGGGTTCTCCCAGTTGAGTGAAGTAGATGGCATTATTATATGCAGTTTACAGGTGAAAGAACCAAGGCTCAAGGGGTGAAGTGACTTGTCCAGGGTCATTTAGTTATAGTTTGATTTTGACCTGTGAAGGTTGGGGTCTGGCACTGCAGGCCTCCTCTGATAAGTGTCTCTTCATGGATCAGAACCCAAGTCTTCCAGCCTTATTCCAGAGCTGCCTAGCCGATAATATCTGTGCTAGAATCTGTTCAAAATCTGCTCCTCATGCTTTTTACTTGCGTGACCTCAGGCAAACTACTAATCTTCCTGGGCCTCAGTTTCCTTCATTCTATGGCTGGGTAAAGGAAGGAAGGAAGGGAGTACGCATTTGTGAATCATGTACTGCGTGCCTGGTACTGTGCTAAACACTTTACAAATTGCACTTCATTTGAATCTCACTACAGCCTGGGAAGGAGGTACTGTTGTTATCTTCCTTTTAAGGATGGGGAAACTGAGGCAGACAGAGCTGCAATGACTTGTCCAGGGTCCACTAGCAAGTATCTGAGGATGGATTTGAATTCAGGTCCTCTCGACTCCAGGCTCTGTGTTCTGTCCATCCAACTGCCTGCTCTGCAAAATGAGGGGGCTGTGTTTGCCAATGCCCAAGTTCCTTATTAGCTCAAAAGCCTCTGATCTTCCCTGTTTTATTGATTCTCTGCTGGGATATGGGTATAATGGGCTATGGAACAAGCTTTGAGCCTGTGTACTGATGAGGTCTTGAAACAGTCCAGGTTTCCTATTGGAGGATTGGGAGGGGAAACGATTTTGTCTTTTAGCTGAGTCTCATGTGATCTTACATTAGCAGGCTTGATTTAGCGGTGCCTGGGGAATACTGTTATTCACCTTTTGGGGGATGCATTAACTTTTCCACATCTCTAGGGTGTCATTTAGTCAGTCATCTAGCTAAGTAGGACCATAACACATCTGGGAAGAGGGGCCTTTCTTCCCTTCGAGTCAGTTTCCCAGTCATACTCCACTGTGTTGAGAGGAAAAAAGAAATAATTGTCCAAAACAGAATAATATATTTTTTCTTAATCGACTTTTTCTCTTCTGGGTTCTGGCCTTTGAAAGCTTCATTCCCCGCACTGCCCTCTGGCATGAGTTTCCTCATTGAATTCATTTAGGCCTTTTAAATAACCCTTCCCACTCCTCTCTGTGGCTTCCCCCCACTTCTCAATGTGAGATCCATCTCTGATGTGAATACCGATTAAGTTGTTGGAGTGGGGCTCTCCCTCCCATGCAAGGGTGGCTGTGACCTCACATTGTGCCCAGGAACTCAGAACAAAGAGAAAACTCAGTTCAGAATGAAGAAGGGAGGAAAGTCAAGGTCACATCTGCCATGCTACTTTGCCTTGGATGTGGGGATGGCAAATGTGAGCTTCCTTGGCAAATGAAGTTGTCTTTCACACTCATGGAAAAACAGAGATCCAGGCATGGCTTCCTCCCTCATTCTTGATGTGTTTTCCCTTGGAGGGATGGCTGGGATAGTGCAGGGCTAGAAAACCACAGGTATCATAAAGTGACTTTTATTTGTATAGCCTTCTGGACTTTAAAAAATGTAGGTAATTAGCGAATGGTCTCCTCCTCACTCAATGAGACAATATTATTCTTGACAGCTGAGAAAGCAGCTAACAAGTGTCATTCTGTTATGATGTTGAGTTGGGTCACCTTTATGAAAACTGCCTTTCAAATTTATTAAAAAAAATTTGCATTAAATGGTGAGTTTTGATTTAGAAGCTTGTGACCTCTGTACATTTCATTTAAGGGGAAGAAAGAATGAGGTCATCACTTTTGTCATTAAAAAGGAAAACAAAGGGAATTGGCTGGCCCACTATGGGGCCATATTGGCAGACCATATGGAGGGTGGTGGTTGAGGTGCAAGGTCCTGGCATAGGATGCGTTTCAGGAAGAAGAGAGGAAGGGGTTAGAATATTGATGATAAAGTTGATAAAATTATTCCTGAAAATTTTGTGGCATAGTATGGATTTATTTTTCATTTCTTTTACGTCCATATAGTTGTATTTCAATCAGTCAATAAACATTTATTAAATACCTCTTATGTGCCAGGCTATTTAAGTACTGGGCATAGAAATACAAATTAAGCAATAGTCCCTGCCCTCCATGGGCTTATAGTCTAATGGATTTTATTTTTAAGGTTAGTTTTATTTTGACATTTTAGTTATTTCTAGATACAATGTATCCCCTGCCAATCTCACTTTGTAACAAATTGAAACAGTTTGGCAAAAGTAACTAATAATCCAGTTATGACTGTCTCTGCCAGCATATGCAGCATTGAGTGTACCTGTAGTCCCCCACCCTTTTCCTGAAAGTAGGGAGGGTTTTTTCCCCCTTTCTCTGGTTGGAGAGTGGTTATGACCTCCTTGAGTGTATAACTTCCTTCTAGGTTCCTATTTTGAAAAGTAGTGCAATTGTAGGCTTTATTTTTTGTTTTACATGGTGTAAATATTAGAATATCCTTCCTACCTAGACAATCTGCCTTGTAACAAAAACTAAAAAAAGCCCAAAAGTCAAGTTTGCCCAAACCAACCAACACATAATCAACTGGTTCTAATTAGTGTGATATAGACCTGTAGCCAACCACTGCTACAAGGAAGGAGTGGGGGAGGGGAAGTGCATTGTTTCATCTGACTTGCCCAGGGTCACACAGGTAGTGTGTGTCTGAGGCTGGATATGAACCTAGTGCTCTTGGTGCTATGGCACCACCTAGCTGCACTTCCAGTATTTGGAAGACACAGTTTCTTAGCTGTTGAGATCTCACTTGATTTCTAGTTTTTTGTTAACATAAAAAAATGCTATTAAGAGTATTTTTGTATATGTGAGACTTTTCTGTTTTTGACTTCCCAGTAAAGAGACCAAGAGTATAAGAGGTTTAGTCACTTATTTCTCATAGAGTCACATCTTTTAAAATCAAGTTCTTTTGATGAGTAGGGATAGGGTCCTTCCAGGTGAGGAAACACCATTTTCCAATGCAGGTTAGCCTCTTTTCTGCATCTCACAGTTGTAGAGAGTTCTCAGGGGTGTGAGAAAGTAGCTTCTGAGCCAGCTGGAGACTGGTGTATTCATAATATAATAATATATCTAGCTCTTAAAGGGACCCTAGAAGTCATCTAGGTCAACTTTCATTTTCTAATTGGAGAAACTGAGACTCTGCTTGATAATGGACTTTCCTAGGGTCACAAATAAAGTGTCAGAGGCAGGATTTTGAACTCTAGTCTTCTTAACTCCCTCAATCAGGGCACTTTAGCTGCTTCCTCATGCCCCTTCCCCTTGGCATTGGTTATGTCAGCAGGCTTATCCAGGGGCCTCACCTGGGCAGCTTTTCTAATTCCAGAGCTGAGGAGGCTCCAGCAATGCCTGGATGTTTGTTTCCCTTGGAATGCTAGCAATGTGGAGAATGCGTTGGAGAAGTTGAGCTAATAATGAGGTCACTTCTTGCCTCCCTTGTACAGAGATAGTGGCTCCAAAGGGACTGGGAAAGCTGGCACTGCATTTTTTTGCACCAAGCTGGTAGATTAGAAAGGTTTGGCTCCGAATGTTTAAAATCCCCACAGTGTTGGCGAAGGCTTCCCTGCCTTTTTCCCTTCTTGTTACCTATGATGCTGGCCAAAGACTTGAGCTTTCATCTTCTTTTGGGAAAGGCAGTGTGGCACAGTCTAAGGAATGCTGGCCTGTCATTGGGAAAAGATCTGCATTCAAATCTAGCACCTTGGGTTCTAGGCAGTTTCCTTACTTAGAAAATAGTATCATCTGCCTCCCATGATTGTTTGGAAGATCAATATGTACTTGTTCATGTTCTTTAGAGGTAGATAATTTATCTTGGGAGACAACAGAAAAAATATCCCAAGAGCAAGAAGATGAGAAGTGCCAGATGAGTCATTGCAGTTGAGCATCTCAGAGTAGGTACCGCTTGGGCAGCACCCTTACTATATCATTGTAGAATGCCCTAGTTCTCATAACTCAGCTGTCCATTTAAAGAAATGTGGGTAACCTTTAAAAAAGAGGAAAAGTCTTTTAGGATCATTTGGGAGGATGTCATTAAGCCAGAAAATGCCCAGAAGAGGTTAACAAGGATGGGAAGGGAGCTTGGGTTTGTGTCATATAGGACTGGTTAAAGGAATGATGTCAGAGTGCAGGCCCAAAGCATTTGGAATAGCTGTCTTCTGGTCCTCGAAGGGAAGAGGAATCAGATGAGATAAGGGAGACGTTAGAAGTCATCTAGAGGGTGCAGTGTACCAGGCCTGGAGTCAAGAAGACTCATCTTTCTGAGTTCAAATCTGGCCTCAGATACTTTCTAGCTGTGTGACCCTGGGCGAGTCACTTTACCCTGTTTGCCTCAATTTCCTCATTTGTAAAATGAGCTGGAGAAGGAAATGGCAAACCCCTCTGGTATCTTTGCTAAGAAAACTCCCAAATGGACTCAATAAAATGTTGAACATGACTGAAAGAACTGAACAACTGTCAAATGCCTTCATTTGATAGATAAGTAAACTGAGGCCAGAAAAGCTTGCTCCCTTGTCCAGAATTTCCCAGGTAGTAAGTGGCAGAGTTAGAACCCTGGTCCTCTGATTTTAGATTCATTGCTTTTCACTGTACTGTTTGTCTGCTGGAACACAGAAGGCACAAGAATTTGGTTAGAACAGCGGGCTTCATGGAGACCTGAGTTCTAATCCTGTGTGATCTAGGTTGTGTTGACCCTGGGCTATTTTCTAAGCCTCAGTGTCCCCATTGTAAAACAATAGGGTTGGACTGTAAGGCTATTCTGCAAGTGGCAGAATCAAACTGAAGTTTCAAGTAAGACCTGAGAAAAAGTGAGAAGGTCCCTCTCTCTGGAGGTGGTGGGCTCCCCTTGAAGCAGAGGCTAGCTGGCCCCTTGCCCTGGGTGTAGGGGGTGGGGACGGAGTGGTGCAGAGCTATGCCTTCTAGGCAAGCATCCACATTATCTATCTGGGGCAGAATCATTGAGAGAGACCTTAGATGGGTTGTGAAGGAAAACCTTAGAACTAGGGAAACTATGAGGCTGCCACTGGGGAGTGGGGTTTGCGGTGGGATACCTTCCACATAGTAGAAGGTTAAGAAATGTTTATTGACTCAAGTCGGGCAGATAAGGGAGGACCCCACTGTTTGACAGTCTCCACATTTGTCTGGTTATTTTTACTAACCAGAAAGCCAAGCACATGTACTTGAATATATTATACATCTTAAAGGAACAGTTTGTATTTTCTTATTAAAGCTTCTTTCTTGTTCTTTGATATTAAAAGGTTTTTGCTTTTTACTTGCTAAGTTTATTTTAAAAAGAATTTTATTTAAAACCCTAAAATATGTGCAAAATAAATATATGGTTTTATATATATATGTATATATAAATATATGGTAATATAACATAGGGATGATGCTAGGTGAGGCAATTGGGTGATCAGGCTTTGCGAACTGACTCTTGAAGGAAATCTGCATTTTGACCTGGCTGAGATGGGGAGAGAGTGCATTGGAGGTAAGGTGGGGATGAGTGTTTTATGAGAAGACCCCTAGCAGGTCAGTTTGTCTGGATCATGGAGTGTGGTGATCCTCATTCAAACAGTGCTTATTAAACTGAATGGAATTGAAAGGGAAATAAGGAAGGACTTTAAATGCCAAATTTGAATTTTATCCTGGAGGCACTAATAGGGAGCCATTGGAGCTTATTGAGCTGAGGAGTGATGGTCAGTTCTTTAGGAAATATTGCTTTGGCAGCCCCGTGAAGGATGAACTAGAGAGATAAGAGGCTGTAGAGGATATTTCAGTGGTCGGGGTGAGAGGTGATGAGGACTGAATTAGGGCAGTTGTGGTTTGAAGAGATTAACAACCATGATAATATTACAGGATGATGACAGCTAACATTTATATAACTGCTATATAAATTTATATTATATGTCCCATTATATATTGTGTTAATATATAATTATAATTGTATTTATTGGTAATATATTATTATTATAAGTAAATATATAAATATTTGCCAGGTACAGACACTATACAAATATAAGCTAAGCTCTTTACAAATTCAATCACATGGGATTGTCATAGCAACCCAGGGAGAAAGGTATTCTTATTGGCTCCATTTCATAGAAACTAAAACTGAAGTGAAAGTGACTTGCCCAGGGTCACATGGCTAGTAAGTGTATGAGACTAGATTTGAACTCAGACCTTTCTGACCCTTGACCCAGTATGTGACTCTAGCTGCCCCTAGAAGAAAGATTTTTGTAGCTGTAAAACCAACAAGATTTGTCAGCTGGTTGGTTATGATGAGTGAGGGAGAGTTAAGAACTGCCCTTGAACCTTTGATGACAGGAACAATGGTGAGACCCTTGACCAGGTGGATTTTCAGGGGAAGATAATGGTATTTACTTGGAATGTTGTCCTATGGGCATCTCATGGGAAGACCAAGTCTCTTCTATACACTGTGGAGCAGGAAGAGAGGCTGTCTAATCTGGGTCCCCCCGTTAATCTCTGGAGGAAGCTGAGAACAGATAGAGAAGAATTTCAGTTTAATGATGAGATGTTAAGGCAGATAACCTGTGAGGGAAATCCCCCCCTCCACCCTCCCCAGGGATTATCATATGAGAGATTGAATGTCCCTGCCCACAGTTCAACAGCAGCAGGTGTTGGCGATGACTTCCTAAACCAGACTGCCCTGAACATGTCTTCACCTTCCCCTGATTGCCTTGGGTCATCATTATGAACACCATTTATTGTATTCTTATCCTTTCCTTGGGATTATTGAGGCATGTCAGCCTATTTGGTTTATAGATGCTGATTTTGTTGCCTTTTCTGTTCCTTTGCCTGCTCCCGGTTCCAGCTGTCACTTTTCACCTCTTAAGCCTCTCCTGTCTGCTGCTTCTGATCTGCTCTCCAAAGTTGATGGAAATAGCCTAGCTTAATTTTGCCCACAATTCTCCTTGGTTCTCTTTTGCCCTGAGGGGGCTCCAGCTATCCCCATCAGAGGAGTGCATCACTTAGGAGCTCATTCCCTACTCTTGGCTAGAGTCATGGGATCTTAGATGCAGAGCTGGGAGGGACCTTATGGGCCATCTAGTGCAGTCCCCTTTTTTCACAGAAAAGGAAACTGAGGCCCAGGCATGTTATGATTTGCCCAAGATCACACAGGGAGAACAGAGTAGAACTGGAATTCAAACTCAGGTCTTCCCCAATCCAAACACCACCATCTTACCACTGTGACATCCTGTCTGTCTCTGATTCAACAGCACCCATTGTTTCACCTTGTTCTCTGGTATTCAAGTCCCCTCACCTTCCTGGACACAGGTTGTCCAAGTCTCTTTAAAAAGAGGCACTTTGGATTCAGCTTAAATCAGATTTACTATTTCAGACAATCAATAAGCATTTATTAAATACCTCCTGTGTACAAGACACTATGCTGAATTTCATAAGGAATTCCCAGTGAGGAAATTTCATGAACTAATGAAGATTTCTACCAGCTTTGCACTCGAGTGACCTGAGGTCACTGGGCTTAAGTGACTTGCCCAGAGTCACACAGCCAGTGGGTATCAGAGACAGGGTATGAGCCCAGTTTTTTTTCCTTCCAAAGTCAGTTATCTTTCTGCCAGGCCAGGATTGATATCTCTTGGAAATAGCACTGTGGATAGGGTCAGGTCCACTGGGACCATGGCCTCCTTCATTTCAGTCAGACACTGCATTTTTATTAATGCAGGCTCAGAACAAAGTAGCTTCGTCCCCCTGCTGACTCATTTAGCTGGCCGTCCAGGAGAATCCCCACATATATTTTCTCTTTAAGCATGAATTGCTTTCTAGCTCCCCCACATATCCCATATTTGTGCAGGTGGTATTTGCCCTTAATGTAAATGAGGTCTACCCTGTTTCCTCCCTCCAGAACCAAATTTGGAAATAGCTGAGGAGAGTAAGTTTCTGCAGTATTATAGTTTAGCGAGGACTGGTCTATTTCCAATGTAAGGAGATGCCCATCAGACCTGGTAGTGGGCTAAATCTGGGTCACTTTCTGGAAGTCTCTGCTTTTTTGTGGTTCAGTTATGTCTGACTCTTTGTCTCCCTGTTTGGAGTTATTCAGTGTTTTGTCATTTCCTTCCTCCAGCTCATTTGACAGATGAGGAAAATGAGGCAAACAGGATTAAGTGACTTGCCCAGGGTAACACAGTGTCTGAGACCAGATTTGAAGTCAAGTCTGCCTGACTCCAAGCCTGGAGCTCTATCCTCTATCTTCATTGCATTTTGGAGTTATTACACATTGAATTCCTTACCCCCAAGAGGGGAAGACTGGAATATGCCTTCTCCTGACTCCTCCAAAGAAGAATGACAACTGGTGGTCCAGCGGATAGAGTTCTGGACCTGGAGTTAGGACAGCCTGAGTTCAAATGTGACCTCAGTCCTAGCTATGTGACCTGGCCAGGTCATGTAACTAACCTCTGCTGCCTCAATTTCCTCAATTGTAAAGGGGGGATAATAGAAGGGTTATTGTGAGGATGAAATTAGCTAATATTTGTAAAACCAATTCGTGACACATAGTAGGGACTATATAAATTCTTATTCCCATTCCCCCCTCTGAGAGGACAGTGGATACCACCTGCAGGAGCCAACCCTCTGAGGTGAGTGTGGCATCTTTTATTTCTGGTGAGGCATTTGGGTTCAAATGACTTGCCCAGGGTCACACAGGTAGTGTCAGGTGTCTCAGGCCAGATTTAACTCAGATCCTTCCCATTTTCCAGATGAGAAAACTGATGTTGAGAGAGTTTCAGTGACTTGGCCAGGGTTACACTCCTATTCACACCCAAACTTTTCTGGCTCAATCAATCAAGAGCCCCTGCTAAACTGTACTACGTATGCTAGGTGGTTGGCATACAATGACAAAAAATAAAACATCCGCTACCCAACTCCCTCTCCCCCGGGCCCCCCCACTCTCCTTTCCAAAGTACTTTTCTCATGGTCCACTCCCTGACAGTAGACAGTAGGCAGCAGTACAAAGATTCCCCCCTCCCCTCATTTTTGCAGAAGAGGGAAACTGAGACTCAGAGGAATTATAACAAAAATTTAGCAAGTAGCAGAAGTGAGCTTCCAGATCCAGAAATCATAGTTTCAAAACTTTCCAGGGGTTGTGAGGAACTTTGAGGTCATCTCTTTGGTTCCCCCCATCCCCCGCCAGATTTGACAGAAGAAGAAACCAAGTATCTGATGGTGGCTTTTTCATGGGGCAGCAAGTGAGCTGCCCATTGGGTGCACTGTCCACTCTGCCATGATGGACTATAGAAACCTGGCAGCTTCCCATAGAGGAGCCATGTTCCCCAGGGTGTAGGTTGCTCTTGGTTCTGTAACATTTGGAGAAAATTACTCAGAAGTGCTGTTAAAATTCATCTTGCTTTCCTTTCCTTTCCTTGTTTCTGCCCACACCCACATTAAAAAGCAGAATCAATCTGGGGGCAAGATTGTTGTTTGTCAGCCTCGGTAGGTAGATTAAAAAAAACCTGTGGGTTGAGCTGTGCTTAAGCCCTATTGTTTTCTCTGGCATCATAGGATGTCACAGGAGTAAGCCTGTCATCAGAGGCACAATTCCTCTGCACCAATCCCCATGGAAACCTCAGAAAAAGAGTCAAAATGAGGGGCAGCACTTACCCAGATTGCTTTAGCCCACAGGCACTTGGACACACACTTACTATAGCGTGTGGCTCTTGATGACTCTGTGTGTGTGTGTGTGTGTGTGTGTGTGTGTGTATTTGGTGACCCTGGAAACAAGAACATGGCCTTTCCTTATGTACCGATTTGGTTCCATAGCAAATTGTTCTGTTGGCAGATATGTTCATGGGATTCAGAACTGGACGGGAATCCCAGAGTTTCAGGATTGGAAGGGACCTCAGCAATCCCTTGAGCTAGACCCCTACCCTAAAATGAAGCATCCCTGATAGATCCTTAACCTAGCCTTTGCTTGAAGACTGCTGGGGAAGGTGGGTGGTTAGTGGGGGGATCTCATGCCTCCCTGCCCCCCTGCTTACACAAAGCTCTCACTGTTAGGCAGCTTTTTGTCTTTTCCTTCTGGTTCTGCTTTCTGCCCAACAAATATGATAGACCTTCAGATTTGGGAAGGTAAGAGATCACATCTCCCTAGAACAGACATCCCCCCATTCCTTCAACTTATCCTCATCTGATTAAAAAACTTAGCAACTCCCAGAACTGTCTGGGTACTGGTCAGTTTCTCAATGTCTTTCTTAAATTATAGGCCCAGAATTTTGAGAATCTTGAGTTGTAAGAAGATTTATAGACCCCCTAAAGGCCATTGAGCTATGGTGGAAAGCTCACTGGATTTGGAGACAGTCCTTGTCGTTCACATTCCAGCTCTCCTAAGCCTGAAGCCACACATGTCAGAAATAGGACTTGACCCCCTTTCTCACAATCATGTGTATTTTATCTTCTGCTTTTAAAAACATTGTGTGTCCAGATGTCTTTTGGAAGTGGCACTCCAGATAACAGACTCTCTAAGACTGATTCCAAGACTGGCCATCTCCCTACCATACCTTTTTGCTGTCAGTGTAAGAGAAAGTTAACAAGAATAACGAATTAAAATAAGAAACTCCCAAAATGATTGACAGGAAGCAGAAAATGAGTCAGTCAGTCAACAAGCATTTATGAAGCCTTTGTTCCAGGCACAGTGCTAAGCACCATGCCTAGAAAACAAGGCCAAAACATAGACCCTGCCCTCAGTAAGCTCAGTCTAATGGGGAGAGAGGCAATATGAAATGGACTGTGTTTCCAGGAGTGACCTTAGGCTGGTGTGTTTTCCTACATCATCCCAGAAGGTCCTGCCTTTCCAGTTGCAGTCTCCTTCTCCCCTCCTCCCTACCCCATTTACACTTTATTGAGGGCACCTTTCATGCTTCATGCACCAGGTGAGAATCCTCCTAGTTCCATCTCCCCTGCTTGTCAGCCTCATGTGCTCCAGTTTGCCAATGCTCCTGTTTAAGTGGAGCCACTGGAACCTTGCTTATGCTGGGGTTTTGGTAAGCAATTCCATTTGTCACAGAATAGGGTTCCATCAGGCTGGAGGTGGAGGATATCAGGCTGTGCCTATGGCACCAAAAAACCCAAAAGCATTCTGCAAGAAAGTGGGATCCGGGCGCTGTGATGCTGTTGTTGTACAGTGGGACTGTTGCCAACCTTTTCTGCATCAAGCTCTGAAGGTCAGTCGACCCAGATCCCTCATGAGATACCCCCCGGGGAGAAGGTTGCATTAGCAAAGGGCCCTCCTTGCATTCTGCTCTGGAAACTCCCATCCTCCTTCCTTCTCCTGGTTCTTGCTTCATTGATTTGACTTGACCTAGTATGCATTCTTCCTGAAATGAATTTTTGCCCCCAGACAGGAGTTTAAGATCTGGACTTTCTAACATTTTTCCAGAGGGAAGTTGTCTCCCTCACACACGTGTGGAGAGATAACATAAAAATCCAAATCTACTCCAAGGTGAGTGGCCACAGGAGGTACCTTTTGGAGTCAAGTACAGAACCTGTCAGTTCCTTAAAACAATTATTCAAAATGAAATGTTCCCTTTTAAAGCTAAGGATGCTAATTTCAATCGCCCCAAGATTAGGTGGGAGTCACAATTGAGTTCTGGACTTTACTGGTTTTTAAAATAAAACAACAGAAATAAAAACAAGCAAACCCATTTGAGGTCGGACGCATAACCTGGCTGCATAACAACGGGCAAGTCACTTAACTGAACCCCAAGTAACTGTGTAATAAAGGGGGCAGGAGAACGGGATAAGCAATTCTGTAGACCTACAGTGCTAAGCACTTTACAACAATCCTGGAGGTGCTATCATAATCCTCATTTTACAGTTTGAGGACACTGAGGCAGACACATTTTTAATAATGGCATTTATGTAGTTCTTACTAGGTGCCAGGCACAGTTTTTTGTTCCTCACCGCAGCCCTGTTTTATAGATGAGGAAACTGAGTCAGGCAGAGGTGAGATGCCTTACCCAGGGGCACACACCTAGGAAGTGTCTGAAGCTGGGTTGGAAGTCAGATCTTTCTGATTCCAGGCCAGGCACTCTATGCACTGGGCCAGGTAGCTGCCTTGATGGACCTTTTTTTACAGATTGGTGAAGCCTATTTTCTCTAAACTCTGTTTTTAAGGGCAGAAGATAAAATATATATGATAACCAGGGAGATCACTTATACTGAAATCGTTATGAAAATATTTTTAGAAATTTAGTTCACAGACTTTAGGTTAAGAACCTTTTCCAGAACAACTGTTAAGTTAGGGGTTGCTGATAGGCTTAGTTGTAGGGAGTTTTCCCCTTTGGGAATCCCTCTACATCAGTAAAATTCCCACCCATTTAAAATACTTTTAATTGCTTGCATATGTTTTATAATTCCCCACTAAAATGAATGTAATCCTCCTTGAGGGCAGGGACCATTTTGTTTTTCTGTGTATTCTCAATGTTTATAGCATATTGTGATTGTTTAATAAATGTCTGTTGGATTGGATTCATGAGCTCATTCTGGAGGGTCTTACCATGCCTACTAAGAATCATCTGCAGAATTCTCGCTTCTCTTGGTTTTTGATGAGTAGTTTAGCAAGGAAGCTCCTTTTATCTCTTTAGACCTGCAGCCCTTTGTGGTATTTGAACCAAAATACAAACACAACTTTGGAAGACTGACTTACATCTGGGAGTGGTTTCCCAGAGAGACTTATAGGCTGTTCAGTGAATTGGTGGGCAAAGCACTGTTAGGGAACAGTGGCTGCATGTTGATGTTAAGTCCATGTCTGGCTCTTTGTGATTCCATTTGGGGTTTTCTTGGCCAAGATACTGGAATGGTTTGTTATTTCCTTCTCCCGCTCATTTGACAGATGAGAAAACTAAGGGCAACAGAATGAAGTAACTTGTCCAGGTTCATACAGCCCTGATTACTACAGGACTTTGGGCAGATTGGTTCTTCTAATGCTTCAGTTTCCTCTTCTGTAAAGTGAGGAATTGGACTTGATGACTGCCAAGGTCCCTCATGGCTCTCCATCAATCACTACAAGACAGTTTATTTGTGAGCATTGATTGAATTTCTAATAAAAGGAAGAAATTCAAATAAGTGATTTTTTGTGGATAAACTTAAAGCTGACTCCAGTGTAATAAAGTGGACTCATTCTTAAAATGGTGTCTTCCATGTAAAATCCAGTGGTTTGTGTTTTTCATACTGTAAGAGGGTGGAGCATACCTCAGTGACTGAATTTTTACTGTCCATTCCAGTCTTGACCTTTCCACCTCCAGAGCTGACAATGCTGCCTGCAAATTTCTTTGAGTAACTTTTCCTTGCAGACTGTTCCACCCAATAATTTAGATTTGATCCTAAGGGCACAGAAGTTGAAGTGGAAGTGGGAGACCTAGACTTCAGCTAGTATTATTTTAGAAATGAAGAAATGGCAGCTTGGAGAGCTGAATCTACCTAACATCAGACAACTAGCAGGTGACCTGAGCTAGGATTCAGACCCAAGTCCAGTGCTGCTCATTCTGTGCACTTAGTACAGCAAAGATTTCTGCTTTAGTAATTTTTTAAAAAAATGCTAAACTTAGAAAGCATCAATAAATATTTCAACGTACAAAGGATAATGGAACAATCGAATTGTGCATGAAATTGTGACTTTATGACACATGAGACAACATGCTATGAGTCACAAGGGTCCTGAGTTCAAGTGTTGCCTCAGATAACTACTTGCTAAGTGACTTTGGGCAGTTCACCCTTTTCTCAGCCTCAATTTCCTCATTTGTAACATGAACTTGATGACTTCCTGATCTTGGGAGACTTATGTACCAGAGTTCTGAACTTTTGTACAAGAGTTCTGAGTATTTTCAAATGATTCCTTGATATTCTTGTTTGTTTCTCTGTAATTTTTATGGGTATGCTACCACTTTTCCTTGATATCATCCCCTTAAAAAGCCCTTCCTTGAGTACAATCAACAGAGATAAATTTGCTCATTAGCCATGTTTAAAAATGTAATGCATGCCTCATCTTTAACATCTCTTCTATGGGATGAGAGGCTCACTTTTCTTTCTTTTTTTTGCAATGAGCAGACTTCCTCATTTTTTCCCACCTGGGGTTTCTTTTAAATGATGCAATTCTTGCATAAAAATATTCTCTTGGTTTTGTTCACCTTCTCTGCATCCATCAATTCATACAAGTTTTCCCAGGTTCCTCTGAAACCCATTATCGTTTCTTACAGCACAGTAGTATTCTGTTATATTGACGTATTATGATTTGTTCAGCTATCCTCCCATTTTATGAGCATCTAGTTTGTTTCCTGGTCTTTACTACAGCTAAAAGTGCCACAATAAATATTTTTGTATGTGTGGGTCTTTTCCTTCTGTTTTTGAGTTCTTTGACATTTCATGATATATCAAGGTCAAAGAGTTTTGTGTCTTTTGAGGGTATTGTTTCAAATTGGGTTTCCTATGCTTAGAGCAATTCACAGTTCCATCAGCAGGATGTTAGAGCCTGTTATCCCATAGCTCCACCATCAATTGTCATTACTCTTTTTGTTCCATCAATTATTTAAGTGACCACTAGGTGCCAGGCACTGTCCTATGTACTTAAGACAGAAATACAGTGGAAAAATCCTGACTCAAGGGGTTTATAGAGAAGACAGCATGGGCATACACAGGGTGTCCCCCAAGTCTGTACTGAAAATTTAAGCTTTAACAGCTTAATATTTAAGCTTAATAATAGCTTGAAATTGTTAAGATTTTTGTAACATCCAGGATAAGTATATAGTGAGTAATTTTTTTGTCATCTTTGCCAATCTGATGGCTGTGTTATAGCACCTTGGGGTGGTATTAATTTTCTTTCCTCTTTTGCTAGAGAGTTGGAGCATTTTTCTATGTGATTATCGATCACTTGCATTTCTCTTTGACACTTGCCTATTCATATTTGTTGACCACTTATCATTTAGACAAGGGAACTTGTCATTCTATCATTCCCTATGTATCTTGGCTATCAGACGATTAGTAGAGACATCTGCTGCACAGGCTTTTTTCCCCCCAACGTCTTCATTTTCCTTCTCATCCTAAACCACCTTATAAAGTTTTATGAATTATTCCTCTTGCAACTTAAGTGTGAGTTCATAAAAGGAGATCAACCAAGGTTTGTTCAATTGATTTGAGCTGAATTGAATATCAAAGTTGAAGAGCGAGTTAAAATTCAAATTCTGTTTCAAAAAAATCACTCATCCATCGTTCTCCCTGTGAGTCACATTTTCCACTGTAGAAGAAGGAAAGATGAACTCAATTACATGCAGACATAGTTTCATTTTATGGAAATTGTTGATATCCAAAGAGGTCAACTGAAGAAGAATATGGAGGAAAACATCCCAGTGTTTAGAGCTATCAAATGGGCCTTCCCCATTGGAGATTTTCCACCTGAAAGAAGACCACTTCCTGGGATATTATAGAACAGATTCTTGTCCAAGTCCTGGTTGGATTAGGTGCCTCTGAGATTTGGGGATTGCTCTCAAGAATTGAGGAAATTTATCCTGGAGGAGACAATATAATTGGCAAATTTTTGAAAGGTAGAGACTCACTGGATAAAACGCTGGATCTGGAATCAGTTCAAATCCAGCCTCAGATACCAGTAATATGACCCTGGACAAGTCACTTCACTGCCATCTATCTCAGTTTCCTCATCTGTAAAATAGAAGTTTTTGTGGGGAGTACATTTGTAAGGCAGTGTGTTGTGAAAATGGCAGCCATTTAAATTTTTTTTATTTTTGGCCTTACTAGCAGAAACAGAAGAATGGGAAGAAGTAGCAAAACGATAAATTGAGGCTTCTATCAGGATAGTCTTGTGAATATTAAGAGCTATCTCAGAGTGTTGGGCTGCTCCAGGAGGCGGGTGCAGTGATTCTCCAGTATATAAAAGTCAAATGAAACAAAGTGAAGTCCCCCACTTTGGCCTCATCCCCAATGTCTAGATTTCCATCTGTACCCCGAGTACCATCAGCCATCAAAAAAGGACCTGAGGAGCAGGGGCTCCTTTCCAGGATTCTCAGGTACAGTGTGCAGCTGCTCAGTTCCCTTCTGCGGCTGCCATTTTCTGAGTCAAAGTTACCACTATCATCATTGTTGCCTTAGCTGACTACTTGTGTTTTGCCTTGCATTTTGATTTTAAAATAATACCCTGAGAGGAAGCCCCCTCCTCAAATAACCAAATAATGAATGTGCTACTCTATTCTGTCCCTAGGAGTCCTCAAGAATAAGGAAGTATAGGGCCTGTATGGGTATAGACTGGCCTTATAACCAAGGGTCTTGACTGTTTTTTCAAATGATAATTATATATTTCTAAGGCTTCATTGTGTGGCATGAAAGCAAGTGGAGAGGGCAGGTCAGCAAAAAGTTATTAAGCACCTACTACGTGCTAGACATTATGTTAAGGTGATTGAGAGCCCTGAGTCATGCCTTTCCTAGCATGCAACTCCCCATATGCCCAACTTTTCAGTGATGGTAAGGAGATCTGATCCAGCTAGCCTTTATTATGTACAGACTATGTGCGAGGTTCTGTGCTAGAGGTTATTGATATCTGCCTATGCACTTTAGGGAGCAGCTAATTGGTGATGCAGTGGATAGAGGTCCTGGGCCTAGAGTCAGGGAAGATCTGAGTTCAAATATAGGCTGTGTGACCCTGATTAAGTCACTTAACCCTGTGCATCTCATTGTAGCAAGGACATTGCTAAGCTGAGAGCATCCAGAGATGAGCACCCAAGATGGTGAAGGGCTCTTGAATTGAGGGGAGATGGGAATGCTTATCTTGGAGAAGACAGAGGGAGATCATGAGCAGATAGGGTGAGTGTTCTGAAAAACTGAAGGCTTTCAGGCAGAAGAGGAATTACCTTTGGTCTGTTTGACCCCAGGAGCACTGGGGTGGGAGCTAGCAGCAGAGAAGCAGGTTGAAACATGATGCCTGGAAGAACACCTCTCTCTCCTGACCCTCCCCCACATTAGAGCTGTCCAAGGTAGGAGTGGGCTGCTGCTTCCAAAGCTGTGAGTTCCTTCACCTTTCAGTACAGGTGTCCAAGCCAAGGTTGAATGACCCTGAATTGACCCTGTCTCATGCATATCATAGAGAAGGATTCCTGTTAGGGGACCCTGAGGTCACTTTCCACTCTGTGAGGGATTCTGCACAATACAGAGTATAATGAGAGATGGCCATGGGGAATGGAATTGGTGGGTTTTAGCTACTGACTAAGCTATAGGCCTAAACTTTCAGTTTTCTGTTATTTACTGCTGGAAGCCCATTATTTATGTTGACCTACTTATAGAAATGGAGAGTGTTTAGACTTTGGACAATCTTTCTTCTCCTCCCTGCTTCCCCTAGGCCCTGATAGATTTGGGCCTTTTACAATACATTAGTCTGGAAGCCAGAATCTAGGCAGTGTGTGGTATGTGCTATAGAGGAGTGTAACAGAAAGAATCCTGTCCCTGAGTCACTGTAACTGGATTTCAAATCCCAGCTCTGAGTCTGACTCCAGACCCTAGACAATTCACTTTACCTGTTTTATCTCTAACCTGAAAACAGTGAACTTAGAGACTGTTACAGCCTGTTTTTCATGATCCATGGATTCCATTCAGCCTCACTTCATGTCAAGAGGCCATTTTGTATAGTAAGGAGATAGAGTATGTGACTTGAATTTGAAACCTGAATTTGAGCCCCATTTCTAAAACTTATTGGATGTGTGAGTCTTTCCAGGTTTTTCTGAAGTCCTTCTTCATACCATTTCTTGTGCAATAATATAGTATTCCATTGCATTCATATACCACAGCTTGTCCAACCATTCTCAAGTGATGGTCATCCCCTCAATTTCCATTTCTTGGCCACCACAAAAAGAGCTGCTGTAAATACTTTCATACATGTGGGTTCTTTTCCCTTTTTTGTGATCTCCTTGAGTTATAGGCCTAGTAGTGGTAATTCTGGATCAAAGGGTATGTACAGTTTGATTGCCCTTTGGGTATTGTTCCAAATTACTCTCCAAAATGGGTTGGATCAGTTCACAACTCTACCCACAGTACCTTAATGTCCCAGTTTTCCCACATCCCCAGCATTTATCATTTTTCTTTTCTGTTATATTAGCCAATATATTAGCCAATCTGATAGGTATGAGATGTTACCTCGAGTTATTTTAATGTGCATTTCTCTAGTCAACAGTGATTTAGAACAGTTTTTCATATGACTAGATAGCCTTAATTTCTTCATCTGAAAGCTGCCTATTGATTTATCAACAAGAATGACTTATTCTTATAAGTTTGACTCAGTTCTAAATATTTGAGAAATGAGACCTTTATCAAAAACAATTGCTGTAAAAATTGTTTTGCATTCTTTCTCCTTCTAATCTTGGTTGCATTGGTTTTATGCAAAAGTCTTTCAATGTAATGTAATCAAAATTATCCGTTTTGCATTTCATAATGTTCTCTAGCTTTTGTATCTTATATCTCTTATACAAATTCTTCCTTTCGTCATAGATCTGATAGGTTAACCATTTCTTGCTCTCTTAATTTGCTTATGGTATCACCCTTTACGTCTCAATCGTATACCCATTTTAACTTTATCTTGATATATATGGTGTGAGATGTTGGTCTATGCCTAGTTTCTGCCATAAGAATTTTTCAATTTTTCCCAGCAGTTTTTGTCTAATAGTGATTTCTTTTCTCAGAAGGTGGAGGCTGTGTTTATCAAACAGTAGACTATTATTAATCATTTCCTCCTGTGTTTTGTGCATCCAACTTATTCCATTGATCTACTATTTTTCTTAGCCAGTACCCAATGGTTTTGATGATTACTTCCTTGTAATATGGTTTTAGATCTGGTACAGCTAGACTACCTTCCTTTGCACTTTTTTCATTATATCTCTTTATTTTCTTGACCTTTTGTATTTCCATGGGATTTTGTTATCATTTTTTCTAGCAGTATAAAATTGTTTTTGGTAGTTTGATGTGAACTTTTATCAATTATTTTGGTAGCTGTATTTCCATATGATTAGTGAGGGCTCTTTAGACTTCACCAGATACTATCAGAGGCATCCATGATAAGGCACACTTCTGTTCCAGTAGAATAGGAGCTGCTTCCCTTTTGTCATTCTTCACATCTCCAGTGTTTGTCATATAGTAAACATTTAATTAAAATGCTGTAATAAATGCTTAAATTCCCAATACCCTCCTTGCCTAGTGCCTGGGTTGTAGCTTGTTGAATTGAATTTAAAATTGAATTGAATATGACTGGAGTGGATAGATCCAGTGCAATCTAAGCAGGGCTTGATGAGTGCCCTTTATAAGTAAACACTTTGCCAAGTGCTGGGAATACAAAAGCCAGAGGGATGCCTGTGGCCTCAGGGCACTTTTTTTTTTTTGTCATGGTGGATACACATTGAACATGCCTAAGTATATGTGTTTATTTTAAGGAGCTGGGAGAGAGCATTAATAACTATGAAAATTATGGGAAAAATTCAAGTAATTGCTTTTTTTTTTTTTTACAAGACACGAAAATTTTAGCAAATAACATTTCTTGCCTTTTAATCATCCTAGACCTTCCTTAAGATCAGGACAGTGACTTAGCCAAATTTTGTCTTCCCTCCCAGTCCCTCATCCTTTTCCTAGCTGCTCACCAGTGTTAGCTTCATGAGATTGCTTTGTCTATTTGCGATATAACATTGAAACAAACCCAAGGCCTAAATTTGACATTGCTGACTCTGATCATGGGGTTGCAGGTTTCCATCTGGAAGGGACCTTGACAGTCATCAAATTCCTCTTTACAGATCCCCAAGTTAAGTCAACAAGCATTTATTAAGTACTTACTTGTAATGAGCATAGTTGCTATGCCCTGGGATTGAAAGACAGTCCCTGCTTAAATTCTGGTGGAGGAAGAACACTTGAAGGGAAGTTAAAGAAGGGAGTGGAGAGAAAGGAAAGTAGCTCCTAGGAAGAGTGGTTGGCAAAGTCTAGAGTCAGGAATGCAGCCTAGAGAGCAATGGAGGCAGCCAGTCTGAGGGAGAGGCAGTAGGGCTCTTCTAGTGTGAGAAGTAGTCCAGAGGGAAAATGGCATGGCATGGCAGAGAAAGCCTGGGGCTGACTCTGCAGAGTCAGCCAGGACAAACTGAGGAAACTGATTGTTAATTGTTGCCCAAATAGAAAAGCGATTCATCTAATATCCAAAGAGTCAGGACTTGAACCCAGGCCTTCTGCTTATAAATACAGTATTGTTTGACTTTATTGTAATACACTTACATGTGCTGGACTGTTAGTAATCTTAATAACTGATATTTGTCGAGTGGTATAATGCCAGAAGCCTTGAGTTCTGCTACATACTGGCTGTATTCGACTAAGTTGGAGAGAAGGTTCCAGCTTCCATTGAGAGAGGAAGGGTTAGGGTTAGATTGGGAGTCAGAGGCCTTTTTAGGGTCTCACCACATGTTTGTGTTCTTGACACCAGTGAAATGACAGTTCTGTTCGTCCTCCTTTTATTAAATTCACTAATATTTTGCATGCATATCCATAGTGTGATGTGGATTATTCGAGTATTGTCCCCATTTTGCAGATGAGGAAACTGAGAATCAGATGAAGTGACTTCATAAGATTTTAGTTGGAGAACTGGAGATTTCTTCTAATCCAGCTCCTTTCTTTTATAGACAAGGAAACTGAGGCAGAGAGAGATGACTTACTTGTCCAAGGTCACACCAAGTAGCAAAGTGGGATTTGAACCCAGGTCTTAACTTGACTCAAAATTTAGCATTGGATGTTCTATACTGTGCGGCCATTTTATTGGTTTAAAATTTTTTTAACTTAAATTTTTAAACACTGGTTGGAAAAAACAAACACTTGGCCTGCATTCTGTTCCCAATGTAAAATAATTCTGAAACATGTGGCTTGGAGAGGTCCCCTGTGTATCTCAGCAGAAGCTTTTGTAATAGAGTCAAGATTCTTCCTACAATGTTGGATGATGGCATCCACATGTGTGTAGTTCAAATAATGTTTACTATAATTACTAGTAATATTAGTTGCATGAACCTGAACCTCAACTTCCTCATGTGTGAAATGGATATGATAATAGTTAACCTACTTGTCATGAGAAGCAAATGCAAAAGCTAGCTATTATTTATATATAGCTCTATAAGATTTGCAAAGTGCTTTATGTATATTATCTCATTTGACGTGTCATGAGACACAAGGCCACCTCCATAGGCCAAGTTATGGGTGAAGGTTTCAGTCCCACTGCAAATTTCACTGAACTCAATTTCGGACCATTTTCATCATCACCATCAATACTATTTACATAGGGCTCTAAAGTTTGTAAAACACTTTGCATTCATTTTCTCATTTCAGTTGTTCAACATTGCTGAGTGGTTGGTACCACACTTTTATTTTGCGGGTGCTAAAATTGGTCTGTCCATGGTTATAAAGCCCTTAAGCATCAGAGGTAGGATTTGAAACTAGGTCTTCCTGATTTTGGAATCAATCTTCTATCTGCCATAGCTTTCTTCTAGGAAAGGCTGTTTGTGTTAGGACAAGGGAAGGGACCTTCACTGTCCACTTCATTATACACTGAGAGTCCAATCTTATTTCTACTTCTTATTCTTCCATGGGGAAAAAAGCGTTGGATTTGCCTTCAGAGAACCAGGTTCCATCCTGTCTCTGCTTTGTCTAAATATTAGGCTCTATCACCGTGAAGGCTAGCCCCCATCCTTGTCTTTTTTCCCCCTCTCCACTTCCCTCCTGCCCTTCTGCCAATCTGGTAATCATAACCACAGTGTTGACCAGCGCTTCTCCCAGTGCTCTTTGCACATGTCTAGCACCTGGGTCTGTGATGTGCCTGCCACCTCTGTCATCTTCCATGTACCCTTCATGTTCCCAAGCTCATTTTAGTTTTTCTTGGGATGTCTAGTATAGTAAATCAGTTTCTGTTATGCATGATCTCGGTTGTTACTCTCTGCCCCAAAAGACACCGAGGAAATGACCTAAATTGCTAGAATCCAAGGTCAGGTACCCTCCCCACCCAAGGGACCAGGTTGTGTTAAGATGAGGTTTCATAGGCTCAGTCCTTCTCTAAGATTTTCTTTGTGCCTCTCTTTCCCATTTAATGAGCCATGTAGATACTAGTATATATTCTGTTTATCTTTCAAGGACAAAACTGAGCCTGCTTTGTTCCAGGCTAAGTTCCAAAAATCTTAAAATTGCTAAGCAACTTTGAGGTCAGCTAGTTCAACCTCCTCATTTTACATATAGGGAAACTGAGGCACAGAGACTTGCCCAAGCTGGCATCACAAGCTGAGGTCTGCTTAGACTTCCTGATTTCTGGTTTAGTAGTCATTTGAAGGGTCTGCAGACACTGTAACTTGGGGTTCTTAGCATGGAGAAGGGGAGCCTCAGGGTGGACATCATAACTTTTTTTCCTGTATTTGTAGCGCCATTGTGTGGGAGATGGATTGTTTGGGTCCAGAGAGCAGAGCCAGGCATGATGGGGGATGGGGAGAGTTAGAAAAAAGGCATATTCTGGCTTGAATGCTGGGGAAATCTTCCTGCCATTTAGGGCTGGCCCAGTGTAGAACAGGTTCTGTGTCTGTGTGTTAACAAAGGGGACAGTTGCTCAGGTACAAGTTAGACCTGATCTGTGGCCTCTGGGGTCCCTCCAATGGAAGGATTCTGGGGATCAGTTCATTTTTTTGTGATTTAACATTTTGTGATTTAATCTTAAGTACAAAATATTACAAGTCTTCAGAGTCACTTAAATGCAGCCAGCCTTTATTAAGTTTAAGGCAATATGCTTGGCATATTGGGCATCAGAGAGAGAAAGCAATCCTGGGCGTGGAAGAGCCTAAGCTGCCTGGAGCAGGCTGGTGAGGGAGGGAGAAGACAGCAGACATGGCAGTGTATCTTCGTATATAATAATAAAGAGATATCAATAGGAATCATAAACAATGAACACCGTCCTCAGAGTAATTCAAAGTAGATCTCAAGAGGGAAAGAGGAAACAAATAAGTGAGGCCGGGGGAGATAGAGTCAGCGAGAGAGTGAGAGGACAGAGACAGCGAGAGAGTGAGGGATGGAGGAGGGAGAAGCAGAGAGGGCAAGAGAGAGTTAAGTAGTGGGGGAACATCAGGAAATATGCTGGTGTAGAAGGTGGCACCTGAGATGTGAATGGTAAGAGGATCGTTTCAGTCTTGGGACCACACTTAGGCCAGCAAGGGGTGTGGGGAATGTCATAGGTGGACAGCAACAGTAAGTGAAACAGTTTGGATAGAATGCAGAGCATTTAGAATTTTTATAGATCTAGGGCTTGATCTGAGTCTGTCTGGTCTAAGATCTTCATTTTACAGATGAGGAAGCTGAGGTACAAAGCAGGAAGTGACCTGTCCAAAGGTCGCACAGGTAGCAATTTGAGTGGCTAATATGAACCAAGAAAGGAAAGGTAGGTGGGTGCTAGGCAGGCTAATGACCAATAGCCCCTGAGTTTTAAAGGGTCTTTTCACCAACAAGCCGGATTTCTGTGCCTCATTCCCCAATACTTCAGCCCAGTGTGGGACACATCATTTCAGCCCACATGTCCTTGAGGGAAGGAATAACGCCCTTTCTGGCCTGTCTTCAGGCCCCAGTCCCTGGATTGGGAGTCTTTCAGGCAGCCCCCTCACACCCTGCTCTGGTTCCCATGGCTACCAGCCTTCTTCCAGTCTTCTCCTTGGCCTCCAGCCAAGGTAATTGCCTTATAACCAACTTGCTTCTCCCTCACTTTTTAGCTTCCTCTTTTCAGTCTTTTTTCCTTTTGTTGACATGGCTGGGGCTTCCCCTCTTTGTTCATACCTCCCCGATCCCAATTATACATTTAGCTGCTCTGCTATTGTTTCCCCCTACCCCCACCCCCAGGCTATCAACAATGAGCATTTCTAAGTATCCGAGTCTATATTTAAAATGCACAGGATAGCTCAGGTAAGCATCAGGAAAAGAGGGTGTATGTAATTAAGAGAAAATTAGTAATTGCCCATCTCAGGGTTAGGTAAGTAAAGAATGTCAAAGCTGCATTAAGGGGACCTCAGAGAGCATATGGTTCAAGTAGGACCTAGGTAAGAATCATTGGGCACTGTTGAGCTGTGTGACCCTGTCCATGTTACTTAACCTTTCTGCATCTCAGATTCTCAGCTGTAGGAGGAGGGAGGCAGTTAAGTAAGGCGGTGGAGAGAGGGCTGGGCTTGAAATCAGGAAGACCTGAGATCAAATCCAAGTTATGCCAAATAAACTAGGATCTGGAGGTAATCCAATTCTGAGTGAATGAATGAATGTGGAAGGCATTTATTAAGTGCTTACTGTGTGTTAACATGTGTTAAATCCAGTGCTTTGAAGCCTGTGGGCCAACCTTAACTCTTAATCTGGGAAATGGGCGGTCTGTCTATCTATCTATCTATCTATCTATCATCTATCTTATCTATCTGTCTATCTGTTTAGTAGGGAAATAACCTTTTAGGAACATCATTTTGTCAATTTGAGCAGAATAGAATGGGGAGGGAAAGATTGGAAGCAGAGAGACTTATGAACCCAGTGGCTTTTAACCTGGGGTTTTCCAATTTAAAAAAAAAGCATTTCCACATTAATCATGTTGTAAAAGAAGAATCAGAACAAAAGGGGAAAACCACTAGAAAGAACCCCCCCTAAATTCATTTTACTAATATTTTGATAACTCTTTTGTTGTAGTTGGCATCCTTTGTAAATACATATTTGAATTTAAACTTTCAAAAACATGAAGGAGCCTAAAGGAGTTTAGCTGCCTATTGACTGCTAATGTGGTCTGTAACATAAAACAGGTTAAGGATCCCTGAGTTAGATGGTTAATGATTATTTGGGTCACATACATTCTGCTTGGAGTCTGTGGCTTCCACTACAGACCAGTTCAATATCACACCTATCTCAAAGAAATGAGAAATAGTTGAAAGTTTAGATAAATTCTTTAAATAGTGGAAGGCAGCCATGGTATATGAGTAGAAAGCTGATCTCAGAGCCTTGGAGGCTTGGGGTTCAAGGTCTGCTTCTGCCAAATCTTGACTGTGTCCCTAGACAAGTGACTTGATCTCTCTGAGCTTTAGGTGGATCTCCTAAACAGTAAGTGGCAACGAAGTTATCCTGTATTTGTAGATGGTTTTTCCTCATCTGAACCTTCCCTTTACTAAAGAAATCACAGGTCCATTTAGCTCCATGTCCCTCAGTGGTACTTTGGATTGATTATGTATTTAGATTGCTCATGGGAGTTACTCCCATTATTCATGAGAGTTTAGGGAAAACTGTAAACTCAGCCACAACACTAGATAGCCTGCCTTGAGTACTTGCTACCTGGACAACCTCTTCTCCATGTAACTCAATTAACAAACTAAGTTCAGTGTTATGAGTTTTCTTGGCAAAGATATTGGAGTGTCTGCTGTTTTCTTTTCCAGCTCATTTTACAGATGAGGAAACTGAGGCAAACGCGGTTGTGCCTTACCCAGGGTCCCACAGCTAGGAAATCTAAGATGAGTCTTCCTCATTCCAGGTCAGGCATTCTATCCACTGTGACCCCTACCTGCCCTGGTCCTCAGTTTTCTCATTAGTAACATGAGCTGAGCCTCTGGTCTTTTCCAGCTCTTAATTCTGTGACCTGAAATCACCCCATTTCACTGAATCTCAATTTCCTTATCTGTAAAATGGGAATATTATTACTGCATTATTCACTTCCCCAGTTCATTATAAGTCCAGTGGTTTGTCAACATTAAAAGCAGAGCTACATGATGGTGTGCCTGTGTGTAAAAGCCACCAGTGGGTCTCATTTTTGTCTTGGTCACACTCCCCTTAGTCCTATTAAATTTATCTCCTAGTCCTCTGTGTATGTTAAAAGTTTCTTGTTTTGCCGTTAAAGACCCAAGGGAAATATGCATGATGCCTTTGGATAGGGAGAAGTTGAGGTGTCCTCCACAGCTGATAGATTGAGTTGGCAGCCTGTGTGTGTCGGGCATTTTCCTGGTGCCATTTATGGAAATGCATGGTTTGATTACTTTCGTCTTGTAGCCCACGGTGTTAGGAGAGGGTATGAGTCAGAGGCAGCAAAGACAAAAAGCATGAGTCAAATCCTATAATGCGTGCAGCGATGCCAGGAGTGAAAATGAATTTTCTTTTTGGTTGGTTTTAGAATTTAAATAGACCTTCAAGCTGGGCCACACAGCTTGATGATCTCGCCAAGTGGGGAGAACGGCCAAACTGAATGCATGTTCATTTCACTCAGGTGGGAAAATGGTTGTCAGGAGTTTAATTTGCTGTGACGGTGTATATCGGGGATTGTTTTTTTCATCGGGATGGAGAGAAGTCCTGTAAATTCTAATAAAAAGCTTGCGTCGTGCTTTATGCTCTACGAAGATCGTCTTGTCGGAACCTCTCAGCAATTGGGGTGAGAAGTGCTACAAGTATTCACTCCTATTCTACAGATGAAGAAACTGAGTATTAAAGGGTTTGAGTGACTGTGCCCAGCAGAGTCGTACTTACGATCTTTTGGCCTGGGGCAGGATTTCTATGTCACACTTCTGAAAAGAACTTAAAATTGTTTTTATTTTTCACAATTATCTTTAAAGACCATTTTTTCTTCTTTAAGAATTTGAAGTTGCAAATTCTCTCTCTTCCTTGAGATGGTAAGCAGTTTGATATGGGTTATACATGTGCACTCATGCAAATCATATTTCCATATTAGTCATATTGTGAAAGATAAAAAAATACACCAACCCCCCCACCCCACCCAAAACAATGAAAATGAAAAATAGCATGCTTCAATCTGCATGAAATGAACTTTTGGAGGTTAGTTAAATTTTCAGGTAGCTAGGGAGAAAGAGACATAGGGACAGTGGTTCCTATCAGTAAAATCTCTGTGAGGCCACGGTGGTGTCGTTTTGGGATATGGGAGCTCAACTGCATTCCAAAAACCGAGTAGATAGAGGAAGCTACCATCTGGTACATTTAAAATATTTTTGAAAAAATAAATTAAACTTTTATCGATGTCTTTTATTTTTATATCATCTATTTCCCTCAATGTATCCCTGCTCTCTTCCTCTCCCTGAAAGCTCTTATAAGAACGAGTTTAAAAGAAAAAAAAGTTCAGCAGTAAAATGAAGACTTTTCTATTTCTATGTAGGAAATAGTTATAAAAATCTTACTCTGTAAATCTGAACCAAAAGATCTCCAATCTGTTAGAGGCATCAGAGGCCATCTCATCCAATCCACAATTAATCATGGGCCACCATCCTGACAAGTAAGAATCTAAGCCCCTCTAAAATGCCTCTGACCAGTCAGGCAGCTCAGTCAGAAGCTATTCCTTCTACTTCCTCCAGTTCTGATTTCTAGGACCAGTGGAACAATTCTAATATTTCTTCCTAATTTCAAATACTTGAAGATAGAAATCATATCTTTCTGTACATCCCTCCTTTCTCCCAGTCCTCTCTTCTACTGGCTAAGCATCCTTGACTTTTCAACTGATTTTCATATGGCATCATTCTTAGACCCTTCACCATCTTGGTTTCTCCTCCTCTGAAGATCATGAGTAGCCTTCCTAAACTCTTTAATGACTAAGCACAATACTCCAAATGTGATCTGACCAGGTCAGAGTGCTTTGGGACTACTCTCTCCTCAGTTTCAGAGATTGTACCTCTCTTAATGAAACCTATGTCTATATTTTTAATGAACATGTAGCCCTCACTATTCAACATGTAGCCCTTACTATTCATCAAGTCACACATTGTCAAGAGTTAGAAGGAATTTCAGAGACCATAATTTCCAAGCTGTACCAATCCTGGTGCCTTTTGAGATTTAAAGCCAGGAAGACCTGAGTTCAAATTCCAACTCATTTAATATCTTTGTGCCCTTGGGGAAGTCATCTAACTTTCTGAGCCTCAGTTTTTCACATCTATAAAATGGAGATCATAATAGGACCCATGTCACTGTGTAGCCATAAAGATCTAACGAGATAATGTTACGTAAAGCACTTCATAAAAATTGAAGCCACCGCCACCATCATCATCATCATCCTTACCTGAAGACATTCAGTTGACCCCTAGATAGCCCACCAGATCTTTCTCAGTGGATTACTCTCTAGTCATGCCTTTTCTGTCCTGGACATAGGAAACTGACATTTTGGTTCCATGCTTTAATAAGATAAAATTAAATAGGGAAAAGTTGAGATTGCTTGATATTGTGGTCATTAGAGAAATTTTTTTGCATGTTAACTATTCCTTCCAACTTTTTATTGTACCCATTATGTTACTTGTGTCTTATGTTTTATTCTGGAACTATAAAAATGCCCTGACATCTTATATTTTCTTATTTTTGTTATGTGGGATACTTATTGGATGGTACAGTGGATGGAGTACTGGACCTGGACTCAAGAAGTTCTGAGTTCAAATCCAACTTCAGACACTTAATAACAATGTGACAATGGACAAGTCATCTAAACCTTTTCCGCCTTAGTTTAATTAAGATATCAATAGTACCTGTGTTCTCAGGTTATTGTGAGAATCAAATGAAAGATGTAATAGTAAAGTGCTTTGCAAACCTTCAACTGCTATGGAAATGCTAGATTTTTGAAGGGAGATAATTATTTTTCTTTCTCCTTTTAAAAATTTTGTTATCTTTTTTTTTTGTTTTCTGTATTAATCTTTATCATGGTCTTTGTGTCCCCCGTGCCATGGATATAATTAGTACATGACAAGTACTGGTTTGATTGAAGTGACCATTCATTCATTCATAAAGAATTGGAGGTGCCTTGTTCGTCCAAGGTGCTATCAGAGGCACCAGAGTTACACAGACCTTGTGTTCAAGGTAATAATCTTATGGGAAAAGAAGACATGCCCACCTATTGCTGTCGTGGATATGGGAATGAGACTTGTACCAAGGAGGACCACACAAATGACTATGAGACATTTGAGAGGGGTGGAGTGACTGTGCACTTTGGAAGGGTGGAGGTATGCTTGAGGCAACTTTCCAACAGGAGGCAATGAATTTTGTCCTTGATGAAAAGTGGGTACTTAGATTAGAAAAATTTGGAAGCTGAGTATAAGGGAAAGTGTGAGCTGTGGCAGTGAGACAGAGGAGTCCTTAGCATTTATATCATGTCCTGAGAAATTGAGACCTGGATAGACAAGAGGAGAGCAGTCCAGATAGACCTGGCATTCTTTTTCCATAGGACTCAAAGACGAGTCTGAATTCTTTTTAGATAGCTTCTGATTTCCCTTACAGAATTACTGATCACATGATCCTATGCGTAACTCTCGGATCCATTTTAGCTTTCAGTAATAGCCATAATAAACAGTTAAACATGTTATTGTCCTTGGTTGGTGTATTTGTTTACCTTTCTTTTGTTTTGGTAGTCTGGAATGTTTTAAAATTTTACTCAGGACTGTTTTTTCATCTATATTTAGGCTCAGGTTTCTAGGGTAGGTCCCCTTGGATTACATCATAATCTTTCCTTTTTAAGACACATTCCATGCTCTCCTTTAGTTTCTGGTGGGTACAGAATAGTCTTGTGTTAGTGAGCTTTCCTTTCTGTTTTATTTGAAAGTTTTTCTCCTAGCCATCTGCAAAATTTAACATTTGTCACGGGAACTGTTCAAATTAATTGTATCTTGGTGTTTGCAGTCTACAGTGTTGTTTTTTTTCAAAGGTCTCCGGAAGGTGATCTCTGCTTTTTCTTAACTGGTACTTTGTTTTCTGTGTTCAGAAATTCTGGGCGGTTTTCTGTAATTATTAGTTGTAATCTGGCATTCATGTTTTTTATTTGTCATGTTCTTCTTGGAGACCTATAGTCCTTCAGTTGTCTTCATTTTGCTTATAAGGAGGGCATGTTTTCTCATAACATTATTTGTACTTCTCTTTTTCTAGATTGCCCTTCAGTTCTGCATATTTGCATTTCTAATCAGTTATTTTGGTTTTTTTAAAAAGAGATTTATTTGCCTTCAAGGATTCAAACTTATTATTTCTTCTATATGGTCCACAGATTCTGCACGCACAATTATTATTTCTCTTTTATATCATTCAAGAATATCCTGTTGTGGTTCCATATTCTCTTGGAAATCCACCAGTTCTGTTGCCTCATCAGGCATTGAGTCATTTACCTTTGTTTGACAATATTGATTCAACAATGTCTGGATTCCCTTGGTTGATGTAGAGGCTATATTTCTGTCTGTTATTAATATCTTTCCTATTGATTTGTCTGCTTGTACTTGAAGTCTTTAGTTGAGATTTTCCCCCACCTAAAATCTTGGTTAATTTCGTTCTTTTTTTCTCAGTTTCTAACTTCTCAACACTTTCCGTCTCCTCTCTCCTCTTATTAGAGGACTAGAAGACAGAGCAGTGAGCTCCTTCCTTTTGTAGAAAGCACACTTCTTTCATCTTTCCACTGCTGCTTGTTTTCTCTCTGGGTGGTGGATGGGGAGGGAGAAACTTTCTCCCCAGCCCTTTCTTTCAACTTATTTTTGTATTGCCTTTTCCTTTTAGATTGTAAGCTCCTGAGGGGAAGGACTCTTAGTATTTGCTGATCTGTCTGACACATAGTAGGTCATTTATAAATTTTTATTGACTGCTTCTCTGATTTTAATGGCAGTTACCTTAGGGACTGGACCTCCAAGCTGTCTCCAGCCCCTTTCCACCATGAGTAATTCAAATTGTTCTATCCCAGATGGGTACTGGGACCTTTGGTTCAAGTGAGTAGATCCAGACTCACTCTAGCATCCAATGCCAGTTCCTTACTTTGCTGTTGCTTCACCTACTGCTACCGTGCTGCAAAAATTTGCCTTTGTTTTTCTGTGTCAATAGGAGAAGAGGATCAACCCTTGGTTTGCTTGTGGGGCCTTTTCCCCAGTGTTGTGGTGCTGGGAGGGTGTGCCTACTGAATGAGTACTTCAGAGGTTAGGGATAATTAGCCTTTTCCCCTGTAAATTCATTAGATTTTTTATTCTCATTAGGGTTCTTGGTGTCTTAGATTGTGGCATCAGCTGAAGCTGCTTTTTCACTCTTTCACAAAATTCCTGTTTTGGAGATGTCTAAGAGGTCTTGGGGAATGGAGTAAATATCTGTTCTTCTGTCTTATTGGTCTCATGATCCCAAAGTCTACAAGTTGCTAGGCATATTATCTTGCCAAGGCAAATGTGGTTGCCATTTTCTAGATGAAAAAGAAAAGCTAGCATGGCCCAGTGATTGATACAAGTTCTGAGGTAAATCTCTGCCTGAGACTATTTGAACTTAGGCATATGAGTTGTGTGGGATAATGGTGCTATGATGGTAATAGCTGACATTTCGATAGGGCCTTAAGACTTGCAAAGCAATTTGGATCATCGGATGTTCATTGCTGTTCTGTGAGGTATTTCTTTTTCCATATGCGGAAACGGAGGCTCAGAAAGTGATGAAATTACAGAATAAATGAAAAATGAATGAAAAACATTTAAGCACTTACTCTATGTAAAGCATTATGCTGAGGATACAAATAGAAAAGGGCCCTTAATGAGCTTATGTTCTTAACAGTCAACACTTGTAGAAGGGTTTGAGCTGAAGAGTAAGTGAAAAGGCCTGGAAGTGTTCAGTATTTGTAGGAGTGGGGCAGGTGACAAGATCCAGGGACCATTTAGGTACATCAGCTGATCAGATGGCACTGTCCAGGAGACTTATAGTTAGGGAAGGGCAAGGATTGGACTTCCACATTACTAGGTGATTGTGACTGCTGACTCTGTGTTCATCCACATGGTAGGAGCTGCCATATCCACTCCATTGAGAAGAATCATAGAATTAGGAGAGCTGGAATGGACTTCAACAATCTCTTAGTTCAACCAGTACTGAAAAAACTATTCTTACCATAAATGTATTGGATAAGGAACTGTTGAGCCTCTGGGAAGGGGAACCAAGCACCTCCCCAGGCAGCTCTCATTCTTCTTTTAAACATCATCCATAAAATGAACTGGAGAAGGAAATGGCCAACCACTCCAATATCTTTGCCAAAGTAACTCCAGATGGGGTCACAAAGAGTCAAACATGACTAAAACAAAACAACAATCTTGAGATGATTCCTGTTCTCTGTGAGTTTTCAGAGATGACTGACTTGTGGCTCAGCTATCACACCCTCCACTTAGGTGCCTTGAATTTATTTCCAATATTTGGAAATACTTTCCCTCCTTGTCTTGAGTAGCCACTGTTGAGGTTTGAGGTGCTGGGGAACCCCAAAATACTGACACGCTGGGTCCTGCTTGAATGAATTCTACACAAGCCTCCTTAAAGCCAAAGAAAACAAAGTTTATTCAAGATTCCCCATACTGGGTTGACTCTTAAGGAGCCTAAGCATGTGTAACACTTGACAAGTAGAGTAGATAGAATCTCAGCTAGGTTTCTACCTCATCTCCACTACCTATCCACCATTTTGGGGCTAATCTTGCCAGTCCTTCTTAAGAGCAAACATAGAAACAAGAAGCTGGGTCTTCACTTTGCTGTTATTTCTCATTCTCATGAACCAGTGTACCCTTTGCTTTCTTAAATCTTTCCTTCTCATTATTACCCCACTGTCTACATGCTACTTACAACCCAACTGGCCTTACCTCTTTTGGTCACTCAGGATATCCCATTGCTTTTCTCTACCCTTTTGCACACTGGAATGGATTTCTTTCTCTCCTCAGACTTTTCTTCAATTCAGCTCTCATGGCACCTTGTCAATGAGCCTAATCTATTCCCTTCCTGCTGCTAGGACATCTTGCATAACATGTATTTTATGCCTAATGGCATCAGACAGATCCGGAGTCAGGAAGACTTGAATTCAAATCCAGCCTCAAATACTTAATAGCTTTGTGACCCTGGGCAGGTCGTTTAACCTCTGTCTGCCTCAGTTTCCTCTTCTGTAAAATAAACTGGAGAAGAAAATGGCAAACCACTTCTGTGTCTTTGCTAAGAAAATTCCAAATGGGATCATAGGGAGGAATGGGATTCAAACAGGGACAATTTCATTTTCATCTTTGTATTCTCAGTACAAAATCCATTGGATCTTATATAGTAGGTCCTTAATAATTGCTTATTGAGTGAGCGATTGTCTGTTCATAGTATTTCATTCAAGAAGAATATAGGCTCCTTGAGAGCAAATACTTTAATTATATTTCCAGTACCTTGGACAGTTCTTTACTAAAATTGATAAGTATTTGTTGATTGATAAGTACTTGTCAGATTGAGTGAATAAGTTTAAAAAAAAAAAAGGAAACCTATTTTGTTGAGGATTCTAGAAGAGAAAAGAAGCTTCTCTACTTCTGGACCAGATGGCTTGGGATGATCAACTGCCTCTCATTTTTCCTTCTCAAACATTGACTCTCTGCTGTCTCCATTAGACAGGGTTTATGTCTCTGTTTGGCAGCCATTGCTCATTGGGCAATCATTGAATGCTTTTCCTTGCTAATTAATCTCTTTGCCTTTCTCTAGCCATAGAGAAAAAGGGAAAAGGGGATGGTCAATTCCCTTTCTTGCCTTTTATCACCTCATGTTTTCTTTGGTTTGACTGTGAAATAAATATTTAGCAGCTTTCTCAAAGTGATGGTGAAAAATTCTACAAACATTTATTGAGTGCCAGGCATTGTCTTGGGCACTGGGGACAAGAAAAAAGGAAATAGTCTGACCTCAGGGAGCTTACAATTTGTAGGGGGAAGCAGAAGATTCCTACATAAGTTAAAAAAAAAACCAAAACAAACTAGGAGAAGGCATTAAATGTGCTGAAGGATGAGTGAGATCATGAAATGCTTCCCTAGGGGAGATTATGGCATCTGAGATGACTTCAAAGTTTATTATTATTTGTATAGCACTTTGCAAATACCATTTCATTTGATCCTTACAGAAGCACTGAGAAGTAGGGTTCTATTATCCCCATTTTACAGTTGAGGAACCTGAGGCAAACAGAACTTAAGTGACTTGCCCACTAATGTCTGAGGATGGATTTGAGTTCGTATCATCCTGATTTAAGGCCAAATGCTCTGAAGACCCTAAAAGGCAGAGAGGAGGAAGGGTGGTACATTTGTAGGTGTGGAAGTCTCCTTGTGAAAATGCCCCTGACGTGGTAGACAACTGGAAATTAGAGTGCCTGAAGGGAGGAATAGCTTGCATATCCTTTATTTAGTACCTACTGTGTCCTAGGCATAGTGCTGAGTACTGGGAATATAGTGATATTTTTAAGTTTACTTTTTATTTGATCTGAAAATGAGTATATAGATGAATACATGTGCAAAATAAGTACAAAGAAAAGACAATTTTGGTGTGGGGAGGGAAGGGTTCTAGTTCTTGCTGAGGTACCAAGAAAGACTCCTTGTAAAGGGTGGCACTTGAAATGAGTTTCTAGGCAGCCTAGGATTCTAGGAGGAAGAAGTGAGAAGGGATTATGAGATTAGCCTTGTCTTTAAATAGCCCTGCTTTACAAATCAAAATAGATTATTTGCTCCTGAAGCTTTACTGGGACACTGAATTTCATTTTCCACCTCTTGAAACCCTAAAATAAATCTTTGCTCTGCTTACAACTCACCTTTGTCCATCGAAAGATATCATAGAATTGTAATTAATTTTAGATTTCCTTCTCTCTCGGGGAATGTGGATAGGAAGGAAGAGAAGGCTTGTCTTTTAAACCGTTAAAACCCAGCCACCCACTAATGAACTTTGTTTGCTTCTAGATATTTGGTTTATGGTGGACTGTATTTTAGAAGTCACAACAAACTACTAGACCTTGTTTTAATTTGTCAGCTAGGTCCTTACTATTTCTCTCCTTTGTCATCTGCCAATGTGACATGTATCGATGTATTAATGCAAGCTACTTCCATATGGTGCCATCTAATGAATCCATTAGTTGCCCTAGAAAATGATTTGTTTCCACCTTCCATCTGGTTAAAAGCCATTCTGTGATTGTCCTTCACAGATACCCTCAGGTATTTCATTTGAGAGGACATGGTTAACCTCACATACAAGGTAATGTTTGTTAAAAGACCCTGGTTCATTTCCTGTCTCTGTCACTTAACCCTGTTTGCCTCAATTTCTTCATCTGTCAAATGAGCTGGAGATGTAAATGACAAAACCATTTCAGTATCTCTGCCAACATAACCCCAAATGGGCTCACTAAATGTCAGACATGACCGAACAACATAATTTGTGTTACCTTGGGCAAATTGCCTCCCTAGGCTTCAATTTTTTCATCTAAGGTCTTGTGTTCTTCTCTCCTTCTCCTCCCCTCCTCCCCGCCCCCCACAACATGATCCTGTTCAAGTCTCTTCCTTCTCTCAGGACTGTTTCCTCATCTGGGTGCTTAACAGCTATATGATCTTTGGAGACAATGATGATAGCTATAGTAGTAGTAGCTTCCATTTACACAGTGCTTACTATGTGCCTGACACTGTGCGAAGAGCTTTATAAATACTGACTCATTGGATCCTCACAACTATAAATGAGGTAGTGGTCAAGTGACTTACTCAGGGTCACACAGCTCCAAGCATCTGAGGTTGGATTTGAACTTGGGTCTTCTTGATTTCTCTGGGCCAAACAACTAACCTCCATGAGCTTTAGTTTCTTCTTCTGTAAAATAAGGGGGTTTGATGAACCCCCTGAGATCCCTACCTGCTCTAATTCTGTGTTTCTGTGCTCCTTTGTTACTCTCAAATACTCTAGTCCACTCATCCTATGTGCTCTTCCCTGATAGTGCCCTGACATTCCTTCTCCTGCTCCCATGCTCTTCCCCCCTTACCTCCTTCTGCCTCTGGAAGAAAGTTACTGCAAAGCCCAGCTGTGGTGCCTCCTTTGATATAAAACCTTTCCTGTTCCTACCTGTTCTTGGCTCCCCCAAACCTAGCATAATACCTTGCACATGACAAATGTCTGTTAAATTAAATTGAGATGAGTTTTTTATTAGTTGATGTCAGATTAAATTTCTATCCAAGTGTAATGAGGAATTATATCCTGTCTGACTTTTCTAAATATTGCTGTTGGTTTCCTGAGATGAATTAGTTATTCTGAAGTTCTTTTAATTTCATTTACCTACCATGTTGTGATCAAGTGGATTGTTACATGCACCATATCTTTGTGGAAAGTGTGTTAGATTTTTAGCTAGGGTGTCTGTATTCAGTTCTTGGCTGTAACACATAGTAATTAGTTGACCTTTGTCAAGTGACCCCACTTCACCTCTCCTGAGACTCAATTTCCTTATCTGTAAAATTGGCATAGTAATAGCACCTACTTCCTGGAGTTTTGAATAAGATGCTTTGTAAACTTCATAGTCCTAGAGAAATTTGAGATGTTATCATATGATGTGGACCCTCATTTGTCCATTTGGCAGTGGTCTTAGGGAGGACCTGAAGATTGTCTACTAATTGAATTGAAGCATTCTGGGATCAGAATTCTGCTTATCCCCCCAGGGAAAAGTTAGTGGTAATGGGTAGCAAGTTACTATGGGGGCCAGTGTAGGCTTGACACACAAACACTCCCTAATAACAAAGCTATGAAGTAGTGACCTTTCTGTCATTTGCTTCAAGGAAAACCTGGACATATGTTGGTCAAGGATGTTAAAAAGGCAACTCTTATTCAGAATGGGGTGAGACTGTTTGGTCCCTGTGGGTCCTTCTCCCTGTGAGGTTCTGTGATCAGGAAAGATATACAATTATGAGAGTGGCTTTGAAATATTCAACAGACCTGACTTTGGCTTGGCCTGGGATCTGAGTATGCAGAGAAGTGGGCCTTGTCCACAAGAAATTAACTCTCTAGATGCTGAGATAAGTATATAAATGAAAACATTGAGTATGAAGTCATGTATCTTGAAACCCAATTGGATTGTACAGAATTAGTGTGTACAGACATAGTGTTGTTCAGACAGGCAGGGGAAGAGTGTCCTGGGAAGCCTCCTTGGACTCTGTGGGATTTTGGCTAGGAATAGGATGGTTAGGACATAGACAAGGACCAAGGGTAATTATTGAGTCTAGAGAAAGAACTAGAAGAAAGGAGAGAACAAAGCATCCAGAGAGCGGTGGGAGGGGATACAAAATGGTAAAGCATTTAAGATGCTAGAGAGGCAGAGAGAGGATGAAAAGCTAGCTATAGGAGTCAGAGGAGACCATAGTTATCTATGGTGTCTCAAAGACCATAGTATCATAGATTTTGAACTGGAAGGGACCTCAGAGGTTACCTGGTCCAATACTATCATTTTACTGGTGAGGAAACTGAGGCTCCAAGGAGGGGAGTGACTTTCTCAGAGTTATAGAGGTAATAACTATTAGACAATGGATGCCTAACTGTTACTATAGGATCCAAATTTGGTAGAAAGGCAATGAAATAAGGGGAAAAAAGGCTGAATCAAGTGGGTGAATAGGGAAGGTTGGGATGATGATGATGTCATCAAAGAACAGGTTCAGTTGGTTTAAGGGGGCAGGGAAAATAGAAGATGAAGACATTGTAGCAGACAGGGGGAGGTCTGAGTTTAATGCCTTAGAAGCAGAGTACTTCACAGTGATGATGGTAACATGCCATCCCAGGTATGACTCCACAGTGATAGAGAAGGTCCAGAGAATCATAGGTTGGATTGTGAGATGGGTCATCACTAACAGTGTCAAGTCAGCAAGGGGTATAAAACAGGAAAACTATGGGAAGAAGATGGACCATGGTGAGCCATGCCAGAGATGAGGGATAGCTAGGGAACTAGGGAAGCAATGTCAAGAAGTGTTTTTGAGTGGTAGAGGGACAATGGGCTGTGAGCATCTTTGGAGACCATCTAGTAGGCAGATTTTTCTTCCTGGATAGATAGTGTAATGATGTAGAAAAAATGGTGGATTTGGAGTTAGAGATCCTGGGTTCCCATCCAAGTTTTTGATCTCAGGATTCCTTTAAACTCTTAAAAATTATGGAAGTTCCAAGAGCTTTGTTTAGATGTGTTTTAGCTGTTGATACTGCATTTGAAGTTAAAATGCTAATGAAAATTGTTTGGACTTTATAGACTCCGTCCCTCTTCTCCCTCTTTTAGTCAAGAATTTTTCCAAGAAAAATAACCATCAAAGGTATCAGTTCTTGTTTTCAGATTTTTGAAAATTAGTTTAGACATTTATATTCACATTACATATCCATTGAAAAAAAGTTATTATGGTGTGTGGCATAAGGTGTTGATCTAAACCTAATTTTGGTCAAATGCTTTCCAGTGGATTTTGATCAGTAGGGAGTCCTTCTTAGAAGACAATAAATTTTACAGGTCTTGTAAACACTGCATTATTGAAGGTCTGTGTGTGTGTGTGTGTGTATGGTAATTTCTTTTCTAGTTTATTCCACTGATATGATATCATTTTTTTTAAACCACTCCCAAATAGTTTTATTCCTTTATAATACCATTTGAGGTCTGCAAGTACAATTTTCTTCTTCAGTTCTTGATGTTTTTTCCCTTCTATTTCCCATGAGGTTTTTTATTCTTTGAAATAAGTTTTGTTACTGTTTCATTTAGCTTTTTAGAGTACACTCTTGATACTCTGAGATCAGACTCTATAGCAAGAAATATATAAATTAATTAAGATATTATCAGTTTTATTCTATTAATCTAGCCTAACAATAAACAGCCAACAAATATCTCTCTAAAATCAAGTTATTATTTCTTTAAAGTATTTTGTAATTTTTTCTCACAGCTTTGAGCATGTGCTGGGAGAGTGTCTTTATATTTTATGTATTTGGATGTTCTTTCTAATGGGATTTAGCATTCTCAATTCCTTCTGGATTTTGAAATTGCTATGCAAAAATAATTTTTTAAAATGGATTTATTATATATCCTCATCATTCTGTGTTAGGCATTTTACAATGACAGTTTCCTTTGATCCTCACAATGACCCTAGGAGGTAGGGGCTATTATCCTTATTACATTTGAGGAAATGAGGCAGAGTAGTTAAGTGACTTGCCCAGGATTTCATAGCTAGTAAGTGTCTGAGGTCTGATTTGAATGCCTGTCTTCCTGATTTCAGGTCTAGCAGTGTATCCACTGGTCCACCTAGTTGCTATTGATTGATTATTCCTAGAAATTAAGTTATTAACTGTCTCAATTAATTTCTTTGCTGATTCTTTGGGGTTTTCCAAGTAAACTCTCATGTTGTCTGCAGAAAGAGATCATTTCTATTCATTTATCAGGATTATCAAAAGTTAGAATGATTTGCAATGCGAAGAAACTATATACTCATTTCCAGTAACTTCATGGATGAACCAAAATGATACCCCCTTCTATGTTTTAAACAGTTCTTATTAGAGTAATATGAATATAAAAAATAATATTTCAATTCAGTTATTACTAGACATAACCTATTTAGTTTTTTGAGGTTATAGGTTTTAGTTGAAACTTTAGAGGTCACATATCCAATCCGTTCATTTACAGATGAAAAAACTGAGGATATTAAGTGATTGCCAGGTGTCAGTGGTTAATTTTACTGACACCTAAGCCAATATGCTATTTCACTTTTTCTGTTATAGAATATATGGCTACTTTTTCTGTTATAGAATTCTTAGAGTAAAAGTACAAATTCTTAGAGATATGGTACAGTGAAAAGAGGTCTAGACCAGGGTCAGGAACATGATAGCACTGCTTACTTCTTTCACAATCAAATCAATATTGATCTTGGACTTCTCATAAACCTCTGGGCCTCAGTTTCCTCATCTGTACAATGAGGAGATTAGGTTAGACTAACCTCTGGGATCCCTTCCAGTGCTACATCTCTGATTGTCCAATACTTTCTCAGTGAGTGTAAGATGAATGGAGGAGACTGTGGGGGCATGTTCACGATTCCAGGGTTGAACTTTGCCATAGGCCTTCATCAGCCTGTAAAACAGGCACCATACAATAATCTCTGTGAGTAAGGGTGTTGAGAGACTTAATTACTGTTTGCAGAGGTGCTTTGAGATCTCCAGATAACAGAGGTGATATTCATGTCAGGCATTTGTGTGGTTGTGGGATTGCATTCTTGTGAACTCAAAACACTTTCTGGGAAGGGCTTTTGCAAAAGGTGCCGCAAATCTGTGCATGTATATGTGTATATAAATGGTTGTTCCTCTGGACCCAGTCGTCAGGATTGATTTTTAAAGGTATGTTTGAATGATAGCTTTACACAGAGTATGGAAGCCCACTCAAAGATATTTGGGGTTTGTCCTAAACCTGTGTAGTAATAACCCACTTGGCCTGTGAAACCTAGTAATGGAATGGGGTGGAGGTATTGGTTTGGGGAGGCCATTTGAATTCAAACAATGCGGCAGGTGAATGAGCATATAAAAATTAAGCTCAGGTTACCAATGTGGGTAAATATTTAAGGGTCTTGAGTCATAGATTTTCATGTGAATCTTCCAGTTTTGTCTTTGAGATTTGCTCATTTTTAAAAAAATTTAATTGGTAACACGGTATTTGTGGAAGTCATCTTCCAGTCACTTTAAGGCTAGAGTTTTACAGTGATGGTTAAGATTTGACTTGTTCTGAGAGGCCATTGTGGACTTAAAATTCTGGGAGGGGAATAAGGTTCTGAGCACCACAGTTAAGCAGAGCTGTGATTGATCCGGAGAGTGTCTAGAGGAGTGTTCTTGAGTTCATACCTTGGGAGACTGGTGTGTTGGGTCTGCCTCAGACCAAAGACCCAGTTCTTAAAATATCAGCATTGGGTCAGAAATCAGCAAATTCTACAAATCAAGGTTCTTATGATTCTATAAGAAAGTGATGGAGAAAAGATTAATAACAGTTTAAATTTAAAAGCATATTGTGCCTCTATTTTCCCTTGGAAAACTGATTGTTAAACATTTACAAGGACACCCCTGTCTTGGGACAAGGCATGGTCAGGACTCGTTGGTTCTGGAAAAGAGGACATTGGGGGCCAAAAGGCCACATAAGCTCTTTAAAAATGCTTCAAGTCCTGAGACTTTTAAATCTGGAGCCATGAGTGGAAGATGCCAAGGTCAGGTTAGACTCTCATGCCTGCACAATTTCTTAACAATTCATCTGGACCATTAGAGGAAAGGGCTGCCATTGGAGCAATCATTCTTCTCTCTGATGGTCTTCTACCTAGGTACCATGACTTTTTTTCAGATGGCACTAGACATGGCAAGGATTAAACATCACCCCCAAGTAAACAAAAGTTTAAAAATTAACAAATAAATTAGTGAGTAAGTAGATGAGTAAAGGAATTTAATTTATATTAAAATTAAATAGGTAGCTGGTGAATGAGGAAGACAGTGAAGGGAGGGGAAGGGAAAGAGAAGAGACGATATGGAAAGAGAGAAGAGAAAGAAAAAGGGGAGATAGAGGATATGAACATCAATCAAGAACTTTCTGTGTGCAAAACATGAATGGTCTCTGGTGAGAGGGAGCCAACTCCTTCTATTGTAGGGCATCTTAGGGAAATGGAAGAACTAGTCTTGGGGGTGTCTGTAACCTCTTCTCTCCTTCATAACCGCACCATGCTCTGATTCTGGGAAGCCAGCACTTGGAGACACTGTAACTGGGGTACCTATGGAGCCCAGCTTAAGGGCTGCCAACAGAGACTTCCAAGGCCATCCATCCCCACCTAGGCCTCAGGCCCTCTAGCCCAGAAATCCTGACTCTGACACATCCTAGCTGTGTGACCGCAGGCAAGTCAACTCTCCAAGACTGTAAGTTAATAACAAGTTGCTTATTTACACTGGAGGAAGGAAATTGTAGGCCTGATGAAATCGCCTGTCTGGATTTTTAAAAGGCATTAGGGAGTTTTCTTCTGCTTTTAATTTTAAATCCAACTCTTTCTACATCTTCATCCCCATTATTTCTCTGCAGCCAAGCAAAGCAGGTTCATTCTTTTCCTCTGTGGGACAGCTGTTCAAATATTTGAAGATAGCTATTATTTCTTCCCTAAGTTTTCTCTAAGTTGAGCATCTCTGTTCTACCAGCTCTTATATTCGTGATCTTAAAAAAACGCTTCTTACTTCAGACTGCTCTTTTCAGCACTCTTCTTGGGTTCTCAGGGACTCTTCTATATTGTTTTCTTGTTGTCTGGTCATCTCCTTTTCTTTGTTATCAGTGTTCTAGGGCTACAGATTACAGAACTATTATCTGTCTACCTTGATAGAGGAAGCGTCCTTACCAGAAGACCAATAAAACTATATATTTGTTGTCGTTGAGTTGTCTCAGTCATGCTCAACTCTTTGTGACTGCCATTTGGGGTTTCCTTGGCCAAGACACTGGAGTGGTTTGCCAGTTCCTTCTCCAGCTCATTTTATAGATGAGGAAACTGAGTCAAAAATCTGAAACTGAGGCAGACTGGGTTAAGTGACTTGCTCAGGGTCACTCAATCCCTAAGTATCTGATGTCAGGTTTGAACTCAGAAAGATCAGTCTTCCTGACTCCAGACCCAGTGCTTTGTCCCCTGTGCCTTCTGGCTGCCCGTTCTAAGATGAGACACCTTGAAATGGTCATAGTAACCCATTTATTCCTCTTCTCCTCTTACTTCTCTAGGCTTTGTAGATTATGTGCAGTATTCCCAAAATCTGTTCATGGTCAGTTGTTAGAAACTTCTAATGATTTTTCCTCATAATAACTGATGATTTAAATAATGTTTCTACCTTTGCCCTCCAATGCTTCCCCCTCCCCCAATTTCACAAAAGCCTATTTTACTTATGATGTAGTTGAACAACATTTGCAAAGAAAAATCCAAGAAAAGTACTGTTTCTGTTAATTAAAGAAAACACTTAGCATTGAACAAGAAATATGTTTTAAAAATATTTTACTAAAGACTTTTGTAATTTCATTAAATTCAACAAGATTTTATTAAATGTCTACTAGGTGCCAGCATTATGGTAGACAGTTGGAGTAGTTTATATTCTCTTAAGGGGGTAGGAGCAGCCTATTACCCAATAAATAAAGGGACTTCAGAGATCATTCATCTAACTCCTCTTATTTTATGGATAAGGAAACTGAGGCCAGGGAGGTGACATTTCTTGCCCAAGATCAGTCAGTAGCGTCAAAGAGAACAATTAACCCAAGGTTTGATGACTCCAGAGTCAATGCTCTTTCCAATGTACTTTCTATTTCCTGACATGTACTGGTCAGAAAGTAACTAAAATTATAGCCAAAGTCTTAAGGAATCCTTTGTTCATTTTTTTCTGATGATTTTTGAACACTTTTTTATTTCAAAGACATTTCTAAGTATACTTTTCTTAAAAATAATAGACTAAAGGACCATGTCCATGGTCCTCCACGCAGACCATGTCCATGGTCCTCCATGCAGACCATGTCTATGTACACATTTTTCTACAACTGTAGCACCTTGTGTGAAGAAAGAAGGGAAATGTGTTTCACTGTATATTTAATGTGACCATGGTTGGTCATTGCAGTTACTGTGAATCCAGTTTCCATCTAACAGTGTTTTCATTTACAGTGTCTTAGTTGTTTTCCTGGTTCTGCCTTGGTTACATTACATCAGTTCCTATAAAACTGTCTGTGCTTCTCTGAAATTTTCGCTGAATTTCTATGAATTTCTCATTCTTTCTTAAGAATCAATAACATTCTTCAACTATTGATTAGAGGAGCTATCATGGAACCTGGTTGCTGAATTATTTGCTCTGTGCCTAGGGCTTCAACCGTTCTGTTGAACAGGAGAGAATTTTAGGGATCTTCTGAATCCTTGTTCAAGCTGGTAATCTGAGCATTGGACGTGTCCCCAGTCACCCATCCTTGTTCACCACTTAAGAAACCATTAGCACCTTTTGTAAAAGTAAATTTCAAAACATATACACCTACGTGAGCAGATTTCTTGAAAGAAGACATCCAAGTTCCTGAAAATGGAGCGACAACAGCCGAGATCTTTATGTTGTAATATATGAGGGTTATGCAAAACTACACACCGGGAGATATGCTCCTGGAGTGTCAAGTAGGGAGGACTGTGAAGGGAGTGAGGGAGGAGGTGGCTGGATTGTGTGCGCTCAAGGGCCAAGAGAACCGAGCTAGCACTTACCTGGGAAGTTGAGATACTATTATCCATTCATCCACCAGAGGGCCTAAAGACCCATCCCAGAGTCCTGATCCCTAGTAGTGGTAACTAAAGAGAGGAACCCAGATTCTCATACCTGAAAGCAACCTGAGGAGTTAGCTGGGACAACCTTTATAACATCTCTCACCGATGGTTTCATAGACTTTCCAGGAGCCCTTTTTTACAGTTGATGAGGAACCTCCTACCAGTCCCTGCTGCTTTGGGATTCTCTCATTATCTGCACATTTTTCCTTCCATTAAGCTAAACCTAAATCTGCCTCTCACAGTAAGCATTTATTATGCACCTACTATGTACCCAGCCCTGTAATAGGCTTAGGGACACAAAGTCAAAAAGCAAAACAGTGCTTGCTCTGAGTGAGCATATTTACATTATATCAGTCAGCACATAAACCCCTGTCTCTCGACTCCAAGTCTCTTTTCAAGTATAGATGCCATCACCTCCCTTCTGTGCCTTTGTGTACCTCCTGGTCACCTTTTTTGTACAGAGCTGGTGTCACTTAGAATGCCTGGAGGGTCTGGTGTTCTCCACCTCCCTTATTTACTATTATCTATTAAGTTCATTATTAATTTGTTAAGTCTAATTTACGTTATGTGTGTGTGTGATATTTAAACATGCTCTGCAAATGCTCATTAAATAATAGCAAAGATAGCTAACACTTAGAGCTCTTTAAAGTTTGCAGAGTGGTTTATATATGTGTATATATTTTTGCATATATATATACACATACACATATCACATATATGTATACATGCATGTATATATCTAGTACCTTATGATTTTTATGGTCTCTAGGTAGGTGTTATTATTCACCCCATTTTACAGATGAGAAACCTGATACTGAGGGCATTTTTAAGTGACTTGCCCAAGGTCACACAACTAGTAAGCATATATATAAGGTTGAAATTGGTGCCAGTTCTCCCTGAGTCTGGGTTCCACTCCTTTCTTTATAGTACTAGGCTATTTTCCCCAAAGGCATAGATAAGGTTTTTTGGTACCTTTGCTCCAGTCACTGGGCCCTTGAGAAATGTTTGTTGAATAAAACATTTCTTTCTCTTTTTTCATTCTGGTAAGTTAAGTCACACTTTTCCCCCACCTGTAGCTGATGGCATCAGCTTCACAAGTATGGCTTAGTCAGCCAGGCTTTGCCTTCTGTTTCTCCTTCTATTTCTTCTATTGCCCTGCCACAGCTATCCTTGGACGCTAGGTAGTTGCCTCACTCTGTGTTTTCTTAAGGTCCAAACCTGACATCCTTCCCCTTGACCAATCCATTCCATTTGCCCTCTTTCCCTTTCACCACCACCTGAGGAGATGCATCGAGAAGTGCAAGCAACCTAAAAACTGTTTGAAATCTGCATATTTCCCTGCGTGTGTGATGGTTTACATTTTGTTCATTACTCAGGCTGTTAGACCTCCTTGGATCATTACAGCAAGCTATTCTATTGGAAGGATTTTGTTGCCTGGAAATCATAAATGAAGTATGTCCTATTGGGTGGTCCCTTGGAGCGGAGCTTCGCGATGAGATTTCAATTCACTCAGTGAATTGAAATTGAAATACTTGTTTATTTGGATGTTTTGGAATGATGTAGCAATTGGGCTGTTATGACTCCCCATTAGTAAAGTCAATTGAGATTTTTAAATTTGTTTTGAAAATCTTCCCTTTTCTGACTCTGTGTTGGTGAGTTGTGAGGTTTTGAAGATTGTTTTAAGGGTTTTTGTTTGTTCACTGGTCTGTACTTTTGATTTTACCAGAATAGGGAATATGATCTTAATAAACAGATGGGCACCTATTTAACTGTGGTCCAAGGTACCTGGGGTATCATGTTATATGACTTGTCTCTGGCTGCCCAGTGTCTAAGATGGGACTTGAACAAAACTTGCCCAAGTTCATTGGGCATTCAATTTCCCACACAGTATTCTATGCATCCTTAAAAAAAATTCTTACTTGTCCTGTTGTTTTTCTTTCTCCTTCCAGAGAGCTATCCCTTTTGTTATCCATTCATTCAGTTGGGTTTGATACTTTGTGACACTGTGGACCATGACACACCAGACTCTTCTATCCTCCACTATCTTCTGAAGTCTGTCCAAGTTCACACTCATTGCTTCCATGATACTATCTATCCATATCATCCTCTTCCATCCCCTTTTCATTTTGCCTTCAATCCTTCCCAACATCCAGCTCTTTTCCAATGAATTCTATCTTCTCATTATGTATTTAAACTTCAACTTTAGTATATGACCTTCCAGTAAATAGTCTAAATTAATTTCTTTTAAGTGTTTGCCAGTTTGATTTGGACTCTCCAGCACCATAACATGAAAGTGTTGATTCTGTAGCAGTCAACTTTCCCTATGGTCCATCTCTCACAGCCATACATTATTCCTGGAAGAACCACAACTTTGACTGTATGGACCTAGCAAACAATAAAAAAGAGGGGAGAATAGTTCAATAAAACTATAGTAAGAAATTCTTTGTGTAAGCTTCATACCTATAGTCCCACATTCCTGAAAAGAAGGAGAAGGTTGTACCTTCTCATAGCTATTCTTGGAGGGCATACATTATAATTTGAGGACAGCTAGGTGGCACAAATGGATAGAATGCCAGACCTGGAGTGAAGAACATATTTTTCTGAGTTCAGCCTCAGATACTCATTAGGTGTGTGACCCTGGGCAAGATGTCTAATCCTGTTTGTCTCAATTTTCTTATCTGTCTGTAAGATACGCTGGAGAAGAAAATGGCAAGCCCCTCCAGTATCTGCCAAAAAGACCCCAAGTGGAGTCATGGAGAGTCTGACAAAATGACTAAACAGTAACAAAATTATAATTTTAAAGAGTTAAACTTTGATTGCTTTCTTGTTTTTCTTTTTATTTATTTTATTTTATTTATTATATATTTATTTTATTAGTTGTATTTATTTTCTTTTTGTTCATGTTGTTTTAGTTTATGTATCTATATCTATCTACACACATATGTATGTATATGTATATACAGTTTTCCAGGTTCTGCTGACTTTATGCCATTCTGCTCTTTTCCTTTTTTAAGTTTTCTGGTCTGTTTTTATCTTTGTATTCTTTTTCATTGGATAGTTGTGATGGTGACTTTGTCATTATTTCTTGCATAGGTACTTACTTCTTGAGCCTAGCAGGAACATGGACAAACTTAGGCATTAGGAAGATTATTTTAGAAGATTTGTGGATGATGGTTTGGGGAGAAGAGATATTAGATCCCCCAGTTCAATCAGGGTTCTGTTACAAATATATGGGAAAATAATGATGAGGCCTTGTACTTGACTGGAAATTGTATGAAAACAGATTGATGATAGATTGGGCAAGTAGACTTAGTAGAACTTGGTAAATGACTTGATATTGGGGAGCTAGGGTGGACTCCAGATACAATTGAGGATGAAGTTGAGGGTGTGTACCTGTTTTACAAGGTTGGTGGTGGTACCCTTGACAGAAATATGGAACTTTGGTGGGTTTTGAAGGGGAAGGTGATAAGTTGCACTTAGAACAAGTTGAGCTTGAAATGTAGAAAAATTCAACAGGCCAAATGGTGGCTTGAGACTGAGGAACAGGAGAGAGGTGAGGGTTGGTGCATAGAACTGTGAGTCATTGCTGATAAGACAATATAATTGTACCCAAGGAGGTTGATAAGATCACTATGATGGAAGTTAAAGAGAGTGAGGAGGATCCTATTCATAACCTTGACTTATACCCACAAGACATGAATGATGATCCAGTAAAGCAGACTGATCAAGGACTGGTCTGACATGGGGAAAAATCTAAGAGTAAAACATTGTCTAAAGAAGCAGTTCTCAAGCCTTTTGGTCTCTGGAAACTTTACCCTCTTAAAAATTATTATATGCCCTCACCTATAATTTTTCATTTATGTGGGTTATAGCTACCAATATTTATGATACTGGAAATGAACTTTGAAAGGTTCTCAAGGACCCACCAGTGGTTTGCAGATGATCATTTTGGAACTACTTGTCTGCAGAGCCATAGTTGCCGGGTATATTCAGCTGGGACAGGTGGACAAGAGGGCTATATACTCAGTTCTCATCTCTCTTTTCCTTGTTGGATTTTTCTATTAGGATGTCTCATAATCATTTCAAACTCGGTGTGTTCAAAACAGGAGAGAGATCTAGAAGAAAAAGGAATGAGAAATGAGAAAACATCTTCAGAATTAGTAGTTGGGTCATTGGTAATTTTCCAGAGAGCATTTTCCTTTGAATGATGAGGCTAGAAACCATATTGCAGGGGTTTTGACAGTAAATGGTAATTAGTGTAAATGGGCTGAATTTGGCTGAGAACAAAAAAGAGATAGAGGACGAAGCCTTCCTATGCCAAACCTTCTTCCTGCTAACAGGGTGTTTGTTAGACCTGATGGGGTCCTGGAATGGAGTCGTGGTGGTGTTCGTCTGATGTCCTCCATCTATCAGCTTCTTTCCATCACCTCCATATCTGAAGTAGATTAAGTCCCCAAATGGAGTGGTTAAGGGGCTGAACCCTCTATTAAGAGGAGAGATGGGAAGGAAGGAGAAATAGGAGCTTGTGTGAAGACCAGACCCAAGCTGAAGAAGTTTAAATTTGCCTGAGTAGCTGAGCATTGGTAACATAGATCCCATGATCAATGGAATATAGTTCCCCTCCCTTAGGTCTGTACCCCACCCTCTCCCAGGCATCTGTCAAATCTGCCCATTCTTTGGCGGTGCCCTCCCTCACACCATGTTTAGATGGTTGAGTTATAGACTTTAATATCAAAGCTTTAGAGTCAGAAGGGACATTAATTAGCATCTAATCAAGCCTCTTCATTTAATAGCTTAAGATGTAGGTCAAAGAGGTTAAAGTGATTTGCCCCAAGAGGGAAGAATTGGCACAGGCAAGACTTGAATCCAGATCTTCAGACACCATACCTAGGCTTCTTTTTCACTTTTCTACCTTGGCCTTCCTGAGGTCTTCCTTGAGTCATCTAGTTCTGGCCCATGCCAGTTCAGACTGTTGTGCTACTGCAGGTGGGCTGTAACCTGGTTGGACAGGTGAGGCCCTTCCTAAGCCTGTAGCTTGAATGTGGAGAGACCCTGAACTTTCTATCACAGCCTCATCGCTGTGCCCAGGCCCTCAATTCACTAAAGGTTGTGGACCACTGACCATTCTCACTCCCTTCCTCACCTTCTAGCCTTTGCTTGGGATGAGGGAAGCATGGACAATCTTGGTACTTCTGGGCAGTAGGAAAAGACATGCCAATCCCCACCTTCCCTAGGACTTCCTGGACTGTCTGTGAGGGATAAACCATTTTCACTAGATAAACTCATAGATGTTTCCTCCACACCCAGGGGCCCAGTTAGGTCCCCTTTAATTTTCTGCTTCTTAGATCCCCACACCCTGGTTGTGGTTCTGGGTTTTATATTTCCTAAGTCGTAGTGCAAGACTCCATCTATTATCATCTCTCTATCTCATTTTTCCAATCCTCTCCTTGCCTGATAATAAATCTCTCTGACTATATCTTTTTCTCCCATTCTTGTGTGTCATCAGTATAGACTGCTTACCCCCTTATTTCATCAAACTTTTGAATCATCTATAATCTGCAAAGGCCTCTGTAAGGAAGATACACTCTTGTATAGTTAGAACTAGTGGAGAATCATAGAACATTTAAGTGTTTGGCTTCAGGTTTCAAGGGGAGCTGTTTCCAGTTTTCTTTAACTTGGAGTATTTTTTCAGAGTCCAGAACTATCATTTAAAAATATTGCCTTAAGAATGGGTAGAAACTCAAAATGACTGGTATAAATTTATGCAGAAAAGAAACAAAAAGAACCTAGAAATTCATAGATATTGCACACAATAATCATGTGGAGGAAAATAACCCTGAAAGTCATCAGGGCTCTGATAAATGTAATGACATGATTCTTTTGTTTTAGAAAATTATCTTTTGTTTTCACATTGCGTTTATTTTCCTTTTCCTTCTCCTATACCCAGAGAGATGTTCCTTGTAACACAGATTAAAAAAGAAAGAAAAGGATGTCAATAAAACTGCTCAGCATCTCCCATGTGGATATTCTGTCATCTACACCCATAGTCCCCTACTTCTACCAAGGCTGGAGGATGGTGCATTTTCTCATCTCCTTTCCAGGCATAGAAGGGTCATTAAATTATACACAGTTTGTGGTTTTTTCTTTTTATTTTTCTGCTCATGTTCTTGTGGTCATTGTGTGATAGCTTGGCTTTTAAATACGTTATGCAGTTAAGATGATCTTATTTTTATGACAGTAACATCAGATTTTTTTTTTAATCTTTTAGAAAAAATTGTATTAACCTTAAGGAAAACAAGGGGATTTGATTAATCTGCCTGGGGCCCTGTCAGTGCTAGATCCATTATCCTGTGAATAGGGCGATTGAGGAATGAGAATTGGATTGCTTATGGGAAAGTACTGGATTCTTTCTATCATCCCAACCCCCCTTTCCACCTCTCCCCACCTTATTAGAGACCTGCATGACCTGCTGCCAGCCAAATGGGATTTTGGGCGCCCTGGGGAAAATGTGGAGGAAAATATCCCAGGTTGTACAGGCCTGCCTTATCTGGAGACAAGCTTACTATTTCCCAGGCACTGCCTAAGTTCTGAGGATAAACGACAGTCGCTTCCCGCAAGCAGCTTACATGCTAAAGGAGAAAACATTGATGGAAAGCCACCTCAGAAGGCCAAACATTTGCAAGAGCTAAGACAGGCCTTTTAGAGGTGATGGTGTTTAAGCAGAATCTTAAAGGAAGCCAGGAATTCTGAGACGTGAAGGCTAGAGGACTGCATTCCAGGCAACATGAGGCTGGGAAATGAAGGGTCATGTGCAGGGACTAGTAAGCAGTGTAGCTCATCTGTGTCTCAGAGTGGGTGGAGAGGAGACTGGAAAGGAAGGAAGGGGCTAGATTGTGGTGATTTTTAAATGCCAAACCAAAGCAGGTTGAGCAAGTCATTTAACTTTGTGGGGCCTCATATTCCTCATTCTGAGATCCTAGAGTGCTACCTCTGACCCATAGTCCCTTTGTGACCTGTCATTTGATCCCTTGGTGTCCCAAATGATTCCCCTAGCCTGGAAGTCATGGAGGAGATGCTGGCTAACAATGGTATAAGGACTTTATTTCCTTTCATGGCAGTGAGCCAGGCTGGGTTGGACCTCCAGAACTGGACCCAATCAAAAGACCCTTTATGTACATATATATTTAGCGAGTTACTTGCAATACTGGCTTGGGAGGTAGGAGTGACCAAGAGTATCGACAACATTTTCCATTTTGACATTCACAAGTATATGTTGTGCATATACTTAGATATACAAGAAAGCCAGAAGAAATGAGAGAGAGAGAGAGTTTGGAGGTGTTGGCAGTTCTCTTACCAATGTGTGTGTAGAACTGAGATGCCAAAGAATACCAAATGATTTGTCTTTAGTCACATTAAAAAAAAAATGAATTTTTAGGTGACCCTATTCTATTCCTAACACTTTAGGAGGTGCTGAGGATACAAAAACACACTGTCCCTGCCTTCAAGGGACTTATATTCTATCGGGGGCCAGCAACAGATACACAGATAAGTAGACACAAAATAGTTACAAAGTGAATTCTAATGTTATTTTCTTTTTAAACTTTGAGTTCCAAATTCTGTCCCTCCCTCATCCACTGAAGCAAACAACATATCAGTTATACATGTGAAAACATTTCCATGTTTGCCATGTTGATCGTCAAAAAAAATGAGAAAATCCTGCTTCAGTTTGAGCTCAGAGGTCATTAGTTCTCTGGAGAGGGATAGCATTTTTTCATCATGATTTCCTCGTATTGATCAGAGTATCCAGGTCTTTGACAGATGGTCATCATTTAGTTGTGAACAATGGTCTCCTGGTTTTACTTCCCTTTTTAATGTTCTTTTTCATTTTGGATACAAAGTGAATTCAAAGTAATTTGGAGTGGCATGTGTAACACATGCTATCTTTACAATTGCCCCCCACCCCCACCCCCAGAGGGCATCTTTCATAGATAAGCAGGAGCTTGGACTCTGAACTTTCTTTCTCAGGACTGAAAAGAGGGACTTGTCTATTTCTCAAAATCATGTGTAGTGATGGAGTAACTCTCTCAGACTGAGTGATGGTTAACTGATCAGATGTGTCTTACTAACAAGACCTTTGGGGCAAATAGATGGTACTAAGTAATCTCCTTTGAATGATGAACTCAAGCAGACACGTTTGCCAGAGGTACAGGATGAAAACATTCTTTGATACAAATCTCTGTTTTTTTGATGTCAGGCAAGGCTGACTTTATTTCAGTTCTCTGAAGTCCAGAGTTTTAGTTGATTTCTCTTTGGAAATCATGTTATGTAAAGGCTCGACTTGCCCTGGATCCCTCTGTTTTGGAGTTCAGTGGGTGATTTGTTTTATTTTCCAGTTGCTTTTCAAATGTTTTTCTGTTTGTCATTCCCTACATCCATTCATACCTCATGTTGTACTTCATGCTGGCTAACTCAGCCTTGGATACTCAGTACCTTCCTGCCTGGTCCTGTCTCACTGAGGGGTTAGAAGGTGGAGGACCTAAGCCTTCCCAAAGATTTCCTTTATAGAGGGCAGGACCTGGGCTCCCAGTGCACTCCCTTCTCCATCTGTACCAAGATCCTCTGGGTCCTGATGTCCCCTGCCACCCTTACCCTATGGGCACCTTACTAGGGGCAGCTAGGTGGTGCAGTTAATAGGGCACCTGTGTAGGTATCTACACCTCAGATACTTGACACTCACTAGCTGTGTGACCTTAGGCAAGTCACTTAACCCCAATTGCCTCATCCTGGGTCATCTCCAGTCATCCTGATGAATATCTGGTCACTGGATTCAGATGGCTCTGGAGAAGAAGTGAGGCTGGTAACCTGCACAGCCCTCCCTCACTCAAAACAAAGTCAAGTGCAAGTCATGTTACTATTTCTCTGATGGCATGGTCTTCTTCGGTAACTAAGGATGAACACACACCCTCACCCTCTACTTCTAGCTTCTCTTTGTGTGTGATCTTCTCTCTTTAGATTATAAGCTCCTTGAGGGTGGGCACTGTCTTTCTTTTTCTTACTTGTATTACTAGCACTCAGCTTAATGCCTGGCATTTAATACATTTACTGACCTGAATTTTAAAATGTCTTACTAGAATTTGGAGATGATGCCAAACTCGGGCAGCATGGTCACTTTCTGGTCATATTAACTTGTTTACTTGCTAGGTCTGGGGTCTCCAAATAGCTTTGATCACAAACCCCATCAGGAAACATTTGTCAGCACATAGCCCTGTTGTGTTAATGTTGACTTATGTATAAATGACTGCTGTATTAGTCATTATGTATATCATAAGCGTAAAAGGAAAAAATAAGAAAGGGTGAGGTAAAGATGAAATAACATTTTGTATAAGAAATAGGGAGACGTTGGAATTTATTGAATGATATGGTTGCTGAGTGGAAGACGGACTGGAGTGGGAAGAGGCTTGAGGCTGGCAGACCAGTTAGGAGGACTCTCAATAGTCCAGGCAAATGAAGCCTGCATGTATGGAGAGAGGAGAGGACAATTCATGGCATGCTGGAGTGGCAGAATCAAAAATTTCTCAACTGCTTGGATATGAGGCATTAAAGATGACTTTAGTCTTGTGAACCTGCTGACTGGAAGGCTAGTGGTGCTCTTGATAGTGATTGGGAAGGTTGGAAGAAGGGAGGGTTTGGAGAACTAGTGACTGAATGATTTTGTCATGTATTCATGCTGGTTCATGCTGCCTTAGTCTGTCCTGTACCAAATGAAAAAAGGATTCAGTCCTTGTACCTCAGTGATCCTTGTCCTGGTGTCCTCCCAGAAGCCCATGTGACTGTTAACTGGTGATGTGGAGGCAGGGGTTGGTATGCAGTAGGAAGTGGGGGCATTTTCCTAGTCCCAGAGGCTTCCGCCAGGTCTCTGATTTCAGCTGCCTTGACATCTGAGGGTAGGTTAAGAATGGGGGTGAGTTGGGAGCTTGGACAGAGAGGGAAGGGGGCTGAGTAACCAGGCAGTGGAGGATGGGATTGGATGTATTTTGGAGTCCAGGCCCATGATTGACTGATGAGGAGAGTGTTCCCAATTAATTGATCTCACACTCTTTTTGATCAGGTCACATTTCTGTTAGACCACTGCTGGAGAAAATGTTTTGTGATTTTCAAAAAGAAAATACAACTTTATAAGTAGGTTTTCGCTTTAACCTCTTAGTTAAAAGAGGAAAACTGTCTTCAAGCACTTCATGCTGAAGTGGAATTAGGCATGTTCTCCTTCTACCTCAAAGGGCAGATCTAGGAGCAGCCAGGAGGCCCGAAGAGGGGGTCCCAGATGGCCTGACCACTTGGGAAAGTTATGTGTTTCCCCTCACTGGAGGTCTTTAAGTAAGAGCTGGAGGACCCCACTCACCGTCCTGAGACACCCAGACCACAGCATCCTCTTCTGGCCGCCTCTTCTTCCCTGATGCTGTGTTATATGCTTGAAATGTGAAGTTCTTCAGGGCACAGACCTCTTTTGTATCTGTATCTCCAGTGCTTAGCATACATACAACTCAGTACATAGCAAGCGTTTTATAAATGCTCCTCCTTTTTTCTCTCTCTCCTTTCTTTTCTCCTTCCTTCCTTCCTTCCTTCCCTCCCCCCCTCCTTCATCAGTTAATGTTTTTATCGGGCTGCTGTTCTGTTGTATTGTCAGTGTTGCTTTATTGTCATTCTCACCCCCTACCCTCTGCCCATGTGCTCCCCACCCTTCATGCTCTGAGATGGAGCAGATGATTGGCAGCATCTCCATGGGGCCTCCCCATTCCCCTTGTTCTCATCCCTTCCCCCGAGGTTTGGAGGCTGGGGCTGCTTCTCCACCTGTGGGGCAGCATGCAGAGTCCTAAGGCTTGGGACAATCTGCTCAGCACCCCCTTACCCCAGGCCAGGGGAAGGCCTTTTTTAACCTTCACAGTGAATTGACATCTGTGAAAGTGATTTATGGCTTTTGTTTTTCCCTTATAGGCCATTGGTTTCAGCTCCTTCCCCTAGGTATCTTTTCTCATGTCTGTTCTTAAAAGAACATAACATTTAGGAAGCTTACTTTGGGATTATAAATGTTCATTTTTAGACAAAACTAAATGCTCATTTTCAGGCTAAGTAAGACCTTTTAAAGAAGTTGCTGTATTTACCTCAAAGCTCCCTGTGTGCCTGCATGAAGCTGTTGAAGTTCCTACCTTTATTCATTGAGTCTGTTCCCTAAGATTTGGGGCCCAGAGACGTGGTTTGTCTCGTAAGACCTGTGAGCTCAGACAGGCCATTCTCAGAACATGTATGAGACTAGCTACGGTGACCCTGAGCAAGTCAGTTACTCTCTGCCTGCCTCAATTTCCTCCTCTATAAAATGGCTGTTATTAGCTCCAAATGAAGTAATATTTGCAAAGTGCTTTATGAAAGCCAGCTATTATCATAAAAGTTATTCTCTGAGCCCCAGGCTCACCTCTGAGGTCCCTTCCAACTCTAATAAGTCTGGAGTATCACAGATGTGGAAGGACCCAAAGGGAACGGAGAGCATTGCCCATCCACTATGCTAGCTGATTTTGCCTTAGAATTTTCCCAGCATCTGAGGTTTCTTTGCTGCTAAGTCATGGCACACACTTAATGAGTACTTAGCATGATGCTAAATAAGCCCTTGTAAAGTAACAAAAAATTTTACTTCAGCCTTGACTCTGAGGAACTGTGTTAGGTTGGACAAGTTATACATGTTTTCTGAGACCAAGGCTCTCAAGTTAGAAGCATTTTGTCACTTACGTTTGTGGAAGGAGTTTTCATACCAGGCCTTCTCCCACTGATGAAATCCTAGGTGCTTTAAAATTCTTATCTGTAAATCCATATGTCTTAAAAGTTCATTGTTTCTCTCCCTCCTCCCCCCTCCCACAGGCAGAAATATGGTCCCTTTTGTTAGGTCTTTAAAATGAGCTTATTATCTCAGTGTCCCTGACTCCCTGGGTCTCTGTCTCTGTCCCTTCTCAACTTAGTCCCTTTTGAGAACATAACTACAGCCTTTAATGAATGGACTCAGGAAGAGTCTTATCCTGGGTAGACTGCATCTAGAGGCCTGTGGTTGGTTCTGGTTGCCTTGTTAGTAAACGAGAGGGGAAATAGACTCGTAACAGTTTTTGAATTCATGCCATACCAAGATGGGATCAAAGACCTGTGGACATTTGAGTGGGGAGATAACACGCACCTTTTAAATCTGAAAACAGTATCTAAATGCTGGTTATCAGAGAGGCTTTCAGGGCATAGGGTAGCTGGAGTGTCATGGAACATGGGTCTTATGTGTTGTGCTTGGCTTTGAGGTAGGACTGAGGGCAGTATGTAGAAGTTTTAGAAAGGCAGATTTATGCTTGATGGAAGGAAGGAAGGGTAGAGGGACAAAGGGAAGCAGGCAGGAAGGAAAGAAGGAAGCAAGGAAGGATAGAGGGAGGTATAAAGGAAGGAGGGGTAGAGGGAGGGCTGAAGGAGGCAAGGAGGAAGAAAGAAGAGAAAGAGGAAGGAAGGATGGAGGCAGTAGGGAACAGAGAAGGAAGGATGGAGGCAGGGAGGAAGGCATTTTTTTATATGTCTATTATGTGCCATTCATTTTGCACATTTTTTTCCCCTGGGAGGTCTTCATTTTACAGTTGAGGAAACTGAGGCAGGCAGAGATTAAGACTTGCCCAGGGTCACAGTGTCTGAGGCTGGATTTGAACTCAGGTCTTCCTGACTGCAGGCTCAGAGTTCTATCCACTACCCAACACAGCAGCCTCTGGAGGCCATAACGTTCTCTTCGTTTAAAGTCTTTAAGCAAAAACATCAGTTGTTGATTCATATTTATATTGTATATATTCTGTATTTAGGATAGCAGTCACTTGAAGGCAGGAATTAATTCGTGCTCTTTTGATTTTTTCACATCTAGTATGATGTCTGACATATAGCAGATGTTTGCAGTTGATTGTTGAAAGGACTAGGAATCATAGATTGAGAACAGGCAGGGAGCTTTGAGGGCATCAGATCTAACTTCCTTTCACAAACTAGGAAACTGAGTCAGATGGTGGGAAAGTGACTTGTCCACAGTCACACAGGCAGTAAGTGCCTGAGGCAGGATATGAACTTCTTCTGACTCCATGTCTAGTGTTCTTTCCCCTGTATCTACCTCCTAACTGCCTGCTGAATGACCATTTGTAAGGGGATATGCCTATGGACAAACAGATTGGACTCTGGTCTCTGAAGTCTCTTCTAGTTCTAACCTTTATTTCCACCAACTAAATAAAGTTTTTCTCTCCAAAATGGATGTGATTTTTTTCTCCAGGCACTGACTTATTTGAGAAAGTGACTATTTTTAAAATTCACTTTTCTTGAGCCAACAATCTGTTTAAATTCTCCCCGCGATGTGTTTATGCTTTTTTGAAGTGGTGGTTTTTCATAATGATGTTTTCATTCCAGGTGTTGCTTCCTGGGGTTTTTGGCCACGTTCATCTTTCAGGGACACTGTCTCCTGTTTCAGGGCCATTACAGAATTACAATGATAACAAATTTTTAATGAGTTGCTCTATAGACCAGGCATTGTGCTAGCTCACAGTGACACAAAGACAGAAATGAAACCGTTCTGCTCTCAGGAAGTTTCCCCTCTATCATGGGTACACACCTTGTACACATGAGCAGATTCTAAATAGGACTTATTTCCCACCAGGCACAAAGCTTCTGAGTTCATTAAGAAAGTCTTCCTGTAGAAGTGTCATGATTTCAGCTGTTTTGAAATTCTTCCAAGCCAAGGTGAAGTGGGAGTGTCTTTAGGACATCCATCCCTCCCTTTGAGACATGCCTATGCAAAGGCATGGTTGTGGGAACCAAATACTTTGTAGTAAGGACCGTAAGAAGGCCGGTTTCAGCTGGACCAGAGAGTGTGTGAAGGGGAATAATTAATATGCAGTAGACTTGGAGAAATAGATTGGAAACAGGCTTTGAGGGCCTTTCCTTGCCTAACAGGGGAGTTTACTTTGTGCCCTAGAGGTGATCAGCAGCCACTCTCTACCTCCTTAAGCCAGAAGGCAACCTGGCCAGAGCTATACTTTTGAAATATCTCTTTGGCAGTTGTGTGGAGGACAAGCTTAAAAAAGCAGAGGCTTGGAAAGATCACTTAATTCTAATTTCAAAGGAGCTAGGTTCGTATCCTACATCTGATACTCACTCCCTGTGTTACCTTGGACAAAGCACCAGACCACAGTTTTCTAAATTTTAAAATGATGGAATTAGACTAGATAGCATCCAAGGTCCTTTCTAGGACATAGATCTAGGACCCTATAATCTTTTAGGGTCATCTGTTATAGACTCTCCTATTCTCCCAGTTTGTTATGTGACCAATGAAAATGTACTTTACTGTGGAAAATAATCTACAAAACTTCCATCTCATAAAGGCCCTTTATTTTTAATGGCAGAAGAGCCAAGTGCATCAAATAATGGTAATTTTTGTTTTACTTTGACAGCAAAATTTTTACCCTGCTATCCACTCATAAAAATCCACTGTGTTAATTGGTACACCTTGGTCCTTTGAAGAACTCGTAATTTCCAGGTCTTCTGTATTAAAGTCATAATGCCATCTGTGGTCTTTTTTTTAGAATTTTTACTCCTTTGAGAGCGGGGCGGCTTCTTGTCTTATGGTTCTTCCCCTTAGTTGCATGCTGTGTTTCCAGACTGCCTTTTTTTTTTCCTGTAATGCTTTTTGCTATAAGAACTAACTAGACAGATTGATGGGGATATGATACATTAGCAAAACAGCCTTTGTGCTGAAAGACCAGTAATGCCTGATCCACCTGACGTAAGATCGCAGTGTGTTAATTTTGTTCAAATTAGCCCGAATTGGGAATGGCACCTGCCTTCATTTCAGGGATCTTGTCCATTTCTTTTGCAACTTCCTTGCTCTAGACTCAGATTTTTTCGAAAATGTATTTTCCTGAAACTTGTCATTGCTGTTATGACACCAGGTTACCATGGAAACAGAGTTAAAATTCATTGTGACCATCCTAATAATAGATTTTCAGATAAAAGCCAATCCTTTCCTTTAAGGTCGGGGGAGTTAAGTGGCACATTTCAAAGGTTGGGGGTAAAAAACCGAAAACAATACTTGCGTGTGTGTGTGTGTGTGTGTGTGTGTGTGTGTGTGTGTGTGTGTGTGTGTGAAAGAGAGAGAGAAAGAGAGAGGGGCGGGGGAGGAGAGTTGAAACCCGTCTATTTTAAAGAGTCAAACATGAAATGGTCATCAATTGATTGGTAGAAATCTTGGAAGAGGAAGGGGGGATATGAAAACACAAATTCTCATGGATCTCTCCAGGAAGCTTTGGATAGGTCTTTTCCCCCACTGAGTGGCCAATGAATGGCTCATTTAAAAATAAAGGCCATTAGTCATTTAAAAAGTAATTACACGTACCAGTTATATAGCACCTTAAGGTTTGCAAAGTGCATTTTAAATCGCTTACCTCCATTAATCCCAGAATTCCCCCTCTCTAGTTCTCATTGTAGCAGCATTTTGATTCACCAGAGCTCAGTCAAAAATTTCTTTTTGTTATGAAAGGGTGGAGTTGAGGCAGGCTAATTATTAACTTAATTTAGAAAGTAAGTAGCTTTATACCAAGGCCACACACTGTGCTTTGAACTGGTTTGAAGTACTCTACTGAGCTCACAATTCTCTTGGTGTCTAGTTAGACAAATTCCAAACCTAGAATGCCCTCCCTCCTTTCTTATCTTTGTCCAGTGAATTTCTATCCATCCTTTAAAGCTCTCTTTTGAGAAACCCTGTCTGGGAAGACATCCTTGATGTGCTTTTGGTACCTCCTTTCTTCTCTCCTCCCCAACACCCCAGAACCTCTCATGCTTTTTGATGGCGCCCAGCCAAGGCACTTATGTAATACTGTATGTAATAATTCTCTGTGTGGAGAGGCATAATAGAAAAACCAAGGGACTTTGAATTAGGATGACCTGGATTCAGATCCATCCTTAGACTCTAGCTGTGTGAGCTTGGGTCAGTCCTTTTATTTCTCTGAGCTGCAGTTTCCTCATTTGTAAAATGGGGGATAATGATGCCTGTGGAACAGGGGTTCTTAATATTTTGTATGACAGGTTCCCCCTTCCGGAGCCTTTTTTCATGTCCTTAGATGCACATTGAATATTAAGAAAACTTGTTATTGAAATAAAGTTATCAAACTATTTAAAGAAAAAAAACCAAGTTCATATACCCTTTGCGTGCTGGTTTGAAGACAGAATGAGAAAATGTATATAAAGCAGTCTTTGTCAACTGTAATCACCACAATAAGTTTTCCAGAATAAAATAATGTTTATGCTTTGATTTACTTTTTAATCCGTTTACATGAGTATGTTTTTTGCCCCAATAGAAGTATAAGCTCTTCAAAGAGCTCCTTCAGTTTTGTCTTTGGTATCCCCAATACCGCGCAATCAATCAGTAAGCATTATTTAAATGCCTATTAAGTGCTAGGTACTATATACGAAGTACTAATGATATAAAGAAAGACCAAAACACAGATTTCCTCCCTCATAGAGCTTACATTGGGGCAAAACTATGCAAAAGTTTTTTCATAAGATATATAATCAGACTACCAAAAGGGTAGAGAAAATAATAATGAAATTCTTGTAGAGGAATAAGAAGTCAAATGCCAAGAGAAATAATAAAAAAAAAAGGAAGGAAATGTGCCTAGTAGTGTCAGATCCCCAAGTGAATGCTACAAAGCAGTAGTGGTTAAGAAATAGTGGTTAGTGGAATTGATTAGGTGCTGAAAAGAAAGAAGCAATTTAGTATAATAGCATAGAGACTGTTATACCTGAAGACCCTACATATAAGAAGAGTTCATTGTTTGCAAGCAAACCAAGAAAAAACGGGAAAGTCATCTGACAAAAACTAGGTATAAATCATCATCTTATACCAAATACCAAGGTAACCTCCAGGTGCATGATACAATTGTCTGCTCTATAGGGTGATATCATCATCATTATATTAGAGAAGCAAGGAAGCAATTGTCTTTGAGATTTATGAATAGAGGAAGAATTCCAGACCAAAGAAAGGATAGAGGTGATTTCAGAAGGTAAAATGGACAATTTTGATAGAATTAAACCGTTTTTGCAAAAACAGCATCAATGCAGCTAAAATTAGAAACGAAGCAGGTAAAGAGGAAAGGGGTATTTGCAGGAAGTTTCCCTGATAAAAGACTTGTTTCTAAGATTTAAAAGGAACTGATTCAAATTTATAAGAGTAAGAGTTATTCCCCATTTGATAAAGTCATTACATGGTGTATATTTTTTTACCCAGTGATTGCATTATTAGATGTATACCCCAAAGGGATCAAAGAAAGAGGAAAAGGACCTATCCATACAAAATATGATGCCATATTTGTGATGTCAATGAAATAGAAATTAGGGGAATGCCCATTATGTGAAGAATGACTGAAGAAGTTATGGTATATGAATGAAATGAAATGAAATGCTGTAGTGCTGTAGGAAATGATGTAAGGGGCATTTTCAGAGAAACCTGGGTTGATTTTGTATGAACTGATGCAGAAGAAAGTGAACAGAAAAGGGCAAAAAATTTATGCAATAATAAGAAAATGATAAAAATGACCAACATTTAAAGAATCAAGAAGTCTGGTTAGAACAATGACCAGCCATGATTTCCTCAGTTTGATGATGAAGAATGTCACCCACCTCTTAGTAGAGAGGTGAGACTATTGTCTCAGGATGCAGAATCAAAATGGTAAATCTTTTTTCTGCACATAGTCAATGTGGGAATTTGTTTTCCTTCACCAAGGGTATTTTTTCCAGGAGTTTGTTTAGTTCCGCTTCTTCTCCCCAACTTCCCCCCCTCCCCACTCAAGAAAAATGCAGGGGAGGGCAGTTGGGAATAAGAGAAAACAGATTTTTGTTAACTGAAAAAACAGAATTAGTTCATAATACATAAGCTGATAAATTAAAATATTTCTGCCCTCCTCTCAAAGACATGAATGAAAGGTAATTTGGAGGACTGGAGGAAGAGAAGACCCTGACTGGCTTGGATTTGAGCTGAGACTTAAAGGAAGTACAGGAAAGGTTGCAGGTGAAGATACAGGGGTGAAAACAATTCAGGTGTGTGGACAGTCTAAACCTAAATTCTGAGGTTGCTTCATTGACTTCAAATTCCAGCCACATATGTGTAGGTGTAAGGGGAATATAGGTGAGGGGCATATCAATAGAATTATAAAGAACCTTAGGGATCATCTAATTCACCCCCTTCTTTTTATAGTAGAAGAAAATGAATCCCAGGTTGATGTTTGCCCAAGGCATAGCCCTGAGTAGGGATTTTTTGTGCCCCAAACCATGCCAGAGTATAGTGTCATTTGAAAGGGAAATGGGATTAGAACAGCAACCTGGTAGGGGAGGCAGAGATCTGAGGCTACCCTCAGTGAGGTGGGGGAAGCATCATGAGATGGAGGAAGGAGCTCACCCCTGCTGCCATCTGGTAGTTTCCTATTTTAGCTAATTATTCTCTTAACTAGGTGTTAAGTTTTGTTTTCCTGTGCTGTCGAAGGACTGAGAGTGCTGTCTGCTGCCTCTAAATTTGGCACTTTCTAAATTGAGTCTCTTGGGACAAAGCCCCTGTCACCGTGCTCTAGCTCAGGCTCTGGCCCAAGGTCACACAAACGCTAAGTGGTATAGAGTTGGGATTTGAACCCAGAACCCAGTTCATCTTCTTTCTGTTGTATCCCTTTGCTTTTCTCAAACAGATACTTACTGGTCTAGATCAGTGGTTCTCAAAGTGTCATCCAGAAAATTCTGGGGGTCTCTGAAACCCTTTCAGAAGGTGTACAAATTCAAAATTAGTTTTTATTTTTAATATGGTAAATATCTATAAATAAAACCCACTTAAACACTTAAACCCACTTAAACTGTCTCTTTGGACAGATCATTTTTTAATAGTATAAAGAGATACTGAGAACAGAATTTTAGAACTACTGCTGTAGATGGTCTTTTAGATTCTTTATACTGCTAGATCAGTGACCTAATGGATTTATACCCCTATGTTCTATAATCCTGGGAGTAGCTCTCCACCTATGGTACCAAAGCTTCATCTCCACATCATGTTGTGGGTGCTCTTTATAGACTGGAAAGTTCTCTGTGACAACACAGGTGTCATTCTTTTGCTCTGAGGGTCGGGAGGGAGTTAATACATAACATGAGCCGCGAATGTGGAGACCTTGTGTTGGACTGAATGAAGAAAGGGCATCATTCTCATGCATAGCAAGAACTGTCAGGAAATTGGGCTGCATTTACAGTTTTACTTTTGAAAGATCCCAGTTTGTAAGTTGAATATGACAAACCCATTCTTGGAACAAGGGGAATCATTTAGCCTAATTTGACTGAGAGGTCATTGTTGGATTTGTATATACAAGATCACTGACCACCTTTCTCTTCCTTCAGTTTGTTTTCACTCCTGTCTAGTATTCATATGAAACATTAAGGCCCCACTATGCGTGTAGTAGGTCAGCTAGGTGGTGCCACTGCACTTTATTAAGTACTGGACCTGAACTCAAAAGATTCATCTTCATGAGTTCAAATATGGCTTCACACACTTACTGTTATATGACCCTGAGCAAGTCACTTCACCCTGTTTGTCCCAGTTTCTTCATCTGTAAAATGAGCTGCAGAAGGAAATGGCAAACAACTCCAGGATCTTTGCCAAGGAAACCCCAAAATAGGG
>CM053771.1:26389432-26408264 GCA_028658325.1 Potorous gilbertii
TGCACTTTATTAAGTACTGGACCTGAACTCAAAAGATTCATCTTCATGAGTTCAAATATGGCTTCACACACTTACTGTTATATGACCCTGAGCAAGTCACTTCACCCTGTTTGTCCCAGTTTCTTCATCTGTAAAATGAGCTGCAGAAGGAAATGGCAAACAACTCCAGGATCTTTGCCAAGGAAACCCCAAAATAGGGCCATGAAGGATTGGACATGACTGAAACAACTGAACGGCAACATGTATAATAGTACTGTACCAGGTATTAGAAGTTTTAAAAAAACAAACACAAAACCCCACCAAACTTGCTTTTAAGAGCCCCTGTTCTTAGGAAGCAAGTGCTACATAAGCATGAGAAATTGTTCTTTTTTCGTGATATTCTCCCCATCTCTGGTTGTCTTGTGAAAGCTTTACTCACGGTATTAAGATGCCCTTGGCTGCAAAGATGAATTCCTTCAGTTACTGCTGGTGTGGTGGGGGAAATGGATCCGGGTTCAAATCCTTCCTTTCTGCCTTCAGTTTCCTCATGCCCCTGAGAAGTCTGGTTTTACTGACCCTTCAAGCTCTAAATGTATGATCATATTGCAAAACTTTTACTAGGAGCCCTTTCATTTCATTTTAGCAAGCTATGTTGCTTTGAATATGGTTTACCACAGCATATCAGTGCCTCACCCCTCTAAACTTGTGTGTAGGAAATTTGTTAATTTTTCCCCTTTGACTCTCTGCAGGGCACACAGTCCTGTAGTCTTCACTCCCTGACAGTTTTTTCCAAGGTTTTGCCCAATTCTCTCTCTGTGTCTCTATTTGTGTCTGTCTCTGTCTCTGTCTGTTTCTCTCTCTTCTCTCCCCCTTCCCCCTCCAGAGGGGAAGCAGGGTGTTAACCCTGATTTTCCTCCTCATCCTCCATAGTCTAGTAGCAGGATTCACAATGAAGAGGCATTTCCAGAGGTGATGTGTACAAGTAGTCATGACTAGAGCCCCAAGGGCCTGGGACTAGAGCTCATAACTATAAATAGAAGATCTAGGCAGTGCACTTGGGGTGGGTGGCACCTGGGTCTCTATGACAGAATCTTATTTCTTCAGGAGGGTATCCTCATCAGACCTGTGTCTGCCCAAGGTTCCCCTTGCTACCAATCAGTCTGGTTCTGATCCGTCCTGCCTGAGATAGAACACTTCTGGTGGTGGTGACCCAGTATCTCCTGAGGCTGCCCATTCTTAGGCAATTTTTCCTGACATTGAAACAAAATTGTCAGCTTTTACCCATTTTGGCTCTTTAGAGACCAGACCAGGCACCTAAGGACTCTGTCCCTTCATTGTAGAAGTGGCCCCAAAAAGTTGTGACTTCTTCAATGTCTCACAGCTAGCAGGTGACTGAGCTGTGACTCAAAACCAGGTCTTCTGTTCCACCCCAGGCCATCAAAACTTGTCTCCTTCAGCCTAGGTCCTTTCAATGTGCTGCCTCCATCCTGGACACCCTTCTCTGGACATCCTCCAGTTTGTCGGTATCTATTAACAAATGTGCCTTCAAGAACAGGACATCGTATTCCAGCTGTGTTTTGACCAGGGTGACCTCCCCTGTTCTGGACATTGTGCTTTTATTAATCCAGCCTGAAGATTGTAATAGCTTTTTTGGCCACCATGTTGCACAGACCCATTTCACCTTGATGTAAATTAAAATTCCCAGTTGTTTTTCAGAAAGACTGTTGTTTGACTGCACCTCCCCCTCCCTCCTTCCCACCTGTACATTTTGAAGCTTATTTCTTGAACCCAAGCACAGATTTGTACATTTATCCCCATAAGCTCCTCGTCAGAGTCAGAGGGACCTGAATTCAAGTCCTGATTCCGACAATTTCTCAGTGACACCGCCTCTCACCCCCCCCTCCCCCCCCGCCGTCCCCCGGGGCTCTCTTAAGTGAGATGAAGAGAAGGGGCCAATCTGTATTGGTGGAGAGAATTTTCTCATTTTGCGAGTTCCAATGGAATTACAGTTTGGATTGCCCACTCATCACCCTTCTCAAAATGGATCTTATTAAACTCTACCCTTTGTTTTAATCTGTACATAACTTTTTCTTTTTAAGTTTCCTAACTCTTGGTAGAGTGTTCACTATCCCTTACAGATTTGTGGCATCTGATTTTGGGAAATCATTCTATCAATGAGTTTTATCCAAGTCATAGGAATAATTTGCACCAGAATTGGATCTGGTGGTATATAAAAGTCCAGTGCTTTGTCCCATTCCAAAAGGTTTACAAACAGCAATAATTCAATGCTACTGGTGTTGGATACTGACCACAAGCCAGGCTTTTCGGTTCTGGGGATTTAAAATCAAAACAAAACAAGACAGTTTCTGCCTCAAGAACCTCAATCCACAGCTCACCCTTTGAGAGAGCCATCCTATTTAACAAATAGTATTCTTAAAGACAAAAAAAGTCAACATAACTGATCAACACATTGAAAACGTCTGAAAAGGTAGTCAATATACAATACTTCTGAACCACCCCCATCTCTGCAAAGGAGTGTGTTCTGACCATTTTTCGAAGCCATGCTGGATCTTTAGAAGTTGGCAACATTTATTTGTAATATTTTGGAGGGTGTTTTTTTGTTTATGTTATTGGAGTCATTGTGTATATTTTGACAAGCATTTATTAAGTAGCAGCCTACAGTTATTATCATAAGAACCGATACCTAAATAATGCGGTGAGATTATAACCAATTGTTTTTTAATTGCTTCAATATAAAATACTCACAAAAATACAATGTGTTGATCCAGACAGGCATGGATTAAACACCTAGGATGTACCAAAGCATTGTGTTGGGTGCTAAGGGTGCCAAAAGGATGAATGAAACAATCCTTACTCTTGGGAGTAGGAGATAACATTATTGAAGGGTTGGGGAGCATTAAGGATTGGGAGGATTCTGGAAGAGCTTCAATGGGAAGGTAGGAGACAATCCCTTTCCAGGGATGAGTGAAAGACAATGCAAAGCCTTGGAGGCTGGAGATGAATGCGGAATTGATGCAATAGAATGTAGACTCAGTTGGATTGAAAGAGGGATGGACTCTGAAAAGATGTCTCCTCTTGAGGAGCCTAGTATTTTCCATTTAATGGATCTTAGCCATGGCGATTTTGACCTGTTAAGCCTGAACAATAAAGGTGGCCTCTGTTTCTCAAATTTCTTCCATGGCGTGCATTGCCAGGTTGAAGAAATTCTCCTCAAACTCATGTCATCTTTTCCTATTGTATCTATTGGCTTTATATCCATGATCATGCTGTGCCCTTTCCAGTATATTATAAACTCTCTGTGGGCAGAGGATGTTTTCTTTTTTGTTATTTCCAGCGTCTAGCACAGTGCTGGGCACACAGGTGATTGATAAATGTTGAATTGAATTGAATTTTTGTTGTTTCTTAATGTCCCTGGGTTTAAATTCTATCTTAGATATTCACTAAGCTATGTGTGCATGTGAGGAGTTCACTTAATGTCACTGGTCCTCACTGTCTTCTTATGTGAAATGGGGTTTAAAAAATACCTTCCCTCAAAATGTCATGGAAGACGATTTTCTTTAGTGAATTACTTATGCATTTGGACCATGGCCTTCCTTTGGAGGTAATGGTTCTTTTATGATGGATATCTTCAGGCAGCATACTTAGATCCCTCAGCTTGCTGAGTTGCTGAAGGTATTCCTCTATGGTGAAGGGTTGGACCAGATGTTATCAGTTGTGAAGAGGGGAAGGGGAGAGTCTATTTATGTAACACCTATGATGTGACTAATATCTGTTTTATTCCTCATAACAACTTTGTAGAGTAGGTGCTGTTATTCCCATTTTATAGTTGTGTCAACTGAGGTAGACCAATGTGACAAAGAATCACACAGTTAGTAGATACCTAGACTGGATTTGGACCCAGTACTTCCTGACTCCAAGCCCATTGCTCTGTGTACTGCGGTGCCCACTCGCTGCATGTACGAATGACATATGCTAAGCAAGCACCTCCAAAGTGGGGACCCTGTCTCACCTTAGCTTTCTGACTCCTCCCATGTACTCCACAGTATTCTCTACAAAGCAAGTGCTTAATAAATGTCCATTGGCCATTGACAAAGCAACAGCAGCAACATTGTCTGTAGCTATCCAAGCCTTAATGTCTCTCATGTCATCTGATTGGATAAGCCAAGCAGGATTGAGGCAGTGGTGGGTACCCAGTTGGGAGACCACCTGGGAATAATGCCAGTAGGTTTTGAGATGGGGCACTGAACCAGAGTCAGGAAAACATGAGTTCAAACCCTTGTCTCAGAACACTGGAACAGGTACAGGCCACTTAACACCTTTGTACCTCAATTTCCCCATCTGTAAATGAGGGGTTTGGCCTCTGGTCCTAAGCCCTTTCCAGCTCTAAGTAATGCATATATGAACTCACATTTCTATAAGGATGCAGAATTTGCTAATGAACCATTCTGCCAACTGCTGTGTGTTTGCTGCTGCTGCCCACACAGAGCCTGTGGTTTGGTTAATGTGGGTCTCTGCTGTTTGGGCTACCCACTTCCATGTGACTTTTGCAGTGGTAGGAAAAGTGGATGGGACAGGGAGAAAGCCATTGTTCCTGGATCTTAGTCAAAATGGAGCAAATGCCCCTGAAACCAGCTTTTTACTGAATCTCTGAGTTGGAAGGGATCCCCGATGCCATCTTAGTAGTAATCCCTTCTACAATCTGGCTAGAGTGAACAGCTGGCAACAACTTGAAGACCCAGAGAATAGGAACCAATTCACATACCTTCCTTCCTTGTAGATAATAAATCTGGATGTAAGAAAAAAAATTCCTAATTGTGCATCCTCATAATCTCTACCCATACTTCTTAGCTCTGAGTTCTGGGGCCAAGGAGGACAAAGTTAATCCATTTCTTCTTATCCTGAGCAAGGAGACAGGATTCAAAAGTATCAAGAAAAGGTAATTTACGGTAGGAGAAAAGGGTTCATAGGCAGACACTTCAACTAGTCCAATTTGCTCATCTCACAGATGCAGAAACTGAGGAGGAATGACTTGTCCAAAGCCACTCAGGTGAAAGTGTTAGACCCAGGATCTTCAAAATGCCTTCAGTTCACTAGAAGAGCTTTGATGGTAGTAAATATGAACCACCGGCTGCTTTCCTCCTTCTGTCGAATCAGAATAGCTCATTGATATGTGTGTGTTTCTCTGTGTCATTGATGGAAATTCAGTACCTTCTCATCCAATGTGGGTATTACACACCTACTCCCAGAAAACCTCCAATGGAAGTCCATCCATTGGGCTAGGGGCCACTCCTCTGCATTTCTTGACATTGCATGTAGACTGTGAGGTCCAGGAGAGATCCAATGGCTTCATGAAGAGTGGACTTCAAAGGCCTTCCTCTGGCTTAGAGTAGTCATATGGTTCTGGGCAAGTCACACCACCTTTACCCTACCCCAGGTAACTCTCCTGGTACAGGGGTGGGGGAACCTTTACAACAAAGGTGTCAACCAGGCTGCCTATGGCCCATAATACTCTCAAGTGTGGCTTGAACCAGGTTAAAATGTGATTGGGAAATATTTAATAAAATAAGTTAAAATGCAATTAAATACAGATAATAAATAGTATGTTTTAGAACTAAGTCACTATGCAGCTGCAGAGGTCCTTAGTGCTCCAGTTTCTCTTTGAGTTAGACACCACTGCTATACACCAGTGAATTGTGTAGATTGAATACAGTAATTGTATTCTTCTGTGGAATGAGACAAAAGATGCTATTGCTATGTAGTCTTTTTTCATTTAAATTTTTAACTTGTTACTATCTTTTGATTTTTAAATCACCTCTTTTCCAAATATATCTCTTCCTCTTGTCCTAGACTGAGCGCCATTCCTTGTAAAAATGATTTAAAAAAGAAAGAGGAAAAAAACTTCTCAGAAACTAACAGCAGCCAGGTCCAAAAGTATATACCCAGTGTGTTGCTTCCATAGCTATCTATCTTTGCAAGAAAGTACACCCCAGGGATCATGTGACCTCTCTGTATGGTTGATGCCCTTCCATACCTGTTGTTTCTTCCATTGGACTGGGAGCTCTTTGAAGCCAGGCGCTATTTAATGTTTTGTACACTATAAGCACCCAATAAATGCATTATTCATTTGTTTCAGAGATGGAGATGAGTTTTCTCTCTTTAAGATTGAGTTCATTCATTGTAATTTGTATATAGTCTTTTTCCCCCCTCACTCTGTTTGTTGTGCCTGTGAAAAGATTTGGTAAGAGAGACTATCTGAATGACCTTGGAAAAATCACTTTTCCTCGCTAGGGTTCAGTTTCTCTTGTCTTCAAATTTCAGTGGTTGGACTAGTTAGACCCTTTCAGTTCCATACCTACAGTTCTATGATTGGAAATACTTGATATTAAGGGGCAGGGTGGAAGAGGGGAGGGGCATAGTACTTGTCAAAATGGGAGCCAGTGGTAGTTCTGTGACTTGGTTTAGCTCAGTAATGTCCAGACAAGCCCATCTGTCTCCATGTTAAAGATGAGTCATGCCGGTGATGTTATTTCCTGTGCTGACATAGAGACCTGGTATGTACCCTTCCTTCCTCCCCCTGCCTCTCCAGGTATCTAGGTACCCACAACCCTGATCACAACTCTCCTTGGGAAGAAAATTGGTGGACAAGAAGGGGGATGGAGGCAGGACATTGAGCCAGAAGCTGGGATGAGTAGGGCCATTTCCCTCAGGCAAGTCAGAGGGTTGCTTTGAAAACTGACCAAGACCTTTAAACAAGATGAAACTTGCTTCTTTGATCTCTAATTCCTTATAGATTTAGGGATTTGTACAACTGAACTTGTCCAGACAACCAAAGGAATCCAATGTCCCTTCTTCCCTTTGGCTCTCCAGGAAATGTCATTGTTAAGAAAAGTGTTTCCGTTGGGTTTTTGTCTACACTCCTAGGTTCAATTAAACCAGTGTGTGATAGCTATAAGATGTGGTGCAAGAATTCAAAGACAAACCTGAAAAACAGCCCTTGCCTGCTCATATTTTTCTATTTTTTCTTCTAGTAAAAGTTGGATGATGACTTCCTACGATGTTATTAAGGGTATTGTTTGAATTGGATGACTTTCAGGGTCCCTTCTATAATTTCAACTCATCGGTAGGAGCTAAAGGCTGTTTGACATTGTCAGGGATATTTGGCACAGAGTTGGCATGTGATCAATGTTCACTGAATTTCAATTTAAGTATAGACTGGTGTAGATGGACCATAATATCATCGATTAGAACTGGAAAAAACCTGAGGGGCGATTGAGTTCAAATCTCTCATTTGATTCTTAAGGAACTGAGGAAACTGGGACTTGTCCAGGATCACACAACCAGTCAGGATCTGAAACAGGAGTTGAACTCATGTGTCTTTAATTGTAAGCCTTGATGGCTTCAGGCATCCTTCTAAGTAAGAAATTTTGTGATTGTGGTCAACAGCCCAACAACTTTTAGTTGGCAAACATTTTTAGTATTAGAGCACAGTCTTCAGAAGACAACATTAATTCAGGAAAGTTTTTTGAGCTCCCGTTACTTGTGATGAGATAGAATACAAAGGTTCTATCTTTATTTCTAGGTAGATGGTGTGTCCAGAGATAGCAAAACTAATGGACTAGACATTGGAAATAATTCCAGCAACATGGTCACTCCCATCTCCACACTGAGGTTTCTCAGAGACTTAGTATGAGAGTCTCACTGTTCACCATGGACTCCAGTTGAGCTCCAGTTCTCCACCAATTTCCTATTTAAAGAGCAAGAAGTGGGTTTCGAAATTGCTGTGACCTAATTTTAGGCAGGTTACAGCCAAGGCTAGTCATTTGCTTATTTAAAAAACATACAGTTACAATTTCCACATTAGCAAATCCATAGTACTTTTCATTGCATCTATGAAAGTCACTTTTAGGATAGGATTTATTTTTTTAATCCCTAAAAAACGGCACAAAGCTTTTTATTGTGTGTGGTGTTTTTCAGAACCCTTTCCCCGCAGATGTATTTATTTTATTTTCTTTTGAGAGAGCAGAGTTAGAATACTTTCCCCTCCCATGGTGAGGAAACCTGTGACATCTAGGGGTGTGTGTGTGTGTATGTGTGTGTGTGTGTGTGTATATAAAATATGGCTTTGGACATTCCCTCTTTCCTTCTTGTCACATAAGCTAAGTTTGAATTCTGTGGGTTTTCTTTAGAAAAGATGTGGAGTTTGAGTTGCTTATAATTCAGGTTTAATTTTATCTCTAGCCTTCAGCCTTTTCTCCCCTCCTTCTCTCTCTCTCTCTCTCTCTCTCTCTCAACATGGTGATGTTTAAATTCAGGATAAAGATTTGATCAGTTTCAGTTTGGAATATCCTTGAGGGAGAAATTGAAGCACATGTAAATTTCTGTTGTTAATTTCATTTGTGTATGTATGTATGTATGTGTCTGTGTATGTGTGTGTTTTTAACTAGATGTAGCATCTAAAATGTTCAAGTTTTTGTCATCTTAGCACAGCAGTGCAAATAATCACAAAAGCTCACAGTATCATTTATGCTCCATTGTTGCGGGTCGGGGGGGGAAAGATATATTCTCCTTCTCTTGCCTTTTGCCCAAAGGTAAGGAGAATTGAAAGCCCAACCAATTACAGGGCCTATCAGATATGTAATTGGTCCTAAGTCTGGGATTTCCCCCCCACCCCCCACCTCCGCCTTGTCATGAGCTAACATCTCTCCTTTGTGTTGGAATACAGAAGTGCCTCAGCTGGGAGAAATGTTGTACGTTTCCTCCCTCCAGCCCCTCCCCAGTTGGCTTCAAGGGTAGGGTAGCAGAGCTTCTGACCGTGTCTTTCTCACCTGAACTCCAGACTGCAAGCAGCCCTGGGAACTGTAACAAGATGATTATCATGTGAGAAAAAGAGAGAGAGAGTGTGTGTGGGGCAGACAGAAGGGAGAGGCTGGAGGGAGAAGCAGCTGTCATTTCAAGCTTTTCCTTGGCTATTCTCAAGAATGATTTGGCATCCAGGATTTCGGCTGTTTTGATGCAAAGAAAAGCAGGGCTGTTCTAAGCCCGGGCTCGTGCATCCCGGGCTGTGTCCGCTATGTACTATGTTGCTGCTTTATACCTTTTTAATATCCTTTCTAGAATCAATCTACCGCCGAGGGGCCAGAAGATGGAGGAAGCTCTACCGAGTAAATGGGCATCTGTTTCAAGCCAAACGTTTTAACAGAGTGAGTACTGCTGTGGCCGGGAAAACGCTTTGGGGGCTGGGGTTGGCGGGGGGCCTGTGGGCTGGGGAGGAGGAGGGAGAAAGCTAGGGAAGGATTGATTGTGCCATCCTTCCGGGGCTGAAAAACAACAAGAGGGAGGAATGGGGGAGAGAGAGATGGTTGCATGTGAAGCCAGGCTGTGTTGTATTCGGTGCATAATGATGAGAAAAAAGTCAGAAGTCCTTGCATTATTTACTGTCTTGGGTGGATCATAGAAGTGCTTTATTTTCCAGCTCATCTTGAGTTGTTTTCTCGATGTGTATGTGTAGGTGTGTTTTTGTTGGTTTTTTTAAATCCAGTAATATTACATGTCAAGGTTCCCCTCACCCCACATCATGACTGCCTCTGTAAGACAGTTGAAAGGATTTAAAAAAAGATTTTGTCTACCATTTGTTGTTTCTTATGGTTCATTTATTGGGGCTCTTGTAACTCTGATTGCTTAAAATTCTTGCAGCTAGGGAACCATGCTGCTGCTAATGAGATAAATAATAGTGCCCTTGTATTTTTGTTAAGCTGGAAACTGGGCTATTCAATGCCCATAAGGGACTCCCAGGAACCCCTCAAGAGTAGGCAACCTCATGGGTAACGCTGAAATCCCAGCTGTGACCGAGTGTGTCCTGCCACAGTTATGGAGGCTCATGTCCCAGCTCCCATTTTTTAGTGCTGTGGGGTGACCAGGCAGGGATTGTCACCCCCAATATATGGGCGAATTTACTGAGGCCCAGGGCTAGCTGGGGTTTGAACTTGGGTGTTTCTGATGGCACTATCTGCATCCTTTCCCATCATGGCAAAGTATAAGCCATGGAACATTCCACATGCTCAGACATATTGGGGTGATTTATACTCTGCTCTAGGGTTATCACTTCTGCTGTTTCTTATTAACTTCTATGAATATAACAGATATAGAGAAGTGTTGAAATTATTAAATTCAACTCAACTTGTAAGGACCAGAATTCTTTGATGGGTCTGATGAGGGATAGGATCCAGACCTGTGATTTCATCAACAGGGAAAGTTCCTCTGCCAAAATATGTTGGCACCTTCCCTTCAACTAACAGTCTCCTCTAGAGGCCAGATGATATCCCCAGGGTCCAGCAGCCAGTATGTGTCAGAGGTATCATATGAAATTAGGTCTTCTGAACTATATCCCCCATACCAAACAGCATGCTCTAAAGTCTTGATTCACATCCTTCCTCTGACACTTTAATAGCTCTGAGAACCCTTAACTTGTGAGCCTCAGTTTCCTTATCTGTAAAACTCAGATAATGATACCTGTACCACCTGTCACAGGATTGTTTAAAGGCTCAAACAAGATAATGGAGCGAAAAAAACTCCATAAATCTTTAAAGCAACAGAAATATCTGTTGTTTTTATGGGATCCATATTTTTTTAAGTACCAGTACTGTGCTAGGGACCAGGGCTACAGTAGATTATAATAGTTCTTGCCTTTAGGGTGCTTACATTTTACTAGGGGGGCATGTAACACATAAACAGGTGAGCAAATATAAAATCATCTGAAGAGAAAAAACACCAACGAGTAGGAGAATGAAGTCTTTCCAGAGGAAGTGATACCTAGAATGGGCCATTTTCAAATAAATGGGGAAATGCTATTGACGATCCAGGAATGCTCATTGTTTTTGAATATTGAGAGAGACTGGAATCCTTCTGAATGCTCTTTGGTATCTAATGTGACCGACTGTGGTGTATATGAGTCATGAATTAACAATATTACACCTTCACTCTTGATATTACCTTTGGTACTGTTAATGTGCTTCTGAGGATGCTTAGAGTTGGCAGATAGACTTGGGCTTTACTTGTTGCTGTGGGACTGATCATCCTAGGCTTGAAGGATAGTGTAGTGTCTAGTACACTGGCTTTGGAGTCAGCGAGACCTGCATTTCAATCTGGATTCATTCTGTGGGACTCTGGACAAGGACCCTATTACTGCTTACAGGAAGGAGGGAAAGAAGGAACAAAGAAGATAAGAGGGAGGGTGCAAAGGAAGAAAGGAAAGAATTGAGGAACTATATGCAATACAAAGTTAGAGAGCCCTAAAAGTTTTCAGATATTTTTCTGTTCCTAACCTTAAGCTGTGAGTCATATCCAATGGGCCCCATTCATTCCCAACACAGCTAACTTTAAAGGTGGATTTCTATGTGTATTTTTTAAAGCCTCCATGACACAGAAAACCAAATTACTACTCTCAGATGTTTGTAGCACTGCGTGTGCAAATGAAGCTTTTTTAAAAAATGTACTGTAAAAATAAGCCTGTTTATCCTTCTCTGAACCTGGGCTGCCTGTCTCATTCCTGTATCTGTGGCCAAGCCTGTAAATTCCTGTAGGCCACCCTTTCCAAGTATCAGGAAGCAGACAATGTAATCCTTGTTCATCTTGCCTCACTTTGTCTCTCTGTGAAACTTGTCTCCCTTGTCACTGGTTGTTTGCTGGCTGGTAGAATAGAGAGGGCCCAGAGGGTCACTTCACTACTCTGCCTCTGTTTCCTCATCTGTTAAATGGGGAGGACAATAGCACTTGCCTGGCAACTCCAAGTCTGTTGGGAAAGCTCCCTGTAGGTCCTGCAGCACCACAGAAAGGCACATTTAGATGTGGAGATGGAGGGTCTCTTAGCAAGACTTGCAGGAACAAGGGATGTTGAACCTAGAGAAATGAAAACATAGGTGTCTAATTATCTGCAGAATAGTTATGTGCCACTAAGATGAGACTGGTCAAGCCAATTAAGCGCATTTATTAAGTTCTACTGTGTGCCAGGCATTGGGCCAAGTACTGGAGATACAAAGAAAGGCAAAAGATAGTCCCGGCCCCCAAGGACCTTACAGTCCAATGGAGATGACTTGAGAATCATTATGTACATACAAGACAGGCCGTAGATAAATTGGAGGTAATACTCTCGGAGGAAAGGCGTAGAGCACAAATAAGGTCAACAGGAAAAGCTGAAAAGAGATAAATTTCAGCCTAACCTTAGGAAGCACTTGCCAACAGAGCAATCCCAGTGTGGAAAGGCTGCCTCCAGAGGGGCATTTTCTTCCTCATGGAAAATATTTGAGCAAAGACTTCAATGGTCACTTGGCAATGGGTTCAATTCTATAATGGTGTGATTCTCTGTAATTACATAGTCCAACCCTCTTACTTGGAAAATGAGGCACAGACAGAGAAGTGACTTCCCCAAGGTCATACCAGGAGCACAGGGCATAGCCTAGTTTCCAACCTCATCATGGAGTCCATCAAGCATTTATTAACCTTCGACTCTGCACTAGGAAATGGAGATACAAAGACACAAGCCTGCCCTCTGGAACCTTCCAGTCTACTGTGGGAGATAAGATGTAATTATATAAATATGTGCATAGTAAATAATTTTGAAGGGAAACACTGGTAGCTGAGGGGGCAGCGATGGGGTCAGTAAAGGCCTCCCAGAGAAGGGAACATAAACTGAGCTTTGAGGGAAAACTTTAAAGAAAATTTCTCCATCTAACTAAGAGATAGAGATGAGGAGGCAGTGCACTTCAGATGTGAGTGGTGAGTGGTCTGTGCAATGTGGGGAGGGGAAGAGAGGAGAGGGAGAGATGGAAGAGGAGAGAGAGAAGGAAAGAGAAAGAAATTGAAGAGGGGAGGATGGGGAAACTTTGTGTGGGAGAGACAGCAAAAAGTCATTTAAAAGTTTAAAGTGTGTGAAGAGTTTTCTATAATAAGGCTGAAAAATCATCGGAGACCAATTAATCATAAAAGGCTTTCGGTGTCTAAAGGAAAGCAAGGCGATGTGGTGAACACAGATTTCACGCTGTCAACAGCCAGCTTAAGCAAATCATCGTAAGCATTCTGAGCTTCAATTTCCATACCTGAAAAATGAGGGAAGGGTGGGAGAGAGAATGATTGAATGAGAATCAGCACAAGAAGGTAAATCAGAGGCTGTCTAGTCACAACTTACAGATGAGGAAACTGAGGGTCTGAGAGTTGAATGTTTCCCTTCCATCACACTGTATTTTAATGGTGTTTGAAGAGTTGTGTTCATGTACTTGCAACAGAACATGATGTTCCAAGTAATGGTACTGATCTGGATGTATAATAATACAGACCCATTAAGTTTATTACAGTCTTCCAGACCTTTATACTTGGCTCCCATGGTGGGTAGCTAAAGAATAAAACATTGGCTTTCCAAGTGGTATGAGCAAAGACTTTCTCTTTTTTAGCAGAGTGGATGGGGTTGTTGGAGAGGGCTGGAAGGAAGAAGACCTGGGTTCGAATGCGGGTTCTGCTCCTTGCAACCTGTGTGACTGAGCATATTCTTAAGCTCTTGGGACCTCAGTTTACTCCTTTGTACCATCAGAGCAATTGGACTGATTGGCCCTGAACACTCTTCTAGCTCTTAATCTAACTTACCTCCAGGAATGCTTAATCCTCATATGATTCATTTTTTTATTTCTTTCGTTAGAATTTTCAACCAAAGCTCCTATTAGAAATAAGCTCTTTTTTTTTTTGACTGTAGAATGAAAGAAAATGTAGCAGGTTAACCTATGAAAGTTTGGACTCATTTTATATTACTCTTTTATAATACTGTTATCCCTTCCACATCGCAGGGGTTAGGGGTATGCAACCCCATCCCATCATCTGGAAAATCTGTGTCAAAATTTTTTGGCTCTCCCTTCCTGTCAGAGAAAAAGAAATGTATTTATGGTATTAAAAGATGAAATATGTTGACTATTATACAATGCCATACATATATTTTGTGGATTTATGAGTTTCTGAACTTACTCTGTGTTGTGCATCATCCGCAGCTTCATCAAAACTCCCCCAGAATTCCAGTTTTATTTCTTATGTTGACCCTTGCTATATCAGAACTGTGATGGGAAAAGTCATGGTGTGTGTGTGTGTGTGTGTGTGTGTGTGTGTGTGTGTGCGCGTGCGTGCGTGTGTGTGTGTGCGTGTGTGTGTTTATCTCCTCTGTATCTACTCCCCTACTCCTAGAGTCATTCTTTCTAACACAGAATATTAAAAAGAGGTAAAACGTGGTTCATTATTAGAATAAAGTCTGACTTTATATCTAGTTTTCCACAGGCAGCCCCCCACCCCTGTCATTTTTAGGAAGAAGCTAGGGAAGTTTTTTGGAGGAAATGTAATCAGTATAATTACTCAGGATTCAATTTCTACTGTTTTGTTGTTGTTTACATTTTATTTGACTTTGCATCAGTTCATGTAAATCTTCCCATACTTCCCTCAGTCCTCCACATTCTTACCGTGCGGTGATATTCCATGAGGTTCCCATCCCACAGTCTGTTTAGTCCTTTTCCCACCTGTAGATATCTACTTTGTTCCCAGTTCTTAGTTACTCATGCCACAGGGCTTTAAGGATCGGGGTGGCAGTGTGGCAGAAGGTAGGTTTCATTTTATTCATGACCTCCTTGTGTTATATGTATGTCTGTGTGGACAAGTCAAAAAATATTGACTGTCAAGGAAAATTATTTTGAAAGAAAGAATTATAGGAGAATAGCTCTTTCAGACCTCAAATTATACTATTTGCAAGTAATTATGAAAAAATAGAAAGACAAATCAATGAGACAGACTAGAAAAAAAAATCAAGAAATAATTGAATTCAGTGTTTAATAAACCCTAAAACATAAATTACTTCAGAAAGAATTCCCTGTTTGACAAGAATTGCTAGGAAAATGAGAAAGCATTCCAGAGGTTACCAACATCTCTCACCATACATCATGACAGATTCTAATGGATGAGACCTGAATACAAGGACAAAAGATAACCCTTGACCTCAACAAATTGACATTCTCTTAGAGGAAATAAATGATGTTCACATAAGGAAATATCTAGTAATGGGGAAGGCAGTTGCAAATGGCGGATTTATGAAAGACCTTAGGAATGACCTGTAGCTTGAGTTAGACTTTAAAAGCAACAAGGAATTCTTCCAGGCAGAGGTGAGGATGAACACATTCCGGGCATGGGTCACAGCCTCTGTGAAGGAATGAAGCCAGCCAAGAAATACTGAACACAAAGACAAGTAGGCCAGGCTTCCTGGCATATAAAGTACCTGAAAGGGAGTAATATGACCTCCTTTAAAGGACCCAGGAAACATATGCACCTAAATCATTTGCTTTTCTCCCCTTTGTTTCTTGTTTAATGAGCATCTAACTCAAAAATCTCCTTTCTTTTCCCCCCTGTAATATGTACTGGATTCTTTTCTCACCTGATATTATGAGGTCCTTGTTGATTCTGGTTCTTTTCTTATGGTAATTGTGGGAGTTTCTAAGAAAATGCCCCCTTTCATCTGAGCAGGAGGCCCCAGCAGCTGCATGTTTGGTGTTTATAGAGGTTTTTTGTTGTTGTTAGATCTGGCCAGGTCAGGGGACTTTCTCAGAACCCCCGAGGAAAGGACTTTCAACCTGGTGGAGCCTGAGCCAAAATTCAAGGTTTTATCAGCTTGTGGTAGATGTCCACTGTCAGCTTTGCCCACATGCCAGGACCAAAACTGAATTCCAAATACAACAATAAACCCCCTATAAGCAAAACAAAAAACTTGCAAAGAAATGGCCCTACAAAGAAGCCATTCTGAATACTAAGAAGAAATGCCAAGTTCACTAACACCTGCCTCACTTTTCCCAATAGAAAGCAACTTTTTGGAATTCTGGGGACTCTTCTTTGATCACAAGAGATGGCTGTTGTAACTTACGTGAAAGTCAGTGGATCCCCAAATGTGTTTTCAGACACACAAATATCTATGTTACACATGCACAGACTCTCCTCACACATACATACTATACACATACAAGTTGACTGACATTTCCAGTGTTGCCCTCTCCGTCTGGCTTCACTTGTGCATAGTAGAAAGGCCCAGTTTATTCCGGGCAGCAACAGTCGGAGAGACGCCGGCGACCCACCCACAGATGGAGAACATTTTCATTGGGGTCTGCCCTGAATGAAGCATTCATTCCGCTCTTGGCCTCAACCTCCATATTTCCTTTCTGGATTATTTTGAAGGTTACAATAACTTTAAAGCCCAAGGTAGCATGGTCAGTGGGCATCAGATCCACAGTGTCCTGGGCACTAATTAAACACCCTTGCTTCAATGTCGTTCTGTGCTAGGGGTAGATGTGGAAACAAAAACAAAAACAAGGAGTCTGGTCCCATCTTTGTAGAGAAGTAAATGGAAAATCATGGAATTGTGTGGTATTGCTATCCCAGAAATCATCTAAATTCGCTCCATCATTGTATAGGTGAATACAACGCAGATCACATAATTACAAATTTAGAGTTAGTTGGGGACCCCAGAGACCCCATATAATCCAACCCCCTCATTCTATAGATGGCACAGTGCACAGAGCAGAGTCCTGAAGTCAGGAAGATTTGAGTTCAAATCTGGCCTCAGACTCTTACTACCTTTATGACCTTGGGCAAATCACTTAATCCTGTTTGCCACAGTTTCCTCATCTGTAAAATCAACTGGAGAAGAAAATAGCAAACCACTCCTGTATCTGCTTAGAAAACCCCAAATGAAGTCATGAAGCGTCAGAGATGACTGAAACAACTGAACAGCAACCACCTCAGACCCCACAGCTGTCTGGTCTGCCACATTGTTATCCCTGTTCAAAGGCAGATGGGGGCCAAAGGGGTAAGGGGTAAGATGTATGTAGTCCTAGAGCTATTAATTGGTGGAGGGAGGGAGAAAGGAAGGAAGGAAGGAATTATTTTAAAATTTCCATTTTACAGAAGAGGAAACTGAGTGAGTCAGACAGAGTTTAAGTGACTTGCTCAGGATCACACAACTAAGAAGTATCTGAGGTAGGATTCCACTATCCATTTTACTGCCTGCCATCTTTTGCTGTCATATCATATCCATTTTCCAGGTTGTTACTCTTCCTCTTCTCCTTTCAGACAATCATCCCTTAAAAACAAAGGATAAATATCTATTGAATTGTCCCATTTCATCATTCATGTCTTCTCCCTGTCAATAATGTAGAGAATTGGTGCTTGATCATGTAGATACATCTTGTATGTGACTCTTCTCTGCCACCTACCCCTCTCTGTTTCTCCTTCTCTATCTTCCCCTGATTATAAAGCAAACCTTATCCTAAAGTCCACAGACCCATAGGTCCATGGATGGATTTCATGTGGTCCATGAAACTAACTAAGCATGAAAAATTTTATCTTTATTTTCATTTAATTTCTATCTGAAACTTAATACTCCTTTCCTTTATGAATGTAGACGGAGAGCTTTCTTCTGAGAAGGGGTCTGCAGGCTTCACAAGACTGTCGCCAGGATCCTGGGGACAGAAAAGGTTAAGAACCCTTGGGTCACTGTGGCCATGGTGATTTTTGCTGTCTTTGCCTATCTGTTGAGACTGTTCCATGACCTTTTCCCAGAGCAAAGTTAGCTCCTTCTGTCCAGACATGTGGTCCTTCTGGCCTCCAACATGCCTACCACCTGGCACACCCCCTGTCTAGTCAACATGGTTCATTGAGAGTCTGCCCTCTGAATTATTGATGGTGCCTGACTTTCCTCATTTCTCCCCAATACATAGAAAGTTTCCTTTCCATGGGCACTGCACATGCTTTCTCGGTCCATCTTTCAGCCTTTCTTGTCTTTATTTGTTGGGTCCATTTCTTTCTCCAGGAAATGCATGTTAATCATTCAGTCAAAAAGCATTTATTAAGCTTTTACTGTGTCTTAAGCTTTTTGTGAATTGCACATTTCTGCTGATACCATCTATACCCAGCCTTTCACACCCGCCATAATTGCTTACTTATGCTCACTAAGGGTCTTTCCATTGCCGTTTTGGTTCCAAAGACTGGTACTCTGTGATTCACAATTTGTAACCATCTAGCATGGTGTAATTCCATGGATATCAAAATTGAGAAGATAAATTTTGACCACAAAGTCTTGAAATCATAAGAAATTCTATATTACATGACTTAATGAATGGGACCCAATTCTCACTTCATCCAATCACGTTCTGAGCCTCAGTCCTCCATCCTCCTGCATGATCACTCATGACTCAACAAGCCACCCACTTAACTGATTGTCATGATGTAAGAAGTAGCCATTTTTTTTTAGATCCTTTTTGTTTTTTTCCTGCTTGGATTATTGGGTCAGTAACTTGAAGAACCACGGGCCTCTTGAAAGGAAAAATCCTGTAGCATTAATGATCAAGAAGGTTTCTTTGGAGAGGCAGCACCTTGAGTCAGAGGCTTGAGGGAAGGGAGAAATTCTGAGATGGGAATTCCAAGCACAGGATACAACTTGTCCAAATAGATGCACAGAGGCTGGAGATTAAATGTCCCATTCAGGAAATAATTTGGCTGGAACATAGAGTAAATGAAAGGTACATACAGAAAATAAGGCCAGAAAATGAAACCAGATTCTAGAGGGTCCTGAATGCTCAACTGAGTTGTTTCTATATTATAAAATATATTTTATATTTATTTTATAAAAGAGATGCAAGGGAGCTCATGAGCCTGCTTGAGCAGGGAAATGACATGCTTAGAAATAAAACTTTTTCAACTCTTAAGACAATGGATGGAGATGAAAGGATCTGGCTTCAGGAGGACCATCAAGAGTCTGTTCTAGCCCAAG
>CM053771.1:26408764-26459970 GCA_028658325.1 Potorous gilbertii
GCCAGACTCTGTGTTAAGCACCAGGAATCCAGAGAATTAAATGAAACAGGTCCTTCCTCAGATAACTTTTAAAGGATAAGGTAAGACCACGGGTCATATTGTTCAGTCATTTCTATCATGTCTGACTTTTCGTGACCCTATCTGGGGTTTTCTTGGCAGAGATACTGGGGTGGTTGCTCCAGGTCATTTTACAGATGAGGAAACTTAGTCAAACAGGGTGAAGTGACTTGGCCCAGGGTCACACAGCCAGGAAGTGGCTGAAGCTGGATGCATTGTTTGCTTTGTGCCAGAAAAAAACAAAATGAACGCAGGAAGGTCAGCTTGCTCATTTTGATAATGGAAATAAATAATATATGTATTGCCGGGCAGGAGCTATGGAACTGAAATGACCTTTGAGGTCATCTAGGCTAACCACCTTCATTTTGATGATGACCAGTAGGAGGACCTCAGATGTACAGGTCACCCAGGAAACCAGGGGCAGGGCTGGGATTCAACCTTGCCTCCTGGGGCTCCAAGCATTGTGGGCTTAGCATTGTGTCCCATTCGATGAATGTCCTCTGATGACTCTCAGTCCTTCACTGACAGCTGTCTGATTGGTTTAAAGGATCCTCTTGTAGGTGGTTGGTTCCAGATTTTAAAAATCTGCTCAATACATGAATTCAGCCCTTCCTTTTTGCTTGTTCCCTCCGTTTCTTCCTTTAACTCCCAGGTGAGCAGTGAGTTTGTGATATGTGCTATTCGGCTTTGGAGGGTTGTGGATGGATGGAGGTGATCAATACCTAGTAGGCATTCTCGACTTTCTTCTGTTCCTACAAATCATCTCTTCTTCCTGGGCTATGTGTGTGCACACACTCACATGCCCCATTTAAACACTGACTCCTACCTCCAATTCAGCAGCATGGAACAACCACTACGGGGGTCTAGTCCCGAGGCAGACCTCAAGAAATGCCCATCAGCCCCAGTTGTTGGCTGACACCTAACAACCTGTGACTTTTCTTCCCTGGGTTGTCTATTAGACATGATGTCATTGACCTTCCTAGAGAATAAGCCTATTATTCCTCTTAGGGAGATAAAGCTTTTATAAAAGGTTAGTTCATTGTCAGGAGCCCTGGATTTGGAGTCTGAGGACCCTGGTTAAAATCCTGACTTTGCTATTTACTTTCTGTGTCAACTGAGGCAAGTCACTGCTGTGTGCCTCGGTTTCCCAGTTGAATTACTTGACCTGAGAGTCAAATAAGGTGCTATATGGAAAGTGTTTGAAAGCCTTCATAATGGTGTTTTTAGTGCCCTATTTGTGTTCATAAGTAACAATTATTCTTAGTCAGCTTCCAACCCTAAATCCCACGAGATCCTATCATTCTGAACTGGGAAAATGTATCATAAGCTCATATAGTTCAAGTGTGATGGGGGCTTACAAATCATGCCCAGCCCTTTTATTTTATAGATGAGGACGTTGAGGCTTAGAAATGGGGAATGACTTGGCCAAGGTCACATAGGTAGTAAATGGTGATGGTGACATTGGAACCTAGGACTTCTGACTCTGAATCCAATCCAGTATTTGTGCTGCCTTCACTTAGGAGGATGAAGAAGATTGTCCCTGTTTGTTCACAAACGGTTCATAATGGCCAACAGCTTGAAGCCCTGAGCAGTTACTAGACTCAGATACCTGAGGAAGGAGAGGGAGAGAAGAAACAAGGGCCCAATGATGCAGAAGTTAGTATTTATGTCAGACACTTTGCTGAGTGCTGAGGGTATAAATAAAAGGGTAAAAGCAGACCCTACCCCTCCCAGAGCTCATATTCTACTGGAGGAGACAGCATGCACACAGTTTGGTGTATACAGGATACACACTATATGCAGGATACTGCCATTAAAGGGCAGTTAGATGGTATTGTGGATTGAGATCCAGTCCTGGAGTCAAGAAGACCTGAATTCAAATTCAGCCTTAATCACTTACTAGCTGTGTGACCCTGGGGAAAATCATTTCACCCTGTTTGCCTCAATTTCCTCATCTGTAAAATATGTTGGAGAAGGAAACGGTAAACCACTCCAGTATCTGCCAAGAAAACCCCAAATGCCATCATGAATGAGTCATACAGAGTCAGACATGGCCAATAACCACAAAAAGCTGTTAAAACTTGAGACACCCTGTCTAGACAGTAGATGAGAGTTAACTTTAGAGGGTAAACCTTTAACACCTGGGAGTTTGGTGGGCAGGCTTGGGGTTGGGGAACTGTCATAGTTCTCTCACAGAAGGTGGTATCTGAACTGAGTCTTAAGGATCAAAAATATGAATTTACTTGACATGAGTGAACAGCTTGAGTCAAAGTAGGATTGGGTGTCAAGTTATGTGTCATAGACGGTATAGTAGCAGCTTGTCACAGTGGAGAAAGCATTGGATGTGGTGTAAGGAGGACCTGAGTTTGAATCCTAGTTCAGACACTGTAGTGGCCCTGCACAAGTCATCTAATCCCTCCATACCTCAGTTTGCCATCTGTAAGTGAGAATAATGGAGGCACCTCCATGTTGTTGACTTCCCAAGCTTCCTTCACGTCCCAGCTAAAATCCCACTTTCTACAGGAGGTCTTGCCTGATCCCCTTAAATGCTAATACTTTCCAATCCCTGGTGACCATTTCCTATTTGTATTGTATAGCGTTTGTTTGCAAGTACTTATTTTTAAGGGTTTTTTTCCTATTTATTTATTTTTAGTTTTCAGCGTTCACTTCTATAGGTTTTAGATTTTCTCATCCTCCTTCTCCAAGTCGGCATGCAATCTGATACAGTATCTACAAATACATTCCTATTTGTACGTACTTATTTTTGATTGGGCAAAGCCAATTCCCTAGCAGGGAGCGTTTGCTCCAAAGTTGGATGGGCAGGCTCTGAAGGTGGTGAGCTTTCCCCTTACTGGAAGGCTTTAAGCAATATCTGGAGGACCATTGCAATAGGGTGGATCCTTTTCCAGTTATGACATGAATGAAAAGGATTTATTAATTGTTTAGTGTAATAGGCCAGGGATTATGGTTGTGAATGTGTTGAAGTGGATGGCCATCAAAATCATTTCTCACCTTCTACAATACAAAGACCGTTCCTGCCCTCAGAGAGCTGGTTACCAGAGAGGGAACTTTGTGTCTGGGATGTCACAAGAATGGTGAGTGGAGTCACATGTCCTCTCTAGTAACGATGACAGGGTTGAATTCATTGTTGTTCCCCGAGGAAGATAACAAGGCCAGGAGTGAGCATTCTTGGAGCAAGGTGATATTGTGATCAGACAGCCAGAACTTGCTGGTGATAATGTCATGTGTGAGGTGGCATGCGAAGTCCAGGGGACTTTAGTGGCCTGGGTTAGCTGGGAAGTAGAGAGGTTGAATTAGAGTGTAATGGAACATAGAAAAGGAGGTAGGCTTCAGATTATGATTGGCCTTCAATTACATACTAAGAATTTCTTATTTATTGGAGGGTCATTTGGGAGCCACGGGACTTCCTTGAGCTCAGGAGTGATGTGTTCAAACTTATACCTTAGGATACCTTATACCCTTTGGCACTCCTTTGGAGAACTCATTGGAAAGAGAGAGAGACTAACCCCAGGGAGACCCATTATAAGGACTTTTCAGTGGTCCTACTGTGAGGTGCTGAGCTTCTGAATTTAGCTGGTATCTGCATGAATGGAGAGAAAGCAGCAGATGGGAGAAACGTTATGCTTGTGGACCGAGAAAGCAAGCCATTGTCTCTAGGTCTTGATGCTGAGCCACCTGTTGTCTCCACCCCTTACAATCTCCTTTTTTTATCCCTAACCCCCACCCACACTGGCTCATGTTAGTTAATAGTTCTGGGTACAAAGGAATAAACCGAAGCATCCTGCTTTGTTTCCCTAGGATCCCTCTTCTCTCTGGAAGAACAATACCAGAAATCCCAAACAAAGCCCAATTGTAGTGTAAATTGTAGTATTGCAGCTATGAATTTTAATTATATTCATTAGTAAAATGCTGTGACCCAGGTCTTGAAATCAGTGTTTTTGACTACTCAGCCTAAGGTCATCTTTCTTTTGAGTCCTACTGAGTCCCATGGCCTCGTGCAGCTCAGCCAGTTCCTTGAAATGGCCAGGGCTTCTCCTAAGCTGCTCCCAACTTTGGAACTCCCATCAGGGTTAAATCCAAGGTCTAAGCTGAGCAGACCTTCCTCCTTCCTTTTGTGAATCAGGAACCAAGATAGTGTTCTAACTTGCCTGCATCCAGTTCTGGTAACTGCTCCCAGGAAGGCTTTCAGAAGCATGACTGATTGTCATCAGACTCAGTTGAACTAAGATTTAGTTATGCTGAGGAGCCCCTAATGGTGGCAGTAGCCACCTGTCAAATAAATGAGTGAGCAAACTTGTTAATTTGGTGAATTGCCCAGAATCTAAAATTTGCAGGAGATCTTTGCTGTCCCAGCTGGCTTTTTCAAGGCCCTATAACATCAGAACATTGTTAAAGTAGAGTCAATCCTTTGGTCAGCAAGCATTTATTAAGCTCCTGCTATGTGCCAGGCACCATGCCAAGTATTGGAGAAATAAAGCAGCACACAAAAATGGGAGTGTACAATCTTTTGGGGTAAGCAACATTCATTCAGTTTTGTATTGTAAGCTATACAGTGTAAATGGGTGGTGATCTCAGAGGGAAGGCATTAAATAGCAACTGAAGGAGAACAGGAAGGACTTCCTTAAAAAAGTGGGAGTCTTCGAGCTCTAGAGTCTTGAGCTGAGTCTTAGAGGAAGGTGGGAAAGTCAGGAAGTGAAAGTGAGGAGGTATAGGGTCATGGTACAGAGGTGGCATTCTAGGTATAGGTACTAGCAGCGGTAAAGGTATGGAGGTGGAGTACTGTGTGCTAGAAATACCAGAGAGGTCAAAATGGTGGAATCATTGAATAAGTGAAGGGGGCAGCAATATGGAAGACATCTGGCGGTCTCTCATTGTTAGTTTTTCCTGGAGTTAAGCCTGAAAATCTTGTGTTCTATTTGCTTGAAAGACCCTCTGACCCCTGAACCGGTGCTTCTTCTACTGTACCAAGAAGGCCTCGGAGGTCCCTTCCAACCCTGAGCTTCTCTGATTCTACATTTTTGAATGGGTCATTTGAGTAAAGCTAATGAGTAGGATTGTGACCCAGGGGATGGGGAGTGGAGGAACTTCCATGAAGCATGCAGCCTTAGTTTGTGAGGGTTCTTGCTGATTGGTGAACATCTCTATGTGCTCTAGCTAGTTCTTCCTTGACTTTTCTGCTTGGTCCTGCAGTAAACCTGGAGCAACCATGTATATGACATGAGCCTGTTACCATGTCAATGATTAATACTATAAATAAAACATTATGACCTCACTACAGGCTCAGGCCAAAGCAGGAAATAGCCAGAGGGATAGAATTCTAGAACCCACTATTCATCATGACCCTCCAATTTCTATATTGCCAATGTACTTATCATCCAGTGGGGGAGACAAAAACATATATAAGTACATTCAGCATAAATATAAAGTGACTAAAATATAAATCAGTCTGAAATAGTTGGAGATGAGGTAGTCAGAGAGGGAGGCATCAGGAAAAACTTCAGGTAGAAGATGGTTCCTGAACATCATCTCAGTTAGAGATCAGGTGCCTGTAAGGTCCCTTCCAACTGTGTGACTCTATGGTTCTTTGACCTCATGGAAGGGATGGGGTGTGCACTGGGCCTTAACATGTAGTGAACCAGTATGGCCTGCTTACTAGACAACTAGTGAGATAATGGTGATAAATAAAAATGATGAAATGAGGTAATATTTATAAAATCACTTAGTTTGGTGCCAGGTACCTAGTAGGCATGATATAAATGCTTATTCTCATCTTCCTTCCTTCTTTTCCCAATAAGGAGAACCCTCCTTGACTTTTACTAGGTCAGAGCAAAGTACATTTAAGGGAATAAGAGGAGACACAGTTTAGATTAGGACAGTGAAAAAGTATCAAAGATCAGAATTGGAAGGAATGTCGCAAACACCATCAGACAAGATGAGTGTCTTGGTTAGTTTTTCTGAGTGATTTTTCTTCTTCCTATTACAAGGGATAGCTCCTTTGGGGAAGGGAGAAGTGAGGACCATTCAGAAATGAATGTGATGGGAGAAAACAAAAACCATAAATTAATTGATGATCCTCTGGTTCCGAGAGATGAGAAGGGCCTTGGATGTCATTTAGTTCAGAAGTATCAAACATGCTGCACTGAGACATTGCCTAGTACAGTGGGGACCTGATTAAAATATAATAGGGAAATATTGAACAAAAATAAATAAAAATACAGTAGAACACAGATAATGTTAAGAGGTGGTCCATGTTTCAATCATCAGTATTTATTAAGTTTCCTCTAGAGACCAGGTACCTGTGCTAAATTGTGGGGGTACAAAAAGGAGAAAAAGAAGGCCCTTGCCCTCTAATATGTGACTGCAGGGATCCTTTTGTACACAGAAAAATAAACAGAAAATACAGACAAAGTAATTGAGGAGAGGGGAGCCTGGAGTGCTAACAGCTGGGGGCTTCTTATAGGAAGACACATTTGAATTGTCTTAGTGGGATCTGAATGAGGAAGGAAGGCATTCTGGGTGTAAGGAACCAAGGAAGCCATGGGAAGGAATGGAGGCAGGAGATTGGTCATGTGCAGGGAACAGAAACTGTGGGAGAGAGCTTAGTGGGAGATGAGTCTTGAGAGATAATCTGAAGCTAGACCGTGAAGGGCTTTAAATGTTACAGGAGTTGACATGTCAGGCTGTGTTTGTACTTCATTTTCAAAGAGGACCATGACCTGAGGGAAATGATGACATGATTTGCAGTCAAGTTCAACTCTTTATGACTCAGTTGGGTTTTTCTTGGCAGATAATGGAATGACTTTCCATTTTCTTTTCCAGCTCATTTTACAAGTGAGGAAACTGAGGCAAACAGGGTTAAATAACTTGCCTAGGGTCTGATGCCAGATTTAAGCTCAGGTCTGGTACTCAACCCACTGTACCACCTCACTGACCATTCTATTTTTTGGATAATACCAATTATTTATTCTTTTGTCGAGTCAGTGAAGAAAGAGACCAGAGTGAGGACACTGAAAAAGGAAAGCAACACAGTTTTATCAGAAGTAACAATGGGAATGTCTTAACCATGCCAAGCCAGTCCAACAAGCATTTGTTAAGCACCTACTGTGTGTGGGGAAGGAGAAGCAATGTGCTGAGTTCAATACCAGTTTTATGTCCAGTTAAGTCCGCTCACTTAGCCTCTCAATACTCCAGGAGGTCCTCTAAGACTAAGTTACACAGTAGGCACTAATTTCCATTGGTTGAAGATATTTCCACTCTGGGATTCCCCTACATCAATGAAGTCCCTGGTCTGTATGCAAAGCACAGTGGTATGTACAGTGGAACACTGAGACCAGAGATGGAGTGTCCTGTGAAGAACAGCCAGATGTCCACTTAGATTGGATTGTAGAGTGAGTGAAGGGGATGAATGTGGAATAAAGCTGGATGTCATATTGAGAAACAATTCTTGCCGTTGGAAGATTCTGTTCTACTGGGAGAATAGAGAATGGAAGCTTGGCTGAATATGGGATCCAGAGAAAAGCACTGGGTGCCTAGGAGAAAAACAAAGAAGTTTATGTCTCTCTGGGCCTCAGTTTCCTCTACTGTAAAATGATGGGGATGGATGAGATAGCTACTAACATCCCTTCCATCTCTGAGTTTAGAATCCTATAATCTCAGGAGAAAGGGGGTGGATTGTAGGTGTGGAGCAAACATAAGTGTACTTCTTGGATACAAGGGAAGAGGTCTATAAATAAGGGAGTCTTTGGGAATTGTGGTGCAGGGGAAAAAAGAGCATTAATAAAACTCAAAAAAGATTAGAAGGGTACATGTCAATTTTAAATTTATAACTAAATTTGTCATTGTCAGAATTTAAAATTCCAGCTTAGAAAGAATAAGTTTTAAATGACAATTAGCTACATGGGGTCATTTCATTCCTCACTCATCTGCCAGATGCTAACCGATCCAGTGGCCTGTTCTCACCCACCTTGCATCTACGTTGCCTAAAATGGCAAAAACTTAATTCTAAAGTATAGGAAGAAGAAATTTAGTCAGACCAGCTCTAACGAGCTAGGGGCAGCTAGGTGGTACAGTGAACAGAGCTCTGGGGCTGGAGTCAAGAAGATCTGAGTTCTAATCTGACCTTAGACACTTACTAGCTGTGTGACTCTGGGCCACTTCCCAGTGACAACTCTCCAAGACCGTAAGTTTCGGGACAGGTGCTGGTCTGCATCGATAGAAGGAATTCCCTCACTGGGAAATTCTTACACTGATGAAAATCACAGGTGTGGACTGAACAACCCAAACTTTTCCATTCCAGTGTTATTCTTATGTTTGTCATGCCAATGTGATTGTGGGGTCTCAAAATCTGTGCCCATGGATGGAGAGCTCTTGGAGGCTTGACCAAGTTGGAAAGGCTTTGCATCACCAAGGACACACTAAGGATGTCTTCTTGATGGGGGCAGATTTCAGAAACCAAGTTGGCTGCTGCAGAAGAAGGCTACAAGTATGGAGGATTTGTGTCTCCTTGAAGTATTGTGGATATCTGGATGAGCATGGGAATATCTATGCAGCATCACCATTCCCAAACCATCTTCCAAGTACTAGGCAGTGTTATTCTCCCAAGATAGAAGAGACACCATCTCTATTCTCGGAGTGGACAAATGCCTTTTCTACTGGTTTAGTCTGGACTGACTCATTAGTTTGTTCTCCCTGGATGATGTTCCATCTCCTACCTCCATGCCTTTGCAAGGTAGTCTTCCATGTCACCTCCACCTGGTAGAATCTCTAGCTTCCTTCAAAGCACAGCTTGGGGGCTGCCCCTCTGCCCCCACCCTAAAGGCCTTCCATGACCCCCTCTCAGTATTGGAATTATTTTGTAATTGGTAATGGGGAAGGCAGAGATGTCTTTTTAACTTGTCTTTGTATCTCCAGCACCGAGGACAGCTCCTAATGCATTTTGGGGGGGCACATCATGCATATTTGTTAGTATTAAATTGTTAAAGCTAAAAACTTTTTAAAATGTGCTTACATAGTGCATGGAAATCCATGTGCCTCACTGCTATGAAAACTGTTGGCTTCTCTCTTTGTAATTAGGATGGCCCCAAAAACAGATCACAGCCTGCCCTTCTGGGTTGGGAAAACTGCCCTTCATCCCTCTCTCACCTCAACATTCACAGCTGAATGAGGAGCTTATGGTCTCCCAGCTAAGAGATGGAGTTGATGATGGATTAAGCTTCCTTTCCCTGGCACGGGAATCTGCCAGGTTTCCTGCCTGTTCGAAGCCGGTCACCATCCTTTATGATGAGGAGAGGAGAGACCATCACATGCATCAGGCTTGTTTTTCCCTCTCCCAGGACCCTTCCTTCCTGACCTCGGTGAGGCTAAAGTAGCCTTGTCAGTAACCTGACGATTCTCTTTGGCTGGCTTATGTTTCATTTCCAGTTCTCAGGAATATTGTAGTTTCTGTTTTTGATAACTGTCAGCTGGTGACTCTCAGTTCAAGGTATTTCTCAGACTTTTTTGAGTATCTTCCTTGACCACCCTCTGAACCCCTTTCCCATGGGGATGGCTGTTCTGAAAGCACTTGGGAAGTAATTGACCTGTTAGGAATGTATCCTTTCTCAGATTCTCTTGTTTTTATTTATCTGTGTATTCTCCAATAGAATGGAAAGTCCTTGGGAGGAGGGATTGTCTTGTATCACCAGCTTAGCATGAGGTACTATGCACACAGTAGTCACCCAATTAGTACTTGTTGCCAGGAATCACCTACTAGTTAGTCTTAGGCCAATGTCCAATTAGCAGTCCCTGGGGAAAGAGAGATTCTGCCAAGGGCAGAATGTGTCAGCTCTTTGTAGATCCTTACCCTTGAGAGAAGAACCTCAACCCTAGAGTATTAGGGGGGAGTTGGGAGGACTTCTACCATCCTTAGTTGGTAAGCATTCAGTAGTTACCTTCTGTGTTCCAGCCCCTGGGATACAAAGGGAAGGCAAAAGACAGTCCCTGCTCTTAAGAAGCTTGTATTCTAAGGATCTAATAGAATGAGTCTACTCCTCTAGTAATCCCTTTCAGTCTGTACCCTTCCAGGCTGCTGAGCTATATGCATTAATGTTTATATTAGGGACAGCTGGGTAAAATCGGCTGAGCCTGGAGTCAAGAAGACTCATCTGTCTGAGTTCAAAGCTGACCTCAGACACTTCCTAGCTGTGTGACCCTGGGAAAGTCATTTCACTCCTGTCTGCTTCAGCTTCCTTGTTTGTAAAATAGAGATAACCTCCCAGGGTTGTGACGAGGATCAAATGAGATACTAATTGTAAATAACTTAGCACAGTGCTTGGCGCATAGTAGGCTCTGTATAAACGTTAGTTACTATCATTATCTGTGAGCAGGTTGTATTCCTCGACTGGAATGGAAATTTTCTGGGGGCAGTTTCATGAGGTTAGAGACCACCCTGGTTTTAAACTAGCTAAGGGGGTGCTGGGCCTGGAGTTAGGAAGACCTCGAACACTTTCTAGCTGGGTGACCCTAGAGAGGCGATTTCACCTGGGTCTGCCCTCCTGATCTTAGCAGGGTGTTCTACCCTTAATCAGTGGGTCATGATTGAATGTCTTTACATGAATAACTCATCCCATCCCCACTGCAGTCTCTCATGTTGACTTTCTCATCCCTTTCTACTCTCTCTTCTTACCTCCTGGATGTCATCTCCCTTTTACAATGCAGTTTTCATTTAATTAGGCTGGCCTGGCCAGAGTTCCTTCCTTCCAGGAGGCATGGGGCATACAGGGCATCATCCCTGGGCCTTTTCTCACTGGGGTTAGCTGCTCAGACCTTGTTTCTTTATTACAAAAGATCTTTTTTGTAATGGGGCCATGGTGGGAACAGCAGAAACCAGTGCCTAGATTCGGAGCTGTCCATCTCATCCCAGCAGAGTAGATTGGGTAACTGAACTAGGGGACAGCTACCAGTCCAGGCTCTGGCCTCTCCCTCTCTTAACCAGACTTGCCTTCTACCAACGCAGATAATTGAGAACCAGAACAGTGTCTATGGCTGGCCCGTGTTTTCCAGTGAATGGACCCCAGGAATGCTTGGGTGAGGTAGAGAGGAGATCAGAAGGACCCTGTGATAAGATAAGAGATGGCATTTCTGAAGGGTTCAGATGTTGCTTTGGCCATTGTTTGTTTGCAGTTCTCCAAATGTGATCAAATCACAAGTCCAGATGTACCCCCAAAATGGACATGTCCTCTATGTTCTACAATACATCTGTGATCTCACTGATAATGAAGAGTAGCTGACGTAGTACCTATGTATGTGCCAGGCACTGTGTTAAGTCCTAGGGACACAATTGGTCAATTCATAAACATTAATCAAATACCTATTGAAAGAAAGGCCGCCCCTGCCAGCTTACATCTTAGAAGAGGAGATATAACCTGCCCACAGATGAGTAAAGACAGGAAATAGACCAATAAATCCTACAGGATTTGTAGAGGGAGAGCATTAATAACTGGGGCGATCTGAGGAATCAAGAGAGGCCATTTATAGACATTTCAGCTGAGCCTTGGAGGGAGCTTGGGTTCCAAGAGATTGAGGTAGAAGAGAGAGGGCATTCCAGGCATGGAATCAATGCAAAGGCCTGGAGGTTGGAGATGGAACATCACAGTCCTGGGATGCTGCATGGACTCAAAGTCCCCTGGAACCTCATAGCATTGGGAATCCCCTTCAGAGTGAGTGGTAAGCTCCTCTTGGACCTTGCATCCAAAAGTTTTGTTCACCAACCCTGACGCTGAATGACTTGAAACTGTTTCAGCAAATTAAATGTACATTTAAGGGACAGAAATTTCTGTCTTCTGATTCCTAGGATGTCCCCATTTAGCATCCCCAGTTTCTCCAGTGAGAATATTTGAGTGAAGACCTAGCTTGATAGGCCCATGGAGACCTTGAACTAAAGGTGCTCTTGGTGTCTGGGAGTCTTCATCACTTGACCCTTGGTGCCTGGGAGGAATGCATACTTCTGCAGCCTCTTTCCCTTCCTACTGAATACAAGTGGTGAATGAACTTCATTCACTAACAAGACTCCCAAGACTGTGGGCTCGAATCACAGTCTTCCTTGGAATGGGATCATTTTATTTCATTCAACCCAGCAAGGATTTATTTAGCATGGATCTTCATGGAGAAGTTACAAAAACAAAGCAAAACAAAACAGGAAATGGTTCCTACCCTCTGGTAACTTATGTTCTCATGTACAAAGCAACATGTACAAAGCCACTTTGAAGACAGTGACACTCCTTGAGTGTTGAAGACAGTCAACACTCAAGAGGATCAGGAAAGGCTTCCCCTATAAAGAGTTATCCCATATGGGCCCTGAAAGATGCTTAGGATTCACAGAGACAGATGTGAGGAGGGAAGGCATTCTAGACATCCATGGTAGCTTGTGCAAACAAATGGAAAATGGCGTGCTGGTTTTGGAAAATGCAAGTAGGCCTAAAGAATGTGCTTTAAAAGCAAAACCCCCCAAAACATATTTACAAAATATTTGGAGTATTCTTGAACGGATAAACAGGGAGTTGTTCATATCATTGCTTCAAACAAAATGGTGCTCATTCAAAAAAAAACCATATATATATATATATCTGTTTTGGTTTGATTTAAGCTCAAAAAAAAAGTCTTGTTCCTTTATGGTTCATTCCCCTTGTCTGTAGTGGGTAGCTTATGAAACTTCTGCTAAATTCATTTTTCTTTGTGGGTTTTTTTTCTCTCCTGCAATATGGTTTTCCCATCAGATTGAATCCTGCCGGAAACATTCAAGTTCCTTCTTCCCTGGGGGAGCTAGCTGCCTGCCACTGATGAGATCTTCTCTCTTTCAGGTTATTCCTTGTCATCGAGTATGTGAATGGAGGGGATCTCATGTTTCATATGCAAAGGCAAAGAAAGCTTCCGGAGGAGCATGCCAGGTATGTTGCAGGCAGCATCCCTGGCATTGTCGTTGATGACAATTGGAAAACCAGATGCTCTTTGGATAGAACTCTAATGAAAAACTGCATTTGACAAATGCCTCATCTCTTTACCTATCTCCTTAAAGTTGGTTCTCTAAGAATTTTACAAACATTATCTCTTATTCTCACACTACCACTGAGAACTAGATGCCATTAGCTCCATCAGGACATTCCCTTTACCAATCCTACCTTGCTTCTGTGAGAAATAAGTCACAGTTAAGTGTGAGTAGGAAGAAGCCTGCTGGATTTGCAGTCTGAGGAGCTGGGTTTGAATATCTGCTTTGCTATATTCTCTCTGTGTCACCTTGAGCAAGTGCTTTCCTCTCTTGACCTCAGTTTCTTTCTCTGTACAATGAGAAAGTCATGTTGGATTGTCTCCAGCTGTATCATTTCCTACATGTCATTAGTTCAGTTTAGCGAATATTCTTGGAGTGCATTTTGTGTCCAGAGCCCAACACCATTTCCTGAGCTGGGCTGGATTTCTGTTGGAAGGAGCTTAGGGGTCATCTCCTTGACTGCTGAGCTCCCTGGAGAAGCTGAGTGATGTCTCTGGTACCTCATTCATCTTGACTTAACTCTGCCACCGAGAGGGGCCGATGGCAGGTTCAAACTATAATTTGGGTTAGTGACCTGAATCTGACAGGTCAGCTTTGAATTTTTGATGCCAAGAAGAATGGATTAGCAGGGCTGGACTTAATGCAAGGGAAAAGCCATCAATCTCACCTGGTTATTTTGAGAAAACTTTTAAAAATCCTCTGTACTGTAAGAGAAATAACATTTGACCCTCCTCTCCTGCCTCCAGCTCACTCTTAGTTGGCTCTCTCTCTTTAGAAGTCGTGAATCTCTGCCATTGAAATGAATTGTGCCTTGTCACCTCAAGGAGCAACAGGACTTTGATAGTTTTTGGGCTGTGCTTGTTTTTTTTTTCCCCCTCCAAGGTTTTATGCTGCTGAAATATGTATTGCTCTAAACTTCCTCCATGAACGGGGAATTATCTACAGGGACTTAAAACTAGATAATGTCCTCTTAGATGCTGAAGGGCACATCAAATTAACAGATTACGGCATGTGCAAGGTAAGTAACCTTGTGAGTGTTGATTTCTGCCTGACTGCATCCGCCATGTGCCTCTGGGACTTAGTCTGATTGTGGGTAGCAGTATGTGCTCTCTTGTGTCTTCTGCGTGTCATTGTGCGCATTTACATCTGTGCCTCTGTTTACCTAGGCAGGCTTCTGCCTATGTGTATCTATCTGTGTGGGAGTAGACTTGTGTGTGTTGGCTTGTTTGAATACCCATCAGCGTTCATGTGCATGTGTTTGCCTGGTTTTCAGTTCCTGCTCTTGCTGGTTTGCTTCTACTTGAGACTGTATCTCTCTCTTGTGATGAGAGTTTTATCCCTGAAAGATCAGAATAGACTCCCTGTTATCCAACTACTACTTGAACTTCTTTAGGGAGAGGACATCCCACCACCTCCCAAGGCTGCCCATTCTACACTGGGTCAGCCCTTTACACCACCCACAGCAGTCAATCAAGAGACATTTTTAAAGTACTTGTGCTAAGTATACAAAGAAAGGCAAAAAACAGTCCCTACCCTTATGGAGTTCATAATCTATTGCAGAAAAAAGTTTATAAACAACTATATGTAGGATCAGTTTAGCAGAGGGAAGGCACTGGAATGAAGTGGGAAGGGGAAAATTTTAGCTGGGACTTGAAGGAAGTAGGCAGAGCTGAGGAGGGAGAGTGAAATGCCCAGAGTCAGGAGGTGGTTCTGTGTGAGAAACAGGCAGGAGACTAGTGTTCCTGGATTGTAGAAAACATGGGGGCGGGTTTGGGAGTGGAACAGATAAGCTATAAGAAGACTGGAAACATCTGATGGCCAACTGTTCTTTCCCCATGTTGTCAGTTTCTTGAACCCAAGTGTGTGACTTGACTTTTTCCCTATTAAATTTCATCTTACTATGTTTTAACCTGTTGTGACCTTTGTAGATCCTGTCTGTCATCTAGTGTACTAGCTGTCCCTCTTGGTTTTATATCACTTGACATAATTTGATGATGCATGCCATTCATGCCTTTATCTGAGTTTTTGGTAAGAATATGAAATAGCAACAAGTACCACCCAGATCCCTGGGGTCCAGTGGAGACCTCTTGCCATGTTGGCCTCAAAGTTGTCTACTTGTAATCTTGTCATTGAATATCTATTCGTATGATTGTCTAGCCCATATCATTCCATCTTTTCCAAAAGAATAGTAGGTGCAACTTTATCAAAAGCTTTTTTCCCTATCTACTAATAATCCTGCCCAACAAGAAACCATGTGGTTAGACTGGCATGACCCATTTTTGATGAAGCTAAGATGACTTTTCATAATCACGGCTTCCCTTTCTAGGTCTTCACCAATTTTTTTTTTTTGATTCATACTAGAATTTCCCCACAAATAGATGTTAAGTTACCTGGGCTGATTATAGACTATGTTGGTTTTCCTTTTTTTTTTTTAATCAGGACATTCACCTTTCACCCACATTGTGGGTGTTTTTTTCATGATCTTTGGGCCAATCACCAGCAGTGGCTCAGTCATCACAACTATCTGCTCTTTCAGCACTGGAATATCAGGGCTGGGTGAATTAAAATTTACCAAGAGCTGTGAGGGACTCTCTGACTATCTCTTCACCTGTCCTGGGTATCATTTCCCTGTTAAGTCATTTTTGTTCTGACCTTTGCAGTGTAAAGGTCATTGGCAGAGAAAACAGGAGCAAAATAAGGCTTGAGCAACTTAGCCACCTGCCTTTCTGTTGTCACTTAGCACTGTCCCATCCACCCAAGCAGACCTATCTCTTGTTTGACCCTTTCCTTTTTCCACCAGTAGAACTTTTCAGAAAATTCTGAAAACCTTTCTTTTATTGGTGCTTATTTTCTTGACCAGCCTCTTCTTATTTTTTTTCCTTTATGCCCTTTGTAACCTTCTCCACCAAAATTGAAATTGTATGTCAGAGTAAACCTTCTTGGTTCTTCCACAAACTCTAGCAAGGAGGAGGCTTCTCAATGCCTCCACTCCAACCACCAATTCCTCTCCGTTAGTGACAATGGATCCAGTGGTTCTTGGTTCCTCTACCTTTGGAAGAATGAAAATAGCCCTAATACAAGTTAAGAAATAGCTTTGTTCTTCTTGAGCAGAGAGACAGAAAGCACTCCAGCTCTTGATAATGAAGTCTCCCATTATCATTATGTGATGCCTCTTTTTTGGGACTATTTATCTGTTTCCTGAATACCACATAGCTTCTTTCTGTCTAGGTTTTCTGTAGGACATTCATGACTAAATCAGTTCTTTTTTCTTCTTTCAGTGATCTCTATCAAAATGCTCTCTTTCCACCGTACTTTCCCTTTCTGGTTCCTAGGTTTCGTCACAACCTAAGTGAAGAATTAGTCTTTCTGAATGTGCAACCCTCTCCATTTTTATCTTTATTAAAAGTATATTCACATTCTAGTCCAGAGGTGTCCCTCCCTTCCTCTCCCCCCATCAAGTCTCAGTGATGTCAAATTTCCCTCCTGAGATTGTTTAGTTTATGTCATTCCATTTACCATTTAGGGTTTCTAATTTACATTTCCTTTCTAATCTTATGGCAGAATAACTACTGATGTTTTAAATGACTTTTAGGTATTCAGCATTAGTGAACCACATTATAATCAGCCAGCAATTTATTTGGTACTAGATAAATGCTGAGGGTACATTTTCCAAACCCTGAGTTTGACACCATGGGGGGTGTGTGCGTGCGTGCATGCGTGTGTTGGCACAAAGGATGGGGAAGGACATCTTACTCCATAGAAGTTTTATTCACTAACACCACGAATGATTTGTCCCCACAGGAAGGATTGGGCCCAGGTGACACAACAAGCACTTTCTGTGGGACACCAAATTACATTGCCCCAGAAATCCTAAGGGGAGAAGAATACGGTAGGTTGATGCTTGGATTGGATGTCCCCAGATTTTCCTTCTGGTCTTACTAAATTTTGCTCATTTTGAGGCATCTCAGAATCCTGGGCTGTCTGGGCTGGAAGGGACCTCCAAGGCCGTCAGGTGTAACCTGTCCCTAAATGAGAATTCCCCTCAACACCATTCCCAGCCAGTGACCACTGAGGCTGACCTCTATGGCTGTGGGGCTTAGCAGCCTCTGTATTATTAAGTTAGGGTACTTTGGAGAGAGCAGAATGCTGCTACAAAGTGTAACTCAAGTCTTACTAACTCCGGGTCTGGCTCTCTATTCAAAACCCCTCGGTGCTTCTGGGGCTCTTCCTTCCCAGTAGCCAGAACATGAAAGATCCAGCCCATCCCTCAAATGAGTTCCCATTTTCTGGTCATAAGTAACCTGGGGAAATGAATTCATCCCTGAAAGTTTGCTCCCTGAACAGAAGCTCAAGAGACAAGAGGACTGGACAGTCTTGAAGGGTATCTGGTCTAGGCCATGAGGGACCACACTTTGTTCCTAGTTTCTTCCTGACCAGACGTCTCCTGTATGTGCTGAAGAGTGCTTCTCTGGGAAAGGCCATTCCTCATCTGTATTTGCTGGCCTCTTCACCCCTGAATTTTACTCTCTCTTCAAGTCATCTCAGGAAATACTTCTCAAGCACCTGCCATGTTTCAGGCATGGGTGGACTGAACACTGAACATATATTTGCCTTCAAATCTATGGAGGACTGGGGTAGTGTGGAATATGTTGTGTTCATAGTGGGAGAGGCAGCACATCAAGATGCAGAAACCAGCAATAACTAGGGAGAAAGGGGAGGATGGAGATCTAACAGCAACTTCCTATAGAAAGTAGCACCCAAGCTGTGCTTTAAAGAAGGTTGGGATTCTGTAAGGTAGAGAAGAAGAGAGAGTATTCTAGGCATGGGAAAAGGGAAGGGCAAAGACCTGGTTGTGGAAAATGGAATCCCCAAATTGTCTATCAGCAATTTCTCAGGAACGGTAGAGTACTTGGTGCATAATATATGTTTAAATTCTTGTAGCTTGATTACTTGATGGGACACCCCACCTAGAGAATGTTAGTTTCATTTCATTTTTTGCCTATATATTGTCATCGTGTAGTACGGTGCTCCCCACCCCCCCAGTAGTTGGTGCTTCATGCATGCTTGTTGATTGGTTGACTGGTTGGTTGACTGGTTCTTGCACTGTCTCCAGGGTTCAGTGTGGACTGGTGGGCCCTCGGTGTCCTAATGTTTGAGATGATGGCGGGAAGATCGCCATTTGATATAATCACAGACAATCCGGACATGAACACTGAAGATTACCTCTTCCAAGGTACGTGTGTGCGCCAGGCATGTGGGGTGGGGAGGTGGCACCCCAGGAGGGGCATACAAGCTTAGAAACAGAGTTTCAGATACTAGTTTTCTCATCCTCCATATTCAGTCTTTTGCTAATTTCTACCAATTTTATCTTGATAATATCTTTTGAATACTCTCTCTGCTCTCCTCTCACACTTGTTCCACCCTACTCCAGACTCTCATCACTTCATTCTTGGACTATTGCAATTGCTGCTGGAGGTGGGCATGTGGGGGTCCGCCTGCCTCAGGTCTCTCCCTGCTCCCGTCTATTTACCTCTCATCCTCCAAAGTGATTTTTCCTAAAGCTCAAGTCTGACCATGTCATGCCTCACCTCAGTAAACTCCATTAGCACCCTATTACTTCCAGGATCAAATATAAATTCCCATAATTGGCATTCCAAGCACTTTCTGACCCTCCTTCTTGCCCTTCTTTCCTTCCATCATTCTCCCCCACTCCAACCCCACAACTCTAGTGACTCTGGCCTTCTCACTGTTCTTCAGATGAGATCCTCTGTTACCTGACTCCAAACATTTCCTCTGACTCTGCCCCATGCCTGGCATGCCCTCCCTCCCCATCTCTGTTTCCCTGGCATCTTTCATGTCCTAGCTAAAGTCCCACTCTCTACAGGAAGCCTTCTCTTACTCCTGTCCTTCCAGGGCCCTCCCTTGGGTGATTGTTTCCCATTTTTCCTGTCCACACATACTTGTTTGCATGTTGTCTCCTTTGTTAGACTTTGAGCTCTTTTAGGACAGGGATTGTCTTTTGCATGTCTTGGTGGATTCAGTCAGTGCCTGACATGTAGTCAGCACTTTAAAAAATATGTGAACTGATTGACTGCTATTCCAGAAGCTAAAATAACAGTAAACATATATATTTCACTTAAAGGTTTACAGAGCATGTTACAAATGTTATTTCATTTAATCCTTATAACATTTGGGAGATACCCATTTTATAGATGAAGAAACCAAGGCAGGAAGAAGTTAAGTGACTTGCTCACAGTCACTAATAGTGTCTGAGGCAGAATTCAAACACAAATCTGTCTTCCTGAATCCAAGGCTGATGTTCTACCCACTGTACCACTTATCTGCTCAACTGAGGAAGGCCTTGTAGATGTGGCATGTCTGCATACTCCTAATGTGCTAGGAAAGGGGTGCAATGTGATAAACAGGGTGTCTGCCTTCCACTTGAAGATATATATTGAAGGCATACCTTGAAACCTATGAAATCCTCCATATTTTAAGCCCCTCCCTGAAAGCTAGACTAGAAAAATCCCTTGCATATTGATTTTCCAGAGTACTTTCAGTGTGGTGACACTGAACAGGGATAGTAATTGTCATTACTGACGTAAGAAAGTTTGATTCATCGTATGGAATGAGCCTCAGACCCCGGTGCGAGCCCTGTCTCTGACCTCTACTGGCGGTGTGACCGTATTCTGTACCCCAGCCAAGACTAGAAGGTGCCAAGCAGTGCCAACCTATATCGTTACAAGGCGGTCAGTCAACTGATGTTTCTTAAGCTTCTTCTATGGCCTCAGGGAAGCACTGAGCTTACAGAGAAGCAGGTAGATGGTGCTGCGGATCGAGGCAGGAAGACCTGAGTTCATATCCTAGTAAAAACGATTACTCTGGGACCAAGGACAAGTCATTTATCTCCTCTGTGCCTTGGGTTCCTCATCTATAAAATGGAATTAATCATAGCAACTACTTCCTGGTGTGGTGGGGGAGGGTTATGAGGTTCAAATAGGTTAATATATAATGAGTTCTGCAAACCTCAAAACATTACATCAGGGTTGGCTTTTATTAATATTGTTGATCATTTAATAATACTTTACACTCTCTGCCCTCCACAAGCAAATGATAAATGAATGAATGAATGATTGATAATAAATAACTCCTGTCCTCAAGATGACAAAAATGAATGAATGGATGACAGTCATGGATGAACAGATGACGGTAATGAACGAATTAACAAATTATTAAAGAATGAATGAACAAGAAAAATGAATGCTGATGACCACAGCTGCCCCCATGAATGAATGAGAGATGCCAACAAGCTCATGTTCCAAAGGCGTACAAGGTGGTGGGCGTTAGTGGATGAGGCCCCGGACTTGAAGGCAAAGATTCTCCCTGCTAGCCACATGACCCTGACTGGCCAAGCTCGGGCACCTGTCATCGTCCTAGAGGCTCTGCAAGTTTTTCTTTTGGAGAGCAGGGGCTGATAGACATTAGTGGAGGCCGTTTCCTCCCTGGGATTTCCCTGCTCTGTTGAAACCATAGATCTATAATAACAACTGCTGTCTACAGTGATTTGAAATGTGCAGAGTTCATTTAAACCTCATAGCCACCCTATAAGGCAGGTCCTCTGGGTATTGCTATCATCCCCATTTCACAGATGAGAAAATGCAGGCTCAAAATGTGCCATGACTTCTTCGTGGTGCTACACATAGTAGTACCATGTCAGAGGCTTCCCTTACTCTCCTGCGTGCCTCATTATTTCTCAAATATTCCTTGGTGATTCATGAACTACTCCAGCCCCATTGCCAGCATCATAACCAGGGTCCTGAGCTCCAGATAGCCTCATTTAACCTATTTTGTGACTAACCTAACAGGCTACTACTTATTTCCAAACAAATTTTTTGTGGAGAATATAAAGAAAGAGTATCAGGGTAAAAGCGCGCCCCCCTCCCCCCCCCCCCCCCCCCCCCCGCCTCTGCTCTTTGCCATCTGGGTGACCCTGGCCAGGTCTTCTTCATCTCTCTCTCTGACTCAGTTTCTCCACCTATAAAAGAAGGGAGTGGTATGAGATGGACTGTGAGGACCCTTCCATCTCAGACTGGTGATCTGGTGTCCCCAAAGTCAGTCCTGTGTGCTCCATCAGGGCCCCTACTGCCTTTTTTTTGGAAGGTGTGCTTCTGGCCCTGGCAGACATGCAGATGGAATGTCACCTTTCACTGGGAGTACCCTGGGCTCTGATGGGACCCTACCAACCCTTGCTTCACAGAGAAAGAACCAAGACCCCTGAAGGGGAAGGGTTTGTTTGGGGTCCCATAGACTATAGGCAGAAATTAGTACAAAATGAGAACATTTTAAAAAATTAAAACCATCCTTCTGTAAACTTCAATGTGGTGTTTATAGAAGCAGCTGGTGGTGATAGCGCCCTGGACTTGGAGCTGGGTTTGAATCCTGCCTCAGACACTTACTGGCTGTGTGCCCCTGCACAGTGAAGCTCTTTCTGCCTCATTCCTCCTCTGTAAAATGGATGTGATGATAGTAGCACCTCCCTCTCTGGGTTGCTGGGAGGATGAAGTGAAATAAGATTTGTAAAGCACTATGCAGACCTCAAAGTGCTATGTAAATGTCATTATGAATGTCGATAATCACCCATTGGAATATAGTTCTCTAATTTTGTTGTTTCGTCCCTTTCCCACCCTCCATGACCCTATTTGAGGTTTTCTTGGCAAAGACACTGGAGTGATTTGCCATTTCCTTCTCCAGTTCATTTTTACAGATGAGGAAACTGAGGCAAACAGGGCCTAGGGTCACACAGCTAATAAGTGTCTGAAGCTGGATTTGAGCTCAGAAAGAGGAAGCTTAGTACTCTATCCACTGTGCCAGCTAGCTGCCTTTTCAAATAGGTATAAAAGGAATAAATAACAGCTGGTTTGAGTGAACGTGCAGCCATGGCTACCCTCCTGGGGAAGAAAGTAGCTTTCTCCACATGAGAGTCTTCCCCGACCTCATCACATGAACAAACCTATCCTGTTTCACTCTTCTCCATAGAGAACATTTCCTGCTCCATCTCCTGCTTTTCCCCAGGCTCACCCCCATCCCTGGGATTCCCTCTCCTTCCCTCCAGAGCTTGGTTTCTGCTTCCAACACCAGACTTCCTGACTGTCCCAGTTACTGGTTCCAAACTCCCAGAAATTATTCCTTATGTACTTATGTGTTTGCATGTTTTATCCCTCCTTCCCCACCCTCACCCCCAGTAGTAGATGGTCCTGGCTCTTGAGCTGGAGGGAATATCAGACCATCTAGTCTAACCCCATCAATTTGCAGATGGGAAAACAGACTGTGGGGGTCAAGTGACTTTCCCAAAGCTGTAACTATGAGAGATAGAAGCTGAACCTAGGTTCCTTGACCCTGAATCAGGGTTCTTTCCATTGTACCAAAAGGTAAGTTTCTTGAATCCTTGTCTTGGTTTGTTTTAAACTTTGTCTTCCTGGTACCTAGAGCACAGCCTAACACATAGTAAGTGCCTTAAAAATGTTTGTTTGTTGGGAAAGGGGACAGAAATTAATTATGGAGTGGAAGTAGAATGGAAGATTCTTAAGGTCAGGCACTGTGTTTAACTTTATACTCCTGGCCTATCAAATGGTATGTCAGTAGATGCTCTTTGGGGTTGGTATTTTTAAAACATTACCTTCATTTCCAAAGTTCCTCCCCAGAGAAAACCCTTAGAGTTAAAAAAAAATTAAATTAAAAAGTAATAATTAAATTATTTTTTATTATATATAATTAATATTATTAAATATTATTGATTTAAAATGTTTTAAAAGCAACCCTACAAAACCAATCACATCAGCCATTTCTGACCACCTATTGAGTATTTAACAGTCAAAGTCCTTCATTTCCCCAGTGAAAGCAGGGTGGATATTTTCTCATGTCTTCTTCTAGGGAATGGTAAAGCCTGGGCTTTTATCACTACTGTTGTTTCAAGTTTTGTTGTTGATTTTCTCTCTCTCTGTCCCCTCTGTTTCCACGTTCCCCCACTCCCCATTTCATTTAATGTATGCAGTTTTCCTCCCTATATATTTCTTTCCTGGTTCTGCTGCTTCTTCTGCATCAGGTCATACAAGTTTTCCCATGTTTCTCTAAATGCTTGTTTCTGAGAGTGTACAGTCCTGTTCCAGTCACAGATCTTACTTTGCTTAACCCGTCCCTTCTCCTTGGGTGTCTCTTCGGATTTACAATCCCCAAATTCCTGCTTTGGAATATACTGAGGGCTGGTCTTTGTGCCTTTGACCTCCTGAGGGTAGCCTGCTGAGCCATGGCATCCATGATCATGGACCCTCTGGTCCACACGGATTCTTAAATGTCTGTCACATTCAGTTAAAGCAGTCTTTTTTCATGTCTCCACATACAGTTGAATAATGATGCACCGGCTAGAGAGTTACATGGCAAGCCTAGAATTTTACTTTTTGACTTGTTTGTGAATATTCTTATAAAACAGAAAAGTGAGGCAACATTTCTCAAGACCGTTTTTCCATTCTCCTCTAGTTATTCTTGAGAAGCCTATTCGAATTCCCAGATTTCTCTCTGTCAAAGCCTCCCACGTCTTAAAAGGATTTTTAAATAAGGTAAGTGTTCCCAGTTCTTTTGCCACATGAGGGGGATGGTGTGTGTGTGTGGTGGGGGGAGAGGGGGTTAACCTGATATTTTCCTCTTGGTAATTTCACAGCAGGGAAAAACAATGCAGAAAACATGAGGCATATCCATATCCCCCATCTCCTCTCTCCCTGAAATATTGGGGGAAATTATTATGTAATTTTTTTAGAACAATGTTTTAATGAAATACCCTTTTTGCCTCTAGGACAGACATTCCAGGCCTTATAAATCCCTGCTCCAACCTGCCTTTCTAAGTTTAATGAACATTATTTCCATCCTAGCATTCCATTTGCCATCTAAACTGTAAATTAGCCAGTCCCTCAAGTTGGCATTCCGTTTCTCAGCCCCATCTCTTATAAATCCTTCAACACTTTGTTCATGGCCCACCTCCTACAGGAAGCCTGTCCTTGACCATCTTTCCCCATGCTCTTGTACTCCATGAATGATGCTGTATTTGTGTTCAGCTTATATTCTCCCCTTCTCTTCCCACTCCTCCAAAAAAAATATAAGCCCCTGGAAGGTAGGGCCTATTTTGCATTTTACCCATCTTTCCATTCCTATCCCCAGAGCCTCCTGGAGTAAGAGTCAGTTGCTATGTTAGCTGGTTTGTTCCAGATTCCCAGAAATTATTTTGTATATACTTAATTGGACACATATTTTGCCAGTAATCTGTTACTTTGGTGACTGGATTGAATTGCGTGATGACTTAACACCCCTGCCCCCTCCAAATCAAAGCCAAGATCCTCCAGCAAAAACTAAGATCTAATTTAAATATGGAGAAGAGACACAGTTTCTCATAGCCGGGAAGGTTGATTCTGACTTAAGGAAAGGAGCCATTTCTAGTGACAATGTTTTTTTGATCCCTTCCCTGGCCTTGAGTATAGAAAAAAAAATAGGGTGGGGAGTGAGGTGGAGAGAGGAAAGGAGAGGATTTACATATCACCTACTATGTGCCAGGCAGTGGGCTAAGTGCTTCCCAATGTGATCTCATTGGAGTGCAGAGGTGCAGGAGTGATGGGAAGTTAGGTTTCTGTTGAATTCATGTGTTACAATGGGTACCATCAGCTCATTGGACTCAGGGAGGAGGCTCATCGATAAATTACAAGAGCAAATGTTGACTTGACTTTCCTCTCCTTTTACATTTTGACTTCTAGGATCCCAAAGAGAGGCTTGGTTGCCAACCACAAACGGGATTTTCAGACATCAAATCTCACACGTTCTTCCGCAGCATAGATTGGGACCTGGTAAACACCCTAAACCCCTTGAATTCCCTGTTGTGATGGATGGAAGTGTGTTTTCTTAGTGTCCAGGGATAAATTTATGGGGTGTGTGTGTGTGTGTGCGTGTGTGTGTGTGTGTGTGTGTGTGTGTGTGTGTGTGTGTGTGTGCATGTGCCTTCTGTGGTCTTCATGGACCTCTTTTCTTCTGCTTATAGTGCTCTGATATCCACAGAAAACAAAATGAAAGCCAGAGCTGACCCATTAGCAGCCTCCCTCATTTAGGATGAGGAGAATTCTTCATTTTGTAGCCCATTATAGAACAATAACTAGAAATTACATTGTGTGAGGCAAGAAGCATTAAATAGGTCCCCATCCACACCCAGCTACTTTGTAAGACAAATTCCATTAGGGGAAAGACTCCAGGACACCAGCTGAGGTCAGAGATCTAGGGACCCTTAGAGGCTCTTGCTAGAGAGACCTAAAGGAAACATACCATACAGTTCCTTCCATTTTTCACTCATTATTTTTATTAAGTGGATGTCAAGCTCAGTTGTTTTTAGCTGCTAAAAGAGCCTAAATAGCATTGGTGTCTCAGTGCCCAGTGCCAGAGCCCTGGTTGCTCCACCTTAGTTATGGTTCTGTGACATTCTCTGAGGACAATGCTTGTTTGGAACACTTTGCGGGGGAAGAACCTGCTTACTTGGCCATCGCTGAATTACAGTTGGCATCTGCTAGGGCGTTTACTGGTGCTTCACAGGATTTTTGCTGGGGGCATTATGAATTTGGCACACTGAAAAATTGATCTCAGGTCTGTGTGCCTCCTGTGAGGCTACAGAAATGACCCCCCCCCAGGTCAATCTTCTAGAGAAGGAGTCCAGAGCTGCTTTCTGCATTATGTCATTGTATCACTCATTGAGGAGGTTTTTTGAAAAGAAGAGAAAGAACCCTGGCTGAAATAATTATATGACTTAGCAGACCTATAAACCCTGATGCCTCTTGTAAATGCATGAGAACCAAGAAAATGAAACCGAACGGAGCACATTCATTGTCTGTACCCAGTGAAATGTGAAAATTTTGCCAAGTTACTGACATTTTGCCTCTAAATTACACTTTAATTTTAAGGGGGAAACAAAAGACATTGCTAAGATCCTGAGGGCAGTCACTTCTTGAGAAATTCAGTCTTTAGATTCATCCCCCACATCTACACCAGCAGCAGGCAGGTAAGGATTGAGGCAGCCAATAGAGACTGAGACCAAAGAAAACTCAGATCAGAAGGAAATTGGGCATTTTCTTAATGCGCTAGACGGTCTGTCTACCTTAATAGAATTCACTGGGTCACCCCAGGAGGGTCTCATGGAGACAGGCTTGGTCTGTTTCTCAAAACTCAGAAAGAATAGGGATAATGGATCCCAATTTGTAGCTACTGAAAGCTTGATTATATCCATGTACCTATTAAAATAATTCTCTTAAATGGACAATTTCAGTAATGGGAGCTGACATGCTATTTCCAAGGATCATAGAATATGGATGATTTTCAGAGACATTGGAGAAGTTGGCAAGGCTTGATTTTTTTTTTTAAAGGTACCGGTTCTCCTCCTTTGAGGGGAGGCGGGCATCATAGGAAGGGAAATCTATGTTCCATCTCGGTGTACTTGGTAAATGATTACATCTCTAATATGGATTCTTAAAGGCCTGGCACTGGACAGCTGCATTGGAATAGATTACTTATTCTTACTCTCTAAGGCTGGGCCCTCTCACTGTCTCTTTGGTTATGCTACATGGTGGAGTTTTATGTATCAGACCACCTGGCTATATACAGTTCTTTTGTTCTGCTAGAGACAGCTGGATGGTGCAGTGAATTGAGCTGGGTCAGGAAACGGTGATGGTGGTGTTCAGCTGTTTTCGGCTGTGTCTGATTCGTCATGATCCCACTGGGATTTTCTTGGCAGAGATACTCAAGTGGTTTGCCATTTCCTTCTCTAGCTGATTTTACAGATGAGGAAAGTGAGGCAAACAGGGTGAAGTGACCTGAGTTCAAATCCAGACTCAAACACTTCCTAGCTGTGTGACCCTGGGCAAATCATTTAATCCCTGTCTACTTCAGTTTCCTTATCTGTAAATTGAGCATAGTAACAGTACCTGCCTCCCTGGATCCTTCTGAGAAGCAAATGAGATAGTACTTACAAAGTGTTGAACCCAGTAGGTGACTAATAAATGCTTACTTCCTTTTGACATCAAGTGGTGGTGCAGTGGATAGAGTACCAGTACAGGAGTCAGGAGGAACTGAGTTCAAATCTCCCTTCAGACCTTAGACCCTCACTAGCTGTGTGACCTTGGGCAAGTCACTTAACCCCAATTGCCTCATCCTGGGTCACCTCCAGTCATCTTAATGAACACCTGGTCACTGGATTCAGATGGCTCTGGAGGAGAAGTGAGGCTGGTGACCTGCACAGCCCTCCCTCACTCAAAACAAAATCAAGTCCAAGTCATGTCATTTCTCTGATGGCATGGTCTTCTTTGGCAACGAAGGACAAACACGGTAATTATACTTCAACTACAGTACTGTAAAAAGAGCTCTGACTCAGGTATCAGGGGATCTCAGTTCAAATCCTGCCCCTGATGATTACAGTCCTATGGGCTGCTTCACACCATGACTCTCCATTATCCCCCACATTTCCCTTTTAAGCTTTGCCCAGAATTTCCTTCCAAGAGCACAAGGAAGATCCTGCAAATATGACTATCCCTGTCTTATAAATGAGGAAACAGTGATTTGTCTATGATCGCCAGACTAGGATGGGTACAGAGCCAGGACTCAAGACCCTGGGCTCTTGAAACCAATGGGGTGACTTGCTGAATGGCCCTGGATCAGGGGAGCTTCTCCTGCTAGGATCAAGGCTTACATGCCCGTTCCCAGCCCAGGTTCATGGACCCCAAGCCTCAGCAGCTTTCTCTATAAAAGACTCTTTGTCACGCGGGGCAGAGGGAGCTGATTTTGCTCCAGATTGCAGAAAGAAATATTCCATCATCTTAGAAAAATGGAGAAGGTGCCAGTTCCAGACCCAGGTAACCAGGGCAAAGGCACCAGCTCTCCAAGAATGCTCAGCTCTAGGCTAGCACCTTGCATCCTGAATAGAACAGCCATGGGGTGGGGAGCTGGGCAGAAGAGTGAGGAGGGGCCAGAAGCCAATGGAGCCTTTTTAATGCCACCAGACCCTACCCTGAGCTGAAGAGCTGATTTCTGGGAAGTGGATGAAAGGAAAGCAGCCTGTTCTGCAGAAACAGGGTGGGGTTTCTTGTTCATTCCGTTTTTTATTCTTCTGTTTTGATTAGAATTTTCCAGGCTGGCAAGGCAGCCCCTGGGTGAAACGCATTAAAGAAAATCCCCTTTATGACCAAGAATTCCCATGCCCTCATTTGGCCAGTGCAAACTGCAGGCTGTAGGCACCAAAGGGTTTTTCATTACAGAGGGCACCATCAGAGGGAGAAAGAGGTAAGTGGTAGTTAGGTTGGGATCCTGCTTCCTGGGCCAGGAACTGGCCCAAGGTAGGTAGTAGAGGGAAAAGGATATTTGGAGTCTGAGGTCTTGGCCAAGCCACTTCCTAGAAAGTCTTTGCCTTCCTAGGCCTCTGTTTCCTCAACCTATAAAATAGGGAGTTAGGTCTAAGTCCTCTAAGGTCACTTGCTTTCTATGATCCTAAATTACTTCATAATGCGCTTGCTTCCTTCTTCCTTCCCTGTGGCTTTGTATCTACAGGACTTAGTTGAGTAAGCACCTAGAAGGTGCTTTCTAAGTGCTCATTGATTGATTGACCTTTATAAAGGGAGGGGAAGGGAAAGGCTTTATTAAGCACCTATTATGTGTAAGGCACTCTACATTAACTCATCTGATTCTCCAAAGTACTCCGTGAGGTAGGTGCTGTTATGATTCCCATTTTACAATCGAGGTAATTGAGGAAAATGGCTGAAGTGATTTGCCCAAGGTCACACAGCTAGGAAGTGTCCAACGAGGCTCTTCCTGACACCAGACCCAGTGCTCTGTTACACCCTCTAGCCGCTGAAAGAGCACTGACTTTGGAATTGGATGGACCTGGGTTTGCATTCTGGCACCTTCATCCTGGCATTGGGTTAATCCATCCTGGCTGCGTGACTTTGGACAGGTCATTGCCCTTCTCCCAGCCTCTATAAACAGAGGTAGTTGGGATAAATGGCCCCTTGGGTCCTTTCCCATTCTAAGTGATCCTATAATAAGATGATGTTTGGGGTTTAGAAAGGTCATTTCATCATCATAGATGTGCATTTTAGCCATTCCCATTGGTGTCTCTGTACAGAGTTCACTGACGTGGCCAGTGTTACCTATCCAGTCACAGATGGGACTTGAACCCAGGACCTTCTAGCCTCCAGGCCAACTCTCTATGCAGCACAAAGTAATCTTGATCTCTGGAGCTGAGCCTGAAGTCATTTAAGCAGGAAAGCTTAGAAGTGGGTTTGAATCCACCTCTTTTCATTGTAAAGCTGCAGTGCTTCACCAGGCTCCCTCTCCCTGCTCAATCCTGTTGCCTTCTGGGTCCTGGGGTCTTACTAACCTTTGTGAACATGGTCTCCAAATCACATTTATCCTCATTGCACTGGTAGAGGGTTTATCCTGTCGATTAGCAAGGCTTTGCTGGAGATGCCAAGGTCGCTATCAAAGGTAGGAAATGTGTGCTTTATTATCTAGTGCTTTCCAGCAAAGATATGAGAAGCCAAGAGCGACTCCTTCCAGCCAAGCTTGGGGCTCCATTTGGTTTAGTTCTCTGGGGAAAGAGTTCTTAGCAAAGAAGTTGAAAGATGATAAATGTTATAGATTGAATATTCTTTCCTCCCCCTTTCCTAGTGGAAAATAGAGGCTGTTGGTCATAAGACTGGATACGAGCAAAGTGCTGGTCCAACTTAAAAGAGAGATATATAAGTGAGTTTTTCAAAGCAGGCTTGTTTGATAGCTCCTACTCCCATTCTGCTCCTCCTCCCCACCTTTGCTGGTAGTGTCCCTTTCCTTGCAGACCGGTTTGGCCCATGAATCCCTGTCCCTTCTCCCTGGTGCCTATTTTGAGACCTTATTCCCTTACTAAAACTCTATCTTTCAAGGCAGCAGTAAGTTTGATGTAGACTCCAGAGAGCTGCCCCACCATGGCCTGAGCTGCCTTAGCTTCCCTAAGTGTGTTACTTCTCACTGTAGATCTTAATGCAAAACCCAGATGACCACTTGTTGGTAATGTTGGAGAACGGATTCTTGTTCAGGGTTGGGTTGGATTGGAACAGTCAGTCAACACATTGTTGGTTAATGGTTGGTTTGTCTTTGTTTTGAAACTGGGTCTCCCCCATCTGGTCCAGGCTGGAAGGATGGTAGCCATTCATGGGGCCCATGCCAGTATTTACTGACTGATACAGAAGCTTTAACCAGCACCATTTTTCCAGTATGGGCTGGTTTTCAGCCTCATGGTTCTCCTCTAGTAGAATTACCATATTATTGATCTAAGCTTGACTGCTGCACACAACTCCTGAACTTAGTCCAACTCAGGAGCAGGGCACTTATTATGTGCTTACTATGAGCCAGGCACTGTGTCCTCAGGTTGTGGATACAGAGAAAAAGAAAGCATAGTCCCTGCCCTCAGGGTGCTTACATTCTGATATGCCATGTATATAACTACATACAAGAAACATGGAACAGATGGAAGGTTGCCTTAGAGGGAAAATCATTGGCACTGGAGGGGACTAGGAAAGGCCTTCTACAAAGAGGTGGCATTTGAGCTGAGTCTTAAAGAACGCCCATTGTACCTTCCAGCTCTGAAATTCTATGACAAAGTGATTTGGTTCTCCTAATCATGGCTCATAACAGAAGTGGTGTTTGAACTTAGGTCTTCCATACTTAGTACTCTAGCCATTTTAAGACTTTGCCCAAATGTTGCTTGTGCCCTTCCTGCCAGTAGAAATTGTATCTTTGTACATGTACTTCTTGCCTACCATGGTTGCTCACGGGGCTTAATAAATATTTATTGATAAATAGGTTGGTTTTTGACTTGGTGGACCTATCAGAGCTTATGCGCTGCAGACCGAGTCTTCCAGAATCAGGGGGCACCTATGCCCCAAGAATTAAACAACTTTCATTATGCTCAGGGAGCACATACCTGGTGAAGTAGGAAGAATATTGTATTTGGAGTCAGAGAACCTGGGTTCAACACCCTGCCTCTGCCACTTATTACCTGTGTGACCTTGACCATGTTACTTTCCCTCTCAGGGCCTCAGTTTCCTCTGTAAAAGGAGCGAGTTGGACTTACTGAACCCCAGAATTTCCTGTGGCTCCAAAACTACCATCTGATAGCTCTTTAGGGCATCTCTTTGGTAGTTGGCCTCTGGGGCCCCTTTCAACTCTAGATCTTATGATTTACTCCCTTCACCTTAATCCTCATGTGCCATACCTTAACAAAGGAATGTTAAATTACAGAAAGACAGATGGCTGATGCCTTACTAAGTTACCACTAAATAATGTGTTTTATAGAAATGAGTGTGATTGCAAATAGGCTGTGATTCATTTCATCCAGATGTGTGTGCCCAAGAAGAACGTTTATATGGTGCATAGAATGTGGATGAAGATCGCTACCTCATCAGGTGTAGTCAGAGAGAATGGAGGTGAAAAGATTGCAAGTGACAGATTTCATTTCTCTCCTGCACCTCATCCCCTGCCCCTTCCCCAGGGTGTGTGTGCTTCTATCTGCACTAGAGGGCAGTATTTTGTAGTGGAAAGAACCAAGGGCTTGGAATCAGGAAGACCTGAGTTCAAATCTCATAGACCCTAACTATCAGTGCAAACCACCCCCCACCCCACCCCCCAAAAAAGAAGTCTCTGTGCCTTGGTTTCCTCATCTATAAAATGAGAGGAATGATACTCAAGCTCATCTTTGGATGATTTGGGGCATGACACAATTGTTTTCAGTCTCTATCCCAGAGCTAGGGTAAGGATGGTGGGGTCATCATGGACAGTGGATCTCCTTCCTGGATGTGAAGCCAGGCCTACCTGCTGTCCACTCCTCTCTTTCTGGCCAAAAGCAGACACCCTGGGCACAAAGCCACCCCAGCCCATGAGGCAGGAAGCAGTTTCTCTCCCTCCATCCAAAGTTAACCCTTCCTGCTGAGTCTGCACTGGCTGACATCCCGATCCTCCTGATCTGTGTCCATATATGGCAGCCTGATCTTTCCAGTCTTACCTGACTTCCTTCGTACCCAAGTCTGTGCTGCTTGTCAGACCCTGTCTGGTCAGCCGAGCCTTTCTCACTGATGCCCAAATGACTCATTAGCCTCAGTCTTCCTGGCAGTCCCTGGGTTTCTAATGGCCTTTCTTTGAGGCCATTTCACAGTTACTCCCCTGCAGAAGGCTGGCTAAGGAAAGGAGAATTCTGCAGTAACCTGGTCATGGATGCTCCCCTTCAGAGAAACAAAAGACACGGCTGCCTGAGTCCCCTGGGGTGTGCGTCTCTAAGCTTGGGGAGCTTGGAATGGCATCGTGCCCTGTCTTTTTCCTCTCAGACTCCGGACATGGTGCAGTACCTCCAAGCAAGCAATGCTAATCATATTCTCTAAAGTGAACTGCTTAGTCGTACCTTGGCAGCTTATTCGTCATAAATAAAAGTCAGGTTAACTTTGATGTAACTGAATTGGATTTCAGAACTGAATGGCCTGTGGCTAGATGCCCAGTTTTCCATCCGTAGAACATGTGGACAGAGCACAAATGGAAATCCAGCCTCAGAGAGTGTGTGACCCTGGGCAAGTCACTAGTCACTTACCCACTGTCTGCCTCAGTCTCTCTTTATGCAGAATGGTGACAGTAGTAACAGCACCTTCTTACCAGGATTGTGAAGGTAAAATGAGTGAGCTGGTGTTCGTGAAGCACTTTGCAAGCATTACATACACATATATGACTCCTTTTGGTCTTGGCGAGAGTGCCTGTGAAACGAGTTTCATATTCAGGGCATCCATGCCGGGCTCTCTGCAATTCCTTCCAGATCATCATATCAGAGAAACTACGTCAGATCAGATTCTGCTCTGAAATCTCCAGAGATATCGAATGACAGTTCACGTAAAGGCCAACAAGTGCCAGGATATGCATCGTAATCAGATCTCGTAGACTCTTGCTGACCCTGAAGGGTCTGTGCCAAAGTCAAAAGGCTTGGGTGATGTTTATAATGATGTGGGTGTGCCTCAGAAAGAACCCTGGGGGCCACTTCATAGAGAATTGGGATGAAAAAGGCTGGAAGGTAGTGCTCCAACATTGGAAAAGGAGAAAAAAAACACCCCAACACTTTGTCATGCTCAGAGGATGAAGGTAAATTTCCTAATTTTACAGCATTTGCTCCCAGTGATGGCATCTGCCCCTCTGGATGCATCTCTCCAGCAGCACGAATTCCTCCTATGTTGGGACTTTGTTTAGGAAATAAATCTGCCAAGGTCTCCCAGAAAGATGGGGGAATCTAGTTAGGGGGAGGGTTTAGAATTCAGTTATCCTGTTTCTTCCACTTTAATGCCTCTATGACCTCGGGCACACTCACCCTTGTGATTTCTCATGCCAAGGCATTTACCACCATGCCCCTTCCTCTGTTAGGATGTAAGCTTCTTGAGGGCAGGGAATGTCTTGCCTTTTGGACAGTGCCAAGCACATGTTTTTTTCATTCACTAACTCATTCTGTTTCCTCATCTATGGAATGAGGAGTTTGGACTCTGTCACCTCCAAGATCCCTTCAAGGCCTAGATCTGGAAGTTGATGAGCCTGTGGCTCTTTCTGGAGAACCTAGATCTTAGATGTGATGCACTGTGGAATCTGTGCAGTCCAGGTCAGTTAGAATGTAAGCTCCCTGAATGTAAGCAAGGGTTTGTCTTTGTATCTCCAGTGCTCAGGAAGTGGCTCAGAAGTGCTTTGATTGACTGATGGATGGGGAAACTGGAGCCCAGAGAAGTTAACTGACTTCCTCAACATCACACAAGTAATATATGGGGCACCACCAAGATTTGAATCCAGATCCACAGACTCCCCATCCAGGGATCTTTCCCCTCTCAGCTCTTCTCCCAAAGAGAAGACGTGCTTCTCCCTAGCAACAGGGCTGAAAATAGTGTTTCCTCTGCAGCTGGAGGATCTTGGGAGAGATGTGAAAGTGGGCAGGAAAGAAAGCTATTTCCAACTCCTGTCTTGTATCCCTGAGGTGCTCTGCACCAGGGCAGCTTACAAAAAGACAGCCTTTTATCACGATGCCAGAGTCCCGACTTAGACATGGTGGAGAGTCGAGGGAGCCACTTCTAGCTTTCACCAGTGTTTTTGTTTTGAGGCATGATGGGTACTCTTTGTTTTAAAGGTTGTCATTCAGACTAAACTGATTAATGTCACAGATAAGTTGCTGGTATTGATGTAAGAAACCTGGGTGGTCAGTGGGAAGGTCCCTTTGAGAACATCCTGTCCAGTGAGAGTGAGAGGAAGACATGCCTGAGGTCCTACAGTGTCAGAGGCATGACTTGAACCCAGATCCCTTGACCCCGGGACAGGCCTCTCTCCCCTAAATTCCAGATTTGTATTTCCTCATCCAATTCAGATGTCTGATGTGAGGGATTGTCCACATCCTAGCTAACTTGAGACACAGAACTGATATCAGTTAACAGGAGTGGGGGGGTGGGTCTGTCACCTGGAGCTTATTACTGCCTGAAAACACTGGTCTGGGCTCTCCCCCACCAAAAACCACAAAAACGTGGTTGGGGGCATCTGTTTCTGAGTATCTTAAAGCATTAGAGGACATTTAAAAAACACAGGGCATGTGTATACTTGCGGGTTGTAGAAGTCATTGTAGACTCTTCTCTCCCACCCCATTCTCTGACCTGATCAGACTGTACTTGGGATGTTGCCTAGGAACACTCAGGGTACCACAGAAGGAGTAAGTACATGAGTAAGCTGGGGAGAGCCTGGAGGGCAACAGGGGTGAGGAAGGGCATAGAGGAAAGCCCTGTGATCCTTGACTGAAGGGACCAGGATATTTAGCCAGGAACCAAAAAAAAGACTCAGGAGGATGTGGCTGCATTCTTGTGTGAGAGAGGGATTTGACTGGTTGTACCTGGTTCTAGAAGTTAGAATTGTCATCAGTAGAAGAGAGAAGATGGAGAGAGGCAAGACCTTTGGATCCAACCCATTTTATAGATGGGGAAACGGACCTAAGGCCCTAGATTTGGAATCTCAAATCCTGAGGAAACACTATGGGTTAAAGCTGGCACCAAAGATAGGGAGCTCTCCCTCCTCCCAAGGCATGTCTTCATGCCAAGGTCTTTTGTCCAGCACTGAGTTTTGATGATCCTGCAGTAACACTGACACAGAACAAGAGATTCTATCTGCTCTGGGCCCTCACCACAGACTTGTGGTCATCTGATGACCAAGGACCTGGATCCAAATCAATCTTATTAATAATAACTTGTCAGTTGAGTGAACTTTGGTATGAAAACCTTTTTTTTTTTATCTTCAGGATTTGGGTTTTGCTTTGTCCTCTCTGGTCCTCCGTTGTATTCTACATAGGGAGGCAGATGGACTAGGTCAGCAGTTCTTAATCTAGAGTCTGTGGATTTGTTTTCATGTTTTTATAATTCCATAGAGTTGGCTTCCTTTGTCATCTTACTTATTTCATGCATTTACAAACCTAATTCTGATAAAGGGTCTATCCCTGGCCTCCCCTACAGTTTCTCAGACCCCGCCCCTGGACTAGGGGATCTTTCGGGTCCCTCCCTGGCTCCTCCGTGGCCATGACCATCCCTCTTTGAGCTGTGAGTGGTATGTGGAAGATGCATCTCATGCACTGATGTTACAAATATGCCACCATCTCATCTGTGTTGTTCTGTTTTTCTAAGCTGGAAAAGAAGCAAGCCCTCCCTCCATTTCAGCCTCAGATAACCGATGATTATGGTCTGGATAACTTCGATACACAGTTCACCAGCGAACCTGTGCAGCTAACCCCAGATGACGAGTAAGTACTTTTGTAAATCCAGGGCTTTCCCAAACAGGGTCAGAAGAATTTATTAAATGCTTACTATGTATCACATTTACATTTACATCACCCAGCAGGCCTTGAACTCCTAACTCCTCTGGCCAGTCCACCCACCATCCCTCTGCTGCCCTGAATGACCACCATAGTGCTTCCAGTCCCAATTGGCTGGAGTTTCCAGAATGCATGGTGGGCCTCTCATCATGGTGGTCCTGTGAGAGCCCTGCTGTAAAGGAGATGAGGAAAGGCTTCTTTTTTAGAATCTGTTATATAGCAGAGCTTACTTTTTCCAAGTTGTTCAGGGCTTTCTTCGCCAGCCTCTGGCTCTCAGGCTCCTCATGTATCATGACTGACCAAGAGGGAAACTAGAGGGGAAGTAGGGAATGGGGCCTGGGTTGTAGATTTTTCCTCCCTCTCAGTTGCTGTGTAGCCTTTGGCAAAGCACTACCCTGTCTCAGCCATGGATTCTTCCTTCCTCTGTTTAAAAAAAAAAAAAAGGTCTTGAATTAGGTGGTCTCTCAAGTCCCTTCCTATTCTAAGACGATGCCTGCGTCACTTAATTTGGTACAATGAATACCTTGTATTCTTAGCCTTCTAAAGTTAAACGTATCTAGTAATGTCTGTGAGTGAGGCAATACTGGTAGAGAATAAAACACAAAACAATAATTATGTCTTTTTTGCTTTTTCTTAAAGGGATGTAATAAAAAGAATAGACCAGTCAGAATTTGAAGGATTTGAATACATCAATCCCTTGTTGCTTTCTACAGAAGAGTCAGTATGAAGAAATGGCATCTCCATTGTGGACAAATAATGTGAATGAACTTTTAAATTTATCCCTAACTACAGTATATGCATGCAAGGCTGGGGAACTGTAAGGTTTTGAGTGGAGACCAATGATTTTTTAAAAAATTGCTGCTGAAAATCAAAGAAGAGAATAGATTTTGGTGGGTGTCTTCCTCTAAGTGATACTGGTTTTTAAAAGTCTGGGGGCACTGACACGACTGGCTTCTTTTCTGAGGAAATGTGCACATGTGCCTGCTTCATGGAAGAATCTCATGTTCGTACATCCTCGGGGAAAGGAATGTTCAAACGACTTTGAAGGTGCACACTTTCTACAAAACAAAACTTGATGCAATGGCCGACAAATTCAAGAAATTTAAAGTGTAATATCCTGAAGAATAAAATGTTACAGTGGTGTTGAACCTCATTTCCGATGCCTTTTTTCCCACAAGTGGCACCTGTCTAAACATCTCAGATACACTATCTAAATAAAAGAGGAGTTGTGTTTTATTAGCAATCAAAACATAAGTTTGGGTACAGAAGTTTAAGTGCCTAAATGGATAAACTGCAACGAAGAATTTTTACAAATTCGGAGCCTTTTCTAAATCCTGGTAAGTTCTTGTTGTTAATATTTAACAGGTATTTTCATACAGAGCATGTAATTAACAGCTGGAGTGTCTACTGCTGAAAACACACCTTTATTTTAGAAATGTCCTTTGAGCTATGAAGGAGCAGTGCTAATCTCAATTAGTAAATCACTCTCTTGATGAATAAAATTGGATGATATAGATTTTTAAAATGATGCTTGCCAAAGCACCATTAGACCAAAAAATATATATATTTAAAAAACTAAATTTGCACAAAATAGATTTCTGAAAAATCCTTAAGCAGTGCCTACATGTCTTGTGTTATGTATTAGATTTTTGGAAAATATTTTTATCAGTAATATGATATTCTGAATTAGAAAATAGGAAAAAAAAGTATAATGGAGCTAGCCTTAAAAGTTTAAATAATAAATATAGAGTATCCATAAACATAACCCATTTTCCTGATAAAGCACACCTCCTACTTCTAATAATCTCTTTGCTTTGGGAATATGTATATTACTAAATAGCCATTCTGCTTACAAGAAAGGATTGCTTGATGAAGCTCAAACATAGGTTTTATATGTAAAGATGGAAAGGGGGAGTGGGAACCACTTGAAAAATTAGGCAATTTGAAAACTGTCCATTAAATCCCTTCTCATTTGGAAACAGTGAAAACAAAAGTGTGTGTTTTGGGGGAAGAGATTGGGTCAGGGAGGGTTGTTGATGTTAGTTTCCCAGTGATTAACACGATGCTTTCTTGTCCAGCTGTGGAAAAGTCAGGTCACTTTGTTTAAGGACTACCAAGTGTCCACTGCCATAGAAAATGTTCCAAAGGCTTGTAAAGACCTGCCTGCCACTGCGGCAGGTGACTATAGCCAGGGCTGCGTTGGTCTCTGTGCTAGCTCTTGGTTCCATGAATTGTGTGGCTTGGATCTGGGAGGAGGAGAGGGGGAACAGTACAGGAAGCACAAAGACCTAAGCAGATGCAAGATGTAGGCTTCACCCGAACCCTCCTCCACTCTCTTTGCATTATAGGTTTCTCAGGGTACAGCATCGCATTTGGTGCTGAACATGACATCTCTCAGATTCACATCCAAGTCATGAGGTGCTAGGATGAGACTGCCAGAATATTCTCTCAAATTCCCAACTGACCATTGGTTAATAGGCCCCATTTGTAACCCCCAGTGACCCCATCCGTCTGAGCTCGGGGTCTCCATGGTGGCCCAGAAGCTACGTTTGAGCCAGCGCTCATCACTTCCCAGTGAAATGTACCTGCCTCAAAAGCCTAGAAACAAAGGGCAGGCAGGCAGGACATGTTCTCAGCTGGTTTGTTCCCCACTCCCCTACCTGGTTGTGACTTTCATCAGACCCCTCCATTTTTCAGCTGCTCACATTTTAGTTATGCCACAGTGTGACTGCAAGTAGGGTGACCCTGATCCGGAGGGATCCTCCCTTTGGGGGTGGGTATGCAGACAAGGGACTTGTTTGTGTGTTTGCTCCACTCATAAACTGCTAGTGGCATCCAATTCATTTTGCTGCTGTGGGTGGAAAAAAAAAAGACCTGCTGGCTCCAGCGACAGCACCGGTGCCCTTAGTTTATTACAGTCGAAGGCATTTACAATATTGCTGTGTTGCCAAATAGTTTGCCGGTTATGAGTTTGGTTGCTCACGTGCAAGTGTATGAATAACATTCTTGTTTATGATGAAGGGAAAATTTTTATATAAAGTACTTGTTTTATATATTAAAGAAATTGAAGGATGTAATTAAATGTGTGGTTTGAGAAAAAAAAAGTCCTAATATATTACAAATGGATCCGGTAATGAGATGGTCTATAGTTGTCATATCTGAAATAGTAAATGAAAACTCTAGCTAATTTAATGATTGTAAAGCAGTAAATACGTTCTTGTAGTTTTGTATAATTACTTAGTTCCGCTCTTTGCTGGCCCGTTTTCCTTGTGCAGAAGATGGTACGCTAACCCATAACAGCTGAGATCATTTCTATTCTTGCACACCTATTAAAGACTTTAATGAAAAAGCCTAATAGATTGTTATTCTTTTCCTTAAAACCAGTTATTTCCAGAAAGGACAGTTAAAAAAACACATTTTAAAATGAAAGATGGTGTATCAGTAGTTAATAATAACTTCTATATACATCTAAGTTTTCTGTAGTTTACCTTTTTTTTTTGTTCCCGATTCATAGCTAACCTTCCTTGGGATTAGGACTTGGTATGCTGTGACAAAGCAGGGTCAAGAGAAAAGGAAGAAGAAAAGATTAAATATTTTAATACTTGCTGTATGCTAAAAATGTAAAATGTAGCTGTTCTACACACTTTGTAGGGGAAAAGTCAGGTGAGGTTAAAAACAAAGGCTCTTTGGTATCTCTTCCCCAGATTTGGAATGGAAGAAAATGAAAACATGTACTTGATGTGCACGCATGCCTGCACGCACACATGCACACGCGCACACATGCACACACACAATCAACAGGAGTTGGTAAATGATTCGACTAGTTCTTTGGGTGTCCTCACCTAGTCCCCGTTCTCCCCAGTAGGATCTGCCTGCATTTCACTCTGGGCAGGCAATTCTAATTTCTGCAGGCTTCCATAAAAAGTGTTAAAAGTTTATATTGTCTTTAGTATCCCCTGGGATGTCCAGACAAATCTTGTGTCCCTGGGAAAAACAAATCCTAGCTGAAGAAGAAGGAGACTGTAGAATCCCAACTGGCTATTACATTCTGCACTAACTCTCTGCATCACAAAACCCAGTCTGATGGAAGATTCTTCAGATTTATCCAGCTCTTCAGGACAGCGCAGCCTGCCTAATCCCCCTAACTCCCATGCAAGACGGCCCATCAGTCGGGTCTTTAGGGTGGCCATAGGGACTTGGCCATCCCCACCCACAGCTGGGCTGTGTGCAAGCCTGGATCTCATGCAGCCAGAGTCCACACAGCCACACCTTGCTGCAGCTCATTTACTTGTCTGGACCTGCGTAATGACCACATCCTTCAGTGACTGTTACTGTGACAAGGGCAGAGTCTTACTTTACCTGTAAATCTTGGTCAAGAAGGAAAACTCTACAAGCACCTCATTTAAAGAGGTCCATGGTATGACAGAAATTAAAACAGCTATTCAATATTCAAAATGAAATTTTTATTGTCTACTTTTAAAAGCCAGAGTCAAGAAGTCCTCTCAGCCAGAACACTGCATCCCAGGACATTCCAGTGATAACCTGGGGAGTGTGCCTTGGAAGGGCTCTTCAGAGCGCCTGGTGTCCAGGGAGGGTATGTTTACACACAGGGCCAGGGGTGCCTGGAGCCATTTCTTGTAATCTCCTACACTGCTGTAAGGGAGGTCATGTTTTACAGTCATTCCTACTTTATAAATGGATTTCTTGTGGGCTTTTCCTACTAAGTTTACCATATCACATCTTCAATACTCTCTGACAAGCATTTAGCAAGATGACTATCAATATCCAGCTGGGAAAGCCTGCAGAAAAAGAGAAAACACAAAGAGTTGGTAGTGAGTGTGCAATCTGGGCAGCCAAGAGTAAATATTCACTCCATAGGCAACTTGGGGAGATGGTTCATAAAAAATGAGCCATACCAAGACCATCCAGTCTTTCCAGCATGATTAAAAACTATAGCCTTTCCTGGTAGGGATTCTTCTGAGCAACTTGTTAAGTCCTTAGATCAGTGAGAGTAAACTGAGAGTCCTGTTAAATAAAGATTTGGACCACCTCAAGGCAACACTAGAGCACTGTCCTGTCTCCATAGGAAAAAGTCTAAGGCTCTACATTTTCTCACCCTTCAGCCTTAAAGCATGTCAATGAAGTATTTCACGAACCACACAATTTGGTCACTTCTCAAGAATGTTGCCATATAAACTGAGTTTTATGTGTCTCCCTCCCAAAGCATGAAAAGGCCCTCTGTATTCCTGTATGAATGTTTCCAACGACAAGAGCTTTAGAAAACTGGCACCATCCTAGGTCCACCATGCAGTCTGCAAGCTTTTAAAGTACAGCGTGTGACAGCCTCATGGAGTCATGTGCTCTTGCTCACAAATAGCTAGGTGTGTGTAAGACCCTTCAAAGTGAAGAAATAACAAGAACCAAGCCGGGAGCTGGCAGGCACCCGTAGGCATCACTGGCACTACCTGCAGGGGCTCCCGGCTGGCTGCAAAGAGCCAGACTCCTGCCTTTGGGTCCTCACGGAAACATCAACAGCCCAATGAAGTCTCTCCTGCCTCTGCCCGCTGCTGCCCTTAAATTCCCTCAGACTGTCAGAATCCCAGACTACTACCCAACATTGATCACCTCCTCACTGACAAGCATCTGCCATCATTATACCCACCACTATGTCTATAAATAAAGGAACATCTGACCTTTCAGGTCCCTCCTTTGTACCTCAACTGCACCTGTTAAACGCTGCTTAAATGACTCCACAAAGCTTGTGGGAATGGAAATGAATTACTGAACTGCTCCAACAGACACTCGGAAAACTGTAAGGGGTCTGCACCGCTGCTCTACTGAAAGCTCTTACTCCTTAAACCCCAAGATCCTGACCTTTTGACTTCAGCTTCACGCCCTGCCCACCTTAGTCAACCCAGTAGTCAGTGGGCACCGAAGCATTCTAGGAAAGGGTTCGGATGAATGGCTCTTCCATAGAGCAAAAAGAAAGAGGGCCTTAAGGAGATATGAATGACTTATTGAAAATATTTTCTATTGAACCAATCTTTGCTTTTGGGAAATGTCACTGATAATGTCCCCTGGAACTATGCAAAAGGGATAGGGGGTGAGAGGGGATTGTCCTCCAATGTCAATACAGAAAATTTTGATGCTCAGGAAAAAAATGATGCCATCTCCCTCCCTGGCTGTTGTCCTCCAATGTCAACCCAGAAAATTTTGATGCTCAGGAAAAAAATGATGCCATCTCCCTCCCTGGCTGTATTTTTAAAATCCCCCATTTGCCCTTAAAGAACAAATTACTACATGATGCTATTTACAAGCTTCTATTAAAAAAAATAAGATCTTGCTGTTTTCTTCAAAAGTCATTCACCTACAATAGCACTATTGAGCTGCAAGGAAAGCTCAGGTATTTGTACCCCGCATTCAGTCTTCCCCCAATGACTGATAAAATCTAACAGCCCTGGCAGCTTTTCCTTCCAGTGGTAGGGAAGCAAATCTCCGAGGATCCTATAAAGGTTAGCAATTACCGAAGTGAGCCTACCCTCAAGGAACACTTCTTAAATTGTACATAGAGCAGAATTTCTGTACAATCTTCTCTCCTGCTTCCATTTCCCTTGCTGTACGCACCAGGATGGACCAAGCGGACAGAAATCACATGGGTGTCATTTGGGGGCTGTCGGCTAAGGCAACGGCTACCATTCAATAAGACCTAAAGATGGTAGGGTAACAATTTCTTCTATAAATGGATCATGCTAATTATAAAAAATGCTATTCTAGCAACACTTAAGAGACAAGACAGTCATTGTGCACATCTGTTACAGTCAGTGCTCATGACAGGCATAAAACACACGATTTGGGCTAAGCAACCCTGCCTTGGCCTCTAAAGGCCATCTCATCCCTTGGGACGCACAATAAGCCTCCTGTCTGGGTCACAGAGAACCACACAGCTAACAGGGCTGGACTTGGGTGCACTTCCTCTCCAGAGAGAAAAACAAAATGGATGTTTTCAAATCTGAACCCTTCATCTATCTGACTGCAGCATTTAGTTTACATGTACTGTGAGTTTATGTATACCACATCATGTACAAGACGAAATCGTGGGCACAGAATGTATGTAGCTCAATGGTAAAACAGAAAAGTAAACTACTTTCTCCCCCAAATCCTTTAGCAAGTCATTCGAGCAACTACCATAAAACCAGAAAGCTGAACGCTTGTCTCTTCCTCTTCCAAGGATCTGTTTTTAATGCTGCTTTCAAAATGAATCTCAAATGCTGCTTCAGAAACTTAGTAGATGTATGGCAATATGTTTAACATGACTGTAACATGTATAAGCTATATCAGACTGTTGTCTTGGGGAGGGAGGGAGAAAAATTTGGAACTCAAAATCTTACAGAAATGTTGAAAGAAACTTAGTAGTTGTGTGACCCTGATAAAGTCACTCAACAGCTGTCTGACTTGGTTTCCTCATGTGTAAAAAGAAGACAGTAATAGCACCTCTATCAAAGTTATGAGGATAAAATTATATACATATCTCTTTCCAAACCTTATGGATAATACAAATGTTATTCTGAGAGGCAACAATGAAGCAGGGGTGTCAAAGTTATGGCTGACCAGAAAAACTGCTGGGCATTCCACAGATTAAAATGTAAGTGGTAAAGTTTAACAAAATAAATAAAAACAATACCACACAGATAATATTTATTTGTGCTGTTGTGGTCAATACATGGCAGGCATGAGTTCTGACCACACTGGGGCTAAGGCTTTAAGTCTGGCCTCTGACCTACACTGGTTACAGGCCCCCAACCAAGTTATTTAACTTCCCAGGGTTCAGGCAACTCTCTGAAACTTCAGAGACAGGGCCAACCTGCATTAGGTGGGGACTTCTGCTAACCTAGGAGTTTACTCTATCAGTGAAATCACAGTACAGTCCCAGGCTTCCCAGAAATAAGGTGGCCAGGATACTGTGCTTCACTAGGGCCGTACCCTCCTCCACCCCACCCCCCAAGCCACTAGGCTCCCTGACATCCCCCACCACATGTTCCATCTACTAGCATGGCCACTTACCCCTTTGGGATGCCACGGCAGGCACGGTGATGAGCTGCTATGGCCAAGAAGACTCCATCATCTCCCATGTGGCAACAAGCCCCTCTCTCCAAGATGCTTCCCTAACTCCTGACATAAACTGATTACTATCTGATGGCTATTTCCCCCACAATCCCTTGCCAACCTCAAAGGAACTTGGAAGGATAAACTGGACTAGGCAGACAAATGACTCAAGGGTCTTTCTCCTTCTCAGGGAATCATAACAGCACTTTTCTCTCAGTTTCTTGAGAATTCTCCTGACATTCATTAAGTGAGACTTCAATTAGCTAAACCTTGCTGGGTCATCACCTTCCTCTGTGGCCAGGCTAGAGGCCATGACACCCCATCTAAACGATGTTCTCCAGATGCTCCCAAAATGCCACTTTCTGCCTTACTGGGCCCCCACTGTGGATGTGCTCCATGGGTTCAGATGCAAAGCAGCTCTACATCCCATGCCCCCAAACATGACTCCAATTGCTTGCAAGGTAAACGCTGGTCCTGTTCCCTGCTGAATGAATGGAGCTCATTGTATCCAAACAAGTGGAACATTCCAGGGTTAGAATATTTAAACACCATGTAAAGTAGGAAGCTTTCTATCCCTGTTTAATGCATTAACAATTAAAAGCCTCCGATTGAAGAACTTTGAGACACACTGTATTTACCTGACCCTATTTTCAGTCAGTTTTTCTGACTCCAAAGGCACACAGTTCTAACATAAGAATGACAGCTAACATTTATGTAGCTCTAGGTGCTGTGTGCTGGACACTTTACAAGGATCTTATCTATCCTCACAACAACCCTGGTGGTGGTGCTGTTATTGTTACAGATGAGGAAATAGGCAAACAGATGAAATGACCTGCCCAGGGTCACACAGCTAGTAAGTGGCTGAGGGCAGATTTAAGCTCAAGTCTGGCTAACTGCAGGCCTGGTGCCCTAACCACTGGGCAACCCAGCTGCCTACGTCCTCCTACCCCAGGCTTGGAATCACATCTGGAGAAAGGATATAGCCTTGTACAGTCTTGCTATGGGTCCCTCCCCAGGTTCGCCTGTTCTTTTCACCCAAATGTGTGACTAGAAGCAAAGACCAAAACCACTTGGGCTGTGCTGGGCAGCTGGCATGGCAGCCATCCCAGACTGGCCAGATAAGGCAAAGATCTAAGAAGGCTGGACTCATGGGGAGGCTGCAGCTCTCAGGAGAACTTTAGCAGGAGCAGGCCCAATCCCACAAAGAAAAGACACCGAACTGAAAACTAACAACAACCTGAGTTTCGGTGCTGACAATGAGAGAATTTTCAAATTTTCAAACTTCCCAAACAACACCCGGAACATATTAGGGCAAATATTTATGGGGTTATTTAAACAAGGAAATGCTCTTTTAAAACACAATCCTCACTCAGAGCTAGATGCTCCTCTTCATGGTTGGGGATTTCTGTGCTTAACCAAACTCCCATTAAATCAACCGTGGGAGCTAAATGAAATATCCAGTGTTACAGAACGAGAAGATATTTCCTGTCCCAACAGATTCTGCAATGTTTCTGTGTGGTCATAAAGCTGCAGCTGTGCTCCCGCCCAGCCATGCCCAAATTGCAGCAGTGGGTGACCAGCCCCTACATGCCTATACGCTGACCTTGGTCCAGGCAGTTGCTGATGGCCGGCAGCTCTGCATGTACTCAGAAGCCAGGAACTGCCAGGAAAGAGATGTTAGCCTTCCCAACTGGGCGGAAGTCAGCATCATCAATTAATTTTGCAGGCGCTCCCTATATAAAATGACTTTACAAGGCCATAGCTAAGCCTCGATGGCGCCATGTTTCGACAACTTCTACACAGTAAAAATGGCTGCAGGCCCTCGTCCTCCCTGTCCCAGTTAAAACCCTGACCTGGAGAATGTCACTGCCCTTGGGCCTGTCAGAGATGCCCTGCCCATGCCCTCAGGTTCCAAGCTGGCTTTGCTGGGCACTTCACTAAGGGACTCCCCAGAAAGGAAAAGAACTAAGGACTTACTTTTCAGTAAATGGAACCTGGCACATCGGACAGACATCAAGTGCCACCATCCCCTGGCTCACAGTGGCAGAAGTGGCATCTTTTTCTGCTCTCATGCCTTCTGGGCAAATGTTGCCAGTCAATTTTTTCAAAGAGGAATACCCTGCATGGCTCTCCCCTGAGGTGAGCATCTGGGGAGATGCTGGGAAGGAGGTGCTCTCCTCCACCCAAAGTCTCTGTTTTTTCCTGAGCTGGGAGAGCTGTTGGCATTGTGGAAGTCTGCTCTTCTCAGCCCTGAAGCTGCTGTCTCTTGGTTCCAAGGCCCTTTTCACCCCAGCTCTACTGCCAGGCCTGGATTCTGGGTTATCACAGCCCACGGCAGAGGCCCCCTGGGAGGAAGACTTGCTGCTCTGGCCCACTCCCTGCTCTTGTTCATGAAGCGCCTGAGCAGGCTTCTCCTTTGCGAAAGGACAAGAATCTGGCTTTTTTAACCGAGCACCAACACATGTGAAGGCAGGTGGCAAAGGTATCCACTGAAACTCTTCGGTCCCAACTTTAAAGATGGCCGATTGTGGTGAGTTCTTCTCATTCCTGGTGTTCTGTGAAAATAGGGTTTTACTTTTTTTGTGAGAGTTCTAGACTTGGAAAAGAATGCAAAGCCATGTAGCTCAAACCTGTCATTTTTGCAGGTATGAAGACTGAGGACCAGAGAGGACAAGTGATTGATTCATCCCAGGGTCCCACAAGTGCCAAGTGGCAGGGGCAGGATTGTATCCCAGATCTGCTGCGACTGACCCAGCACTCTTTCCTGTTTTAGATCAAACTAGAATGGTTGAACTTTTTTTTTTTCTTAAGAAGCATCATGTGAAAAGCAGTATTCCTCAAATCACAGACTTCAGGGCTAGAAGAGAAATCAGGGATCACAATCTAATCTTCTCCTTAGGCAGAAGGGGAAACTGAGGCCACTGAAGAGCAGCAAACTCCTCCAAGGGCATACACATACCGATGTCAGAGCCAGGATTCACACTTAAGTCTTCTGCCTCCAAGCATAGGGTTCTTTCCCTCACAATATAGCCCAGTTGCTAACAGTTTTTAGCCACAGACTGGGTCAAATGCCTCAAGCTTTCTTTGCACACAGTGGGTCTGAACTGCCAGGGAGGACAACTGAGGACTTCTAGGGTGGGCACTGCCAAGAGAAAGCTGCTGTGCCAATTTCAGGTTTGGCAGTCCTGACCACGAGGAAAATACAGTATCCCAGAAAACCTCAGGACCTCTGAGTCCTAAACCTCCTGGAAAGGACTTTGGTTCCTCCAATAATTAACCTGAAGCACACAACCCACTGCCCAGAGGCACAGACTCCTCATAGTCCGCCCTCCTTTTGGCAGCTCACTCCTAAGGACAAGTTCTTGAAGAAACAAATGGACTCTTGGAAGGGGTCCCTGGTAAAGGGTGACCCAAGGTCATCAAGTCTGTCTATTCTCTGCCTCCCTCCCACAACCAGCTGCAGCACTGGGACCACTTCTAGGGGTTGTCACTTAATAACATGAATGTATTTGGTGGTATCGAGATGAGGTTACCAGTATAGTGAAGAGCCTTCAAGGTGCACCATGGAGGACAGTTGGGCTGCCCTGAGGGAAAGGGGTAAGCCTTGAAGCCAGAAGGAAGAAATGGGAAGAAGTATCCCAAAAGGGGATGGGCTGCCTGGAGAAGCCAGGGCTCCGCTGAGGGGGGTGTTGCGGCTGAATGGCCGCTGGTGGGGATTCCTCAGGTGAGGCCCCAGGTACTGTGCCTGCAGAGAAGGGGGCAAGGGGAGGACATGACCAACCAGGGAGCTTCCTGTAGTAGAAAGGCTGGGATTAAACCATCCTGCCTAGCCCAGGTGGGAAGCCTAGAAGCCAGCCAGGGGTGACTTCAAGCCTCTTCGACAGCACTAAGGAAAAGCTCCTCAAAATAAGTGCCATCACACAGTAAGATGGACTGGGGATGCTAACACTCCCTGAACATAAGGGCTGCTTCATCTCACCTGCTCTCCAGTACCTGGGGCAAGGGGCAGGCAATTCACGCCTGGTGGCTGAATGACTGTCTAGTGGTAGGGGTTCTTTCCAACTCCCAAAATTCAGCGATAACATGAAAGAGATGTAAATAACAGGGGAAAAACGCACATACACAACACCCCTTATTCCCCTAGAGGTGGAGGGAATTAAGGGTGTGTTTACAAAAAGACTTAAAATGATGATGAAGATAGAGGAGTCTTAGTTGTCGGTGGTAAAGGATTCATCCATTCTAGGTCAATGGAATCACTACTGCTCCAGCAGAGTACTAGGTGCACAGCCCTGCTCTGTGCACGATATAATCATGATGAAATGGATTTGTTAGGAGTTTAGCAACATTTTTTTAAAGGTCATGTTTCCCTACATTAAAAAAATCTCATTTTAAAAGGCAACTGGTGCCACTTTAATAGACTGTCATAAAAACCTACATCCTGACCATTAATATTGTGAGGTATAGGCTACCTTGTCGAAGAATGCTGGTAAATCTGGCATTTCCTGGCTGGCCTGATGTAGACTGGAGTTCACACTTTTCAACACCAGCAGTCTCCACAATTCATCAGTCTCATTTAACCCTTCTTGGTCCAACCAAGAGCAGTTGTTTGAAGTTCTATGAAAACAAAATGAGAGAAAGACATTGTACTTGCCATTAAGATCAATTCCACAAATTGGGCTGCAAATTTGGCCGAGTTGATGGCCAAAGGACCATGTGCAGGGATGCCAGAGTGAATGCACTGTTGAAGAATCTGGGAAATAGTGGCAAATGTATTCCCCAGGGAGGCCAAGGACCTATGTCAGAATTCCAGCTGGATGACCTCTGAGGGCCCTTCCTGAATCTGACTCTATGGAAAGGTTAAGGACTAGGAAAAGCACCAAATTTCCCTGAGGCCTCATCTCAACAATGACCTCTCTAAGCTGCAGAAGTCTGATTAAGTATCAGAAATGATTCTGAAGGCCTGACTCCTTGACAGGCCACAACTTGATGGCAGAGCAAGGTAGGAGCTGAGAGTAAACATTCTATTCATGGACAATGACAATTACTCGAATTTCTATTGTACCTTGTGGTTTTACAGAATACCTTCCTCACAGCTAACCTGATCAGTGGGGAGTTATTACTCCATTTTACAAATGAGGGAACTGAAAAGCCCAGAGAGGTGACTTGCCCAAGGCCAAGTGTTAGAGCCAAGAACCTCCAGACCTATGACTTCTTCCTGTGAAGATGCAGGCTTCAAACTTCCAAGGACTTGGATCTGAGCTTGCCTAGTTTCTCAGCCGCACATTCTCCATCCAGTCGCCACTTTATTGCTCACCCTGGAATCACCACTCTCATGGTTCCCATGTCTCAATAACCTTCCATCATAGAAAGTAAAAGGCATCAGAATCCCTATTTTTTAAAGGGAGGATTGGTAACTTCTATGGGTTAGTTTAGTCATCCTTGTTCAGTCATCTTCAATCATGTCCAACTCTTCATGACCCCATTTGGGGTTTTCTTGGCAGAGATACTGGAATGGCTTGCCATCTTCTTGTCCAGTTTGTTTGACAGATGAGAAAACTGAGGGAAATAGTGTTCAGTGACTTGCACAGCGACACACAGCTAGCGTCTGATGCCAGATTTGAACTCATCAGGTTGTTGAGAATCACATGCGGTATCTGTAAAGCTCTTAGCACAGTGCCTGGCACCTAGTAGGTGCTATATAATGCTTATTCCCTTGTCTTCTTGATCTGCCCTGGATGGATCTTGTATGGACCTACTTGTTTATGCGTTGTTTCCCTCATCACAAAGTAAGATCCTGGAGGGGCAGGGACTCTGTACCTCCAACAGCTAGTCCAGCGCCTGACACACAGTAGGGACGACCCAAATGCCCGGTCCCTTCCTCTGCTCTGCCCATCTAGGGGAAGTCTAGACCAGTCTAGCTGAATCTTCACGTGGAGAGCTCGGCTGGTGCATGAATGCTAAGGTAAACACACTGACCCTGTGAAGACTCGAAGGTGTACATGTGTGTATTTAAGATTTAAAAAGCATTTTAAATACTTCGACTCGGCTGAGCCTCGCCACACGTGACCTTCGGGGAGACGTCTGATCTCTTTGTAAGACTGGGGGGAGGGGCACTTCAGACCCAGTGACCCCCACGTCCTCTCCATCTCCATATCTATGACGTAAGAGGTCCCGGAGGTACAAAGGCTGGTCACTGCGGGCCCACTTAATGCCGGCGGCTGGGGGGCGGGGCTCCGGAGGCCGGTAATGGGGTGGGGGAAGGGCCTGCACGGCCGAGTTAACACAGGGAAGAAGCAATGACGAAGGCCCGGATAACGGGGGTGCTGACCAAGGTCTGGATAATGGGGGCGGGGAAGGGAAGACCCAGTTGATTGGGAGGATGGGGAATGAGAAAGGTCCGGTTAATGGAGAGGAAGGAGGGAATGCCGAAGGCCCGGTGGACGGGGCTCCTCGGGCGAGGCCTCACCTGCCCTCCTGTCCTCCGCCGCCAGGCCCGGAGCAAGAGGAGGAGGGGGGCGCGGGCGGCTTTTTCCGCGTCAGCCTCAGCCTAGGCCCGCGACCAGCCGCCGCTCCAGATGAAGCCATCGGCCGCCGGAGACACCAAGCCTCCCGCCCAGCGGCCTCTCTGAGGAATGCGCGTGCGCGTACCTACCCCTGCGCATGCGCCTGGAGGAGGATGGGCGTAAGGAGCTGTTCTGCGAGTGCGTGCGTACGTGCGTGCGTACGTCCGCCTGCGTGCGTGTGTGCGTGCGTGTGCGCTCAGCATGCCCAAGTCCTGCCCGGGGGCGGGGCCTGAAAAGGGCTAGTGCCCCGCCCTTCCTCCCTCACGTGAAGCTCTTATCTGCCCCTCCTGACCTACAACTGCTACTTCTGTGCTTTCCTGTCCTTGGGAGCTGTACTTGTTACTCAGCACACTCACCTGAGGCTGCTGATCCCTCCCCCACCTCTCACCTGGGGCCATTATCACCTTCCCTCACCTGGATCCTCTGTGTTTGTCTGGTCTCTGTTACACACACCCACACACACCCACGCACACCCACACACACCCAC
>CM053771.1:26460070-26543306 GCA_028658325.1 Potorous gilbertii
TGTTATTTTACCCCCCTCGGAGCTATTGTTACACCCCCACCCCCTCGTTTGGAACTCTTTTTGCTCCCTCCCTTCTCGCTAGGAGATGTTCTTTCTTCTCTCACACCTGGAGATGTTACTCCCCTTCTCTCTTAACCTAGAGTTGTTATCTTCCTCCCACCCGTACAGGTGTTATGCCCTTACATACACACACCTCTAGTCTGGAATTCATTTCCTTCCCCTCACCTACAGCTATTATTTCTCCTATCCCTTCACCTGGGGCTGTTTCCTCCTAACCCTCTCACTTGGGGCATTTATCACCCCACCCCAATCCCCTCCAACTCCTGTGCTGGGAGGGTGGAGAACTCCTCATGGGAGGACAAACTGGCCTGGCAGTACCTCTCCACAAACCTTCCCATGAGTTGAGACTCCAAGCACAGCCATACTCAGAGGGGTCTCTCTTCAGGCAGGGAAGGAAGATAGTGTCTGTTTATGCTTTCCAATCCCTGGTACGTTTTCCTTTTCTTGAAGCTTTGGACTTTGTGGCTTTTCAAAGTTTTCTACAGTGGAGTAAACAAGGGGAAGGAAGCCAGTGTGTCATGGACCACTCTGAGAGGTAAGAAAGGGGGCATTTTAGTGCCCTTTGGTGAACAGGGACTAGGCTGCCTCCAGGAGGGAGAATTATTGCCCAAAGCCCATTGAGCACTCTGCCACAATCCAAACCATGGGTAACTACCTTGGATGAATGACTTAAGGCAAGGCAAAGCAGGGGAAGGGATGTGAGATCTGGGGGTCTTTTTTTGCCCTTTTCCTTGACTTCTGTAAGGAGGGACCTAGGTATGCCTCCACCCTTCCTCTCACCAGCTGCTCACCCTCATTCATGCGACCAAGAGCCTCTACTCCAGATGATCCAGGACCTTGTTCCCCTAAGAGAGACCTAATTTCATCAGTGGGACTGACACCTGGACTCCAACTCAGAAGCTCTAGGTTACAGTCCTTTTGCTGCTGCTAACTTTGGGCCTCTGTTTCCTCCCTTGTAAAATGAGAGGGGGTAACAGGTGGGCAGCTTCCCTAGCAACAGATCCCAGGATCTCTTACCCTTCCCTAAAGAGTACCTTCTGCCAACTTCCAGTGGCCTCTCTTCCCACCCTTTATTAAAGGTGCCTTTTGTGCACTTGGTCTAAGTTAGTTTTATGGACAAAAGTACAAGTTATGACTGATCCTGAAGAAGTCAGGACCAGGACCAGGGGAAAAGAGAGGGCCAGTGCACTTAGACCAGGTCCCTTCCAGATTGTATAGTAGTTTTCCCTAGTCATTGGCCTTCCTGACCACATTACTGGAGATCCAGGTACAGTTGGACAATCTTAGGCCAAAGGTCATAACATCATAGATTTAGAGCAGCAAGGGACCTCAGAGGCCATCTAGTCAGATGCCTCAGATTACAGATGAGGAAACTGAAGTCCAAGAAGATATAGGCACTTGTCAGAGGTCACAGAGGTACTATCATTTTGTGGGGGTAGACAAGTATTCAGTCTGATCTGAGAGTGACACTCAGGCTCAGGTCTGGGTCAGGTTTTGTTGCTTGTTTGATGTCAGATCTAGTCACAGCACATAAGGAGGCCCCAGCAAAATGGGATTTTTTGTTGTTTTCTTCTGGAGTTCAGTTTCCTGGACCTATTGAAACATCCAGAGGATTGATTTCTTTGAACCCTGATGATTTACAACTGTACTGAGTCACATAGGTTTCATGCCTACTGGTTCTGAGCCCATCAGGAGCTGAATCTTTGTTATATATACTGGGAGGTTGGTATTTGCTTTTGAGGTTTCACTTATGAGAAGGACCTTTTATTCCCTTGATGGGACTCTGAGCAACTGTTTGTTAAGAACTGCCCCCCCCCAGCCCCACTACTTAGATGCTGTTGGTGCTCCCCTATCTGGTAGTGCATATAGGTGATTGTAGTACTTTGTTCAGACAATAGGAACCCTGTCTGTTCATCTTTGTGCTTATATTTTCTGCTTATATTTTCTCTATGTTCATGGTGTTGACTTTTCCCCAAACCAGTGATTGACTTATATATGTTTAATTAAAGAAGGATTGTTAACCCCTTTGAAGTTGTCTTTCCTTTACAAAGCAGATCAAAGAAGTTGTGCTAGCAGGCCATTCTGGGTGTGCTAGGGTGCTTGCTAATATAGCTCCCAAGCCTTAGTCCGGGTCTCCCAACATCCTTGATAAAAACACACTTGGAAAGTAAGCAACTTCCCCTCTGATTTTTCTGAAGTGGCTACTCCCCTGGAGTAGCAATAGACAAATCCCTTCACTTCTTTGGGCATCAGTTTCCTCTCCTGTAAAAAAGAAGGATTTTGTCTCCAAGATCTCATCCCGATCTAGGGTTAAGATCTTATGATCTTCCAAGCCTAAACTCCTTAACCTGAGATACACAATCACAGAGCTTGAGAGTTAAGAAAGACCCCTTAGCTCACCTAGTCCATCTTGACCTGTGGAGTAATCCCCTCTTCAAAATCTCTAGGAGTTATCCAGTCATCACTTGATGTGAAGGGGAGCTTCACCCTAGTGATGGGGAACTCACTACCTTCCAAAACAGACCATTCCTCTTCCAGATAACTTGATTCCTTGTGAAGATTTTCCCTGCCATTTAGCCTAAATCGGTCTTTCCTGACTGCTACAACCTTCATTAACTTTTATAGCACTGATAAATCTATAGCACACAATTTAGCTATATTCTGTCTTGCATCATTTCCCCTTGTTTCTGGTATCCTAGGGGAGGGCAAGTTCCTAGGAGGCAGAACTCCTAGATCCTATTTCTCGTGGCTTCCCTACAATGCTTGGCATAGGACTGAGCCCATAGTTGGCACTCAAGAAATACATAAATTCCTGAAGCCTAGTTATTGTGGTCCAGGTAAACCCATCCTGGGATTCTTAGTCTGATCATAAAGCATCCATAAAGCTCTCTGTGTCAGTTTTGGTCAGATGATTTTTAAAGCTTCGCTCAATCTGGGCTACATTTCCAGAAATCACAGAAGTTCAAAATATAAAACGAGCAATTAACTAATTTAAAGTTAATAAGGCCACAGATTTGGAGATGGAAAGGGCTTTAGAGGTCAGCTAGTCCAACTTCCTCATTTTGTGGCTGAAGAAACTGAGATCTCTCATATCAATTACTGGGTTTAGAGCCTATGAAAAACATTGTATAATTTTTTGTTTGTATGATGGAAATAAAGATCTCATCTTTTAAAAAAAAATATTGCAAATGCAGAAATGCTCTGAAGCTACTCTCCCAGCCTTCATTCATATTGGCAGATGAGGTCCCCAGAGGGTGACGACCTCAGAATTCCAAGGTCCCCTCTAGAAACTCCACAGCACAGTGTGCCATTACATGAAATATTTGGTGTGTGTGATGGGAACATGAGCAACTGGGGGAATCAGGAAGAGGTTCATGAAGAAGGTGGTATTTCAGATGAATCATTAAGGAAATCAGAGATTCCAAAAGGTAAAGAGAGATTGCATTCCAGGCACAGGGAATGAGGCAAAAGCATGGAGGTGGGAGAAGAAATAATAGTTTGGTAGAACAGTAATGTATGTCTGGACTGCTGAGTTCACGCAGGGGAGCAAAGTATAAGAAGCCTGATAAAGTAGAAGGAAAGAGCCAGCTTATGAAAGACTTTAAATGACTAGAAGTTTACATTTGATCATAAAGTAACAGAGAACCACTGGAGTTAGTGAGTAGGGGGTGATGTGGTCAGACGGATGCTTTAGGAAATTGACTTCAGAGGCAGAAGTGGGTGGGGGGGGGGATGGATCTAAGTAGGGAAAGGAGACAAGGAGACCAGATCGAATGCTATCACAATAATCTTGGCAAGACATAAGGAGGATCCGAACTAGGCTGGTTCTTCTATTAGTGGTGATTAGGGGACACACGGAAGAGAAGTAGAGTCAGAAACAGTAAGATTTAATGACTGGATGTATGACATAAGGGAGAAGGTGAGAAATGGAAGGTTACACTGAAGTGATCCTGGGTGATTGGAGGAACAGGAGTACCCTTAGCACTAACGGAAGTTCAGAAGGGGAGTAGGTTTGAGGGGAAAGATGATGAGTTCAGTTTTGAACATGTTGAGTTTGGATATCCACCGGAAAATGTCCAATAGATGGTTGATGATATTCTCAGGAGAGAGAGGTGATATTCTTAGGACTGAATATGTAGATTTGAGATTCATCAGTATAGAGGTGGTAATTGGACCCATGGGAGTTAATGAGGTTACTGAGTGAGAATATAGAGAGGATAAAGAACAGATCCCAAGGAAGGACTTTGGGAGTATACCTGCCATGAGTAGATTTGGCATAGATAATGGTGTAACAAACGATATTGTAAAGGGAATGGTCAGATAGGTAGGGGAGAACCAGGAGAGAGCAATGAAAATAAAATTTAGGGAGGAGACAGGATGCAGGAGAGGGATGGTCAACACTGCTGAGCTGCAGAGCTGTTGTGAAGAATGAAGATGGAGAAGAGGTCATCAGATTTGTCAACTAAGAGATCCCTGGCAGTTTTGTAGAGCGGAGTTTCACTTAAGTGTTCCAGAAGATTTAGAAGAGTAAGAGGAGAGTATCAACCAGTGAACATCTATAACAACCCTACAATGCCAGGCATTGTGCTGATTGTGCTGGGGATACAGAAAGAGGCAAAGACAGGCCCTGCCCTCAAGGAGCTCACAACCTAACGGGAGGGACAAACTACAAACAAATATATACAAAACAACCTCTGTACAGGATAAATAGAATATAATTAAGAGAGAGAAGTCACTGCCACAAGAGGGGTTGGGGAAGGCTTACTGGAGAAGGTGAGATTTTTAGTTGGGACTTAAAAGAAATCAGGGAAGAGAGGAGCAGAGCTGAGGAGGGAGGGCATTCCAGGCATGGGGAAAAGCCAAAGAAAATGCCCAAGCAGAGTATTTTGTGTTTGACCCTGGAACTAACAGGGAACCACTACAGTTTATTGAGTAGAGGATGATAGACTTGTGCTTCAGGAAAATCCCTTTGGTTACTGAATGGAAGATGGATTAGAGTGGGGAGAGACCTGAGGCAGGCAGACCCACTAGTAATTATTGCAACAACCCAAGGTCTGCACCAGAGTGGAGGTAGTATCAGAGGAGAGAAGGAGGCATATTGGAGAGATGCAGCAAAGGTGACATCAGCAGGCCTTCGCAGCAGCTTGGATATGGGCAATGAGAGATGGTGAGGAGTCCTGGATGACTAGGTTATAAGTCTGGAGGGCCAGGAGGAGGGTGTTGCTCTCTGCAGTAACAGGGAAGTGGGGGGGTGGGGTCAGTAAAGAGAAAGATAATAAGTTCAGTTTTGGATATATTGAGTTTAAGATGTCTATTGGTCATCCAGTTCAAGATGTTTAAAAGGTTGAAGATGTGAGACTGGAGGTCAGCAGAGAGTTTAGGAGTTTAAGATAGGTAGATTTGAGAATTATGAGTATAAACTTAATAATTAATCCATGGGAACAGATGAGATCATCAAGTGAAGTAGTGTAGAGGGAGAAGAGAACCCAGGACAGAACCCTAAGAAACACCTTAGGTCACAGGACATGATCTGGAGGAGGATCCAGCAAAGGAGACAGAGAGGGAGCAGAGAGGTAGAGGGGGGAGGGAGGGAAGGAGAGAGGAAGAGGGAGAGCGAGAGGGAGAGGGGAGAGGGGAGAGACAGATGTCCCCCAAACCTAGAGAGAAGAGATTATCAATGAAGGGAGAGTGATCCACAGTATCAAATTTTTGGGCTGCAGAGAGATCAAGGAGAATGAGGGTTCAGAAAAGGTTGTTGGATTTGGCAGCTAAGAGATCACTGGCCACTTTTTAGAGAGCAATTTTGGTGGAAGGCTAAGGTCAGAAACTGAGTTATAAGGGGTTAAAAAGAGAGTAGAGGTACCTATGGGACTTTTTCAAGGAGTTTAGTTACAAAAGGTAGAAGAGTTTAACATGAGAGTGGGGACAAAAGGATCAAGTGAGGGTTTTTTCCAGATGGGCATATTTGTAGGTAGTAGGTAAGGAGCCAGTAGAGAGGGAAGGGATCTAAAAATCCCTTGAAAAAAAGTGAAAGAGTGGGGATGACAAAGGGGGCAATCTGCTGGAGGAGACAGGATGGAAGGAATCGTTTGGTGTTACAGAGTAAGGTCGCTTCATCATGTGAGACAGGCATAGAGGAGAAAGTGGCTGAAGGCCTCTGAGTGGTGGGAGATGAAGAATGGAGAGAGGGAGATCTATGTGAATGGCTTCAGTTTTTCTTCTGTAAAATATGAGACAAGATTCTTAGTTGAGAAGGTGGAGGCAGGGTGAGTCATGGTAGGCTTAAGGAAGGATGAAAAGGGTTTGGAAAAACTGATGGAAAGAGGGAGGGAGCTGATAAGGGAAGCATAGTAGGATTGCCTGGCAGCAGTGAGGGCCCAGTTGAGTTTATGTAACATCAATTTATAGTAGACTCAGTCTGAATGATTATATGATTTTCTCTACCTTTATCCAGCAGCTTGTGTGTAGGCAAGAAAGTGGCAAATGGTGGGAATGATCCATTGCTGAAGCCTGTCTGAGTGTGATCATGAACCAAGGGATTGCAGAGAAGAAGGCAGTATAGAGTTGAATTGACCAATGGGAAGAAGAGATAGTCCTGGAGAGTGGGGAGATCAAGGGACTGGAGTGAGGGTAAAGAACAGGGTTCTATAAGGGAAGGCTGAGGGAGGATGAAAAGTCAATAGATTAAATCAAATAAGGGAATTTCAGAATTCTTGAATTGGATAAATTGGAAATTCTGAGAGTAAAGGGCTTTTTCCAAGAGTTTGACTCAGAAGGGGAAAAATACAGCCTGATGGCTAGCAGGATGATGGGGTCAAGTGAGGGTATTTTAAGGATGAGGAGACTTGGGTATAATTGTAGGAAGGAACCAATCATCCAAGATTGGAGTAAAGGGGGATAAAACCAGATTTGAATTCAGGCTCCACATCTCATAATTCTACGTGCTGAGCTGTTGTTCATTACAAAGTGCTTTGGAGCCAGTGTGACAAGAGACACAGAAGTAGGAGAATTATGGGGCATATTTGGGAATGCATAGTAGTTCAACTTGACCAGAGTTTAGGGTATTCAAGGTAGTTGGAACCAAGTAATGAAGAAACCTGAATGCTATTTGAAGGAATTGTGATGACTTAATTCTGGAGGTAATGGGAAGTCATTGAAGGTTTTTGAGCAGAGGAAGGACTGGTGTGAATTTGTTGGGAGAGAAGAGATTCAGACTTGACCAAGGGGAATCCATAAGAAACAATGATTTAGACTTATAATACTGCTTTCATTATATTATTTCCCTACTCAGAATCCTTCATAGCTTCCCATTTTCTGCAGGATGATGTGCAAAAGCTTTAGCCTAGCCTCTGTCATCTGACCTTCACCTACATCCTTCTACTTGCTTCATGTTTCTCCCTATGTGAATTCTTCACTAAATCCGACGGGTCTTCCCTGTTGTGTGAAGAGACCTCACCTTTTCCTGTCTCTGTGTCTTTGTCCATGTTGTTCCACCTTCAATGTCCTTCTCTGTCCCTTGATAAATTCTCCTCATCCTTCGAGGCCCAGTGCTAGATATCATCTCATGCCTGAAGCCTTCTGCAATCACCCCAGCTCGTTCTGTCATCTATAAAATAAAGGGAGGAATAGCTGCCCTAGCCACATGACAGTGTTATTGTGATAACAACAACAGTAGTTAGAATCCATAGAGCGCCCTTGCTGCTTCTCAGTCGCTCAGTTGTGTCCGACTCTTCCTGATTCCATTAGCCACAGCTGTCCAGTGGTTTTCTTGGCAGAAATCCGGAGTTTGCCATTTCCTTTTCCATTTATAGCATCTACTATGTAGATTAACTCTCGTCCTCACAGCAAGCCTGAGAGGTAGGTGTTATGATCTCCATTTTACAGTTGAGAAAACCGAGGGAGGCAGAGGGTAAGTGACTTACCTAAGGTCACACAGCTAGCACAATATCTGAGGCTGGATTTGAACTCAGGTCTTTCTGACTCCCAGCCCACCTCTCCATCCCTTGTGCTACCTAGCTGCTTGTATTCTACAAGGCCTGCCGAATAGCAAGGCCTTCACCCTGAAAAAAGAAATAGAAGTAATTTCTCTCTCCCCTAAACTCCCATAGCCCTGTGTACCTTTCTCATGTGCAATACCAAGTCTATTGAGTCGTAGAATCTGAGTTCAAATCCAATTTATCTGGGCCTCAGTTTCCTCATCCATAAGGTGAAAGGGTCCCCTTTCATCTCTAGAGCTGTGATTGTATGAGCATTTTCTTTGTAATCTCCTTGTGTATGTATTTCACTTTCCCTACTTGGGGAAAGCTGCTAAAGAACCAGAACCATGTCTGATTTATCCTTTTTTAAAATTTTTAAATTAAAATTTTTTATTTTGGGAGTGGAAGAATTCTCTTGCCTCTTAATACCTAGCGCAGTGCCTTGGACTTGGCAGTCACTCCATAAATGGTCTCTTATTTGAGTTGTAGAATTCATCGGATAAGATAATACATGCAAACTGCTTTGAAAACCTTAAAGTGATATATAGCAATATAATAACAAGGGCAAGTTATTATAATTAATGAAAGAAGAGATATGGTGGGAAGAGTCAGAGGGCCAAAGCCTATTTCTGTTCCTTATTAGGTATGTCACCCTGGGCTAAATTACGTCCTTCTCTGAGCCTCAGTTTCTTCATCTGTAAAATGAGGAGTTTTTGGGCTGACTGTGGGGGTGATGAGGGGTGGAGCATGGCTTGATCCCAAGCGGGTCAATCAGAGAGAGGGAAGATCTTTTATTTTTATTTTATGGAATGAAACAAGCATTTCCACTCTAATTTCAGGCACAACCTCACTTACCTTTATACCCCACCATCTCCCTGACTCTTCCTCTTCCCTCCAGCTTTCATCTCCCCACGCTTAGCCTAGTGTCAGCCCCTCAAGGTGGTTACAATGTAACTAACTGTCCAGACGTATGACAGGTGTTGTTGGGGAACCCTCCGCCCTGCTTCCTGGAAGATTACCTGATGGTTGCCTAGCTTCCTCTTGAAAGGTGGTCTCTGTATAACTTCCCTCCATAAACCCCCTGCCCCTTCCAAAATAAGATACTCCACGTTTATGAAACATGGCCATTGACCAATGAATAAGAGCCCCATCGCCTTTTCATTTGAATGGTGTCAGTATGAATCTCATAGCATGAGCAGGCATGGAGAAGACCTCGTTACCTTGTCTTTCTCCCCAAATTCACCTCACATCCCCACATCCCTATTTACTATCACAGGCTCTGCCGTCTTTCAGTCACCTGGGCTCCCTCTCCACCATCCCTGCGGTCACCTCCACTACCTCTCCCAGACATGTCACGCTGTCCCTGCTAACACTGCCTCTGGCGTTGTGCAGGCCCCCATCACCCCTGGCCCCATCCATTTAGATTCCCTTCTGGCTGGTCTCCCTGCCTCACCACAGTCAAAGGCCTGGGCAGGTCACTCCCATGGCTCTGCGCTGGCTGTGGGATTATCATCCTGAGTGTGTCTGGTTTACATCCTTTCTTCACTTCTGTTCTTTTGCGTTTTATAATCTACAGAATTGTAAGTATAATTGCACATGCATAACACTTAGAAATAAGAGAGCATATACATATTGAGGATGGTCTCGACTGTGTATAATCAGAAAAATGGAGGATCCTTGGATTACTATCAATGCCTTCCCTCTAAAGATTCGCTCCAATTTGTCCTGTGACTTCTTTGTGCAGTTTGCATGTGAGTGCCTTGAGGACAAGGACTGTCATTTGTTTCTTTTTGTATCTCCAGTGGGGAGCCTTTTCTTGACTGATTGACTTCTAAGGTCCCTTCCAGTCTGACTCTGTGATACTCTGTGATAGTGTACAGTTACTGTTGTAACCCTTATTCCATGGTCCTGCCACTTGGTGGCAGCAAAACACACCAAAACCCCCTTCCCCCACTTTCCCTTAAGTTCTCAGTGGGAGGTGAGTCCCAAATCCTGCCCTGCATGGGGAGGGGGAGGAGGAGTAGCTGTTTGCCCACATGTTTATTTCTCTGTCTGCCCTCGTGTTTGTTTGCCTACCTGTCTGCTGCCTTTCTGTGGTGTGCTCATGCGCAAGGGAGAGAGGCGGGGGAGAGAGGGGGGAGAGAGGGGGAGAGAGAGAGAGAGAGAGAGAGTGAGTGTGTGTGTGTGTGTGTGTGTGAGTGAGTTATTTTCTGGGCTCCTCTCGAGGGAAAAGTCAAGCAAGTCTGGCATGTTGGGTCCCAAAGGGAATGGACGGCCCAGATCCTTTCCTGTGCTCATGCCCACCACAAGCCAAGCTGACTTCATTACAGAGCCTGCCAGAGCCCCTTGACATCCGCCATGCACTCCAGAGACACACCAGTCCCTCGCGTGCAAACTCTTGCCTCCCCGCTGAGCCTGAGGCCTCTTTCACCCTCTCTGGGTCCGTTGGGTTCTTATGTTTCCATTCATTTCTCTGCTCTCCTTCTAGACTACCTGGTACGGTGGAAAGAACCCACACAGGCCTGGAGTCAGAGAACCTGTATTCGAGTCCAGCCACTGATAGTTATGACTTGAGTGACCTTGGTCAAGTCATTGACATCCCTAGCCTTAGTTCCTTCCTGTAAAACAGGGGAAAGGGTTTTGGATCAGATCAACTCTGAGGCCTTCTTGATCCATGTTCACTTCCAGTCCTCCTGAAAGCTGGTGCTTTCCCTCTGAACCAATTTATCCTGTGTAGACCTTGTTTAAATTTAACTTTTCACCTCTGTGACTCTCAGCACTGCCAGCCCCTGGATTGAAGAGGGCGGAGCTGGGACATTGCAGAGCTCCTCCCTGATCCTCCCTGCTCATCTGAGGAGGGACTTCCTGGATTTCAGGATCTTCAGAAACTCATTATTCTTCCAGATGAAATCAACTCTGCAATAAACACCTTCTAAGATCATTTCCTATCTGGCTGCTGACACAGCTTAAAAAAAAAATTCATTGTCTTCTCTCAATAGATGATGAGCTCCTTGACACAGTCTTTTACTTTTCCTTGTATCCTCTACATTTAGCAGAGTACCTGGTACATAGTAGGAGCTTAATAAATATTTATTGACTTTGACTCTGTTTTATTGTTTTTCCTCCTTAGACTGGGAGCTCCTGTCCTGGCAAAAGGCTTTCTTTGCGTCTCCAGCACTTAGCTCAATGCCTGGCACACAGTAGGCATTTAATAAATGCTTGTTGCCCGACATTCTTTTGGGGGAAACAATGAGTATATGAATAAATCTGCCCAGAGTAGATACAAAGTGATTTTAGAGAGAGAAGGAACTTAGGAGACCTTAAGTGACTCATCCTAAGCTTCAAAGATTTTGTGGGGGTGGGGGGAAGGGGAGTTGTGTGTATAGAAACTGGAGGGAGAACAGAAACTACCTTTTCTAGGAAGTAGTATTTGAACTGAACTTTGTAAGAGACTGAGGGATTCCAGGAGTCTAAGGCAAGAAGGAAGAACATTCCAGGCATGAGGAACCATTCTGCAAAAGTAGAGAGGCAAGAGATGGAGTATGGAGAACAACTAGTCAGCCAGTCGTCCTTAAACTGTGTTTATGAAGGGGAGAAATGTGTGATAAACCTAGTATAAGTAGGAGGCCTTGTTTGCTAGAGGACCTCTCCTAAGGCTTACTGGGATGCTGCAGCCAGTCATGGAGACGAGCCTGGGATCTAGAAGGCTTTGCCAGCTCTGGAAGGTCCTACCAGCTGGAAGGAGCTGTGACAATTAGATAGATGTCTGTTTTCCAAGGACGAATCTAGCTGAGTTCACAAGGGCTCATCACTAGGTTGGCCCCAGGGGGACAGGATGTTCCTGTACAGCAATTCTCAAAGACTATCTACCAACCCCAAGAGGGATTAGCAAATGCGTCAGTGGAGGGCACTGCCCACAATGATGAAATCAAAGATCCTTGATGTGTCTTTCAACTAGACTCCCCAGTCTGGCATTCAAGGCTCTACCTCAGTCTGACCCCAACTAGAATCACAGAAGCTAGTCCAGACTGTACCTGACTGATTATTCCATCTAAAACATCTCCAAAAATTGGGCATCCAGCTACTGCTTGAAGACTTCCAGTGAGGACGAACCCAGTACACCCCCAAAGCGGCCCATGTCACTTTGGGGCGGCTGTAATTTTTAGAAAGGTTTTCCTGATACTAAGCCTGAATCTGCCTTTTTTATTTTTTTAAAAACAATTTCCAGTCATTGCTGCTGGTTTTATTCTCTAGGGCCAAAGAGAAAGCTTCTCCCTCTTCCACCTGGCAGTCCTTCAGATCCTTGAAGGAACCTATCTCTTCCCTGTTCTTCCTCTTTCCTCTTATCCCTCAGGCTTCTCTTCTGCAGGGTAAACATCTCCAGTTCTTTCAAATGATTCTCATATGGCATAATTTAGAGACTACTTCATCTGCTTTTCCAACTCACTTTCAGCTGAATACACCCCAAGTTCCTACAAACTGGACTACTCCAGGTTTACTGAACATGAACTTTCCCACCTCCATGCCTTTGTCCATGTAGTCCCCTCTGTCTAGAATGCCTTCTCTTTCCCTCTTCCCATCTACCTCTAGCCACGTAGGGGAACCCAACCCATTCAAAGGCACAGCTCAAATGTTTTATCTTCCCTAATCTTTTTGTCTCTATTATAAGAACTCTCCTTTAGATAGCCCTTTGTAACCCAATTTCTGTCCATTAGCTTATCTGATAATCACAAAATTTCTGTAAGGGAAGTATGTGATTATTGTTCCCGTTTTACAGATGGGGAAACTGAGGCTCAGAGAAGCTAAGTGACTTGCCCAGTGTCACACAGCTCAGTTGTATCTGACTAATTAGCTCTCTAGCTACTAGACCATTCTGAGGGTTACCAAAATTGGATTGAATCACCTCCCTCTCCACACTTGTATGTTCTGGGAGATGCAGTAGAAGAGAGAACTGAAAGGCTGGAGTCAGAGGCCTTGAGTTCAAATCCCACCCAAGATGCTTAAAGTTATTTAACCAGCCTAGGATTCAGTTTCCTCATCTGTCCAATAATTTCACTGTCTTAGATGACCTAAGATTTGTGATCTCTTAGCAATCAACAAGCATTTAATTAAGCACCTCCTATATACCAGACCCTTTGCTAAGTGCTGGCGTTACAAAGACAGGAGAGAAAGCGTTTCTGCCTTCCAGAATCTGGCATTCTTAATGATCCCTCACACTGAGCTCTTGAGGAGGTGAGGGTTGTTTTTGGGACTGGAGTCCTCATCCTTTCTCAAGTCAGTTTAGCTACTACTCATCCTGCCTCATTTTGAGGGGCAGCCAGAAGCCCCTCAACATCCCAAGTTCTCTCTGATTCCAGTCTCCTGGAAATAAAGCAGAAGCCATCTCAAAGCGTGAAGCCAGCTAGCCCTCCTAAGATTACGTTCACATGACAATATTTCACAATGCCTTCTTCCCTTCTCCTCTGTTAGCTGCCATCTCCTTCCTAATTTCTCCCTCTTTTCTTTTTTATTGTTTTATATAGCTCCTATCAAGGCCTCCCTCTGTCTGACCTCTCAGTTGCTCAAGCAACTGAAAGCAATAGAATATTGGTCTCTGTCCATTTGGAGTCACCTGATCTGCAAGGGACAAGCAACAATCCAACCAGCCCTGAGAATGATCCCACCCTCACCCTTGAAAAGCCAATGTGTCTTTGTAACTTCGCTTTAGGAGATTTAGCTGCGAGCATTTTCTAGGAAAGTGGGATAGGTTCAGAACATATGTGCCAATGACACCAAAGTCAAGAGTTTGGGTCTATCCCAGAAAAATATAAAGCTCCCTGAGGGTAGAAAATGTGGTAATTGTTTCCCTTTAGATCCTTGATGCCTAGTTCAATGGCTGGCAGATGGTAGATGACTGTAATATTTTTTGAGTTGAGTGGGTTAAATTAGATTGGATTAGGTTGAATTGAATTGAACTGGGTTGGATTAGATTCTGTTTCATGGCCAAAGGAAGAATCCCAGTGGCAACCATCCATTGGAATGTCTCATCAACAAGCAATTCCCATTCCTAGAGAAACAATTCAGAATTTATCCCCTGCTAAGGATAGTTCATAAATGTCATCTTTTAATCTAATCCAATCCAAGGAGCATTTATGAAGTGAATATTCACTCTGGGCCACACACACTGTGCTAAGCACTGGAGAAACAGAGACAATATGAGAAAAAGGCTCCTGGCCCTGGAGAAGTTTACATTTGGAGTCAAAGCTCTTGCCAGTATGATTCCAGCCTCACTGTGACAAAGGGAGTTGCTAATGAGGGCCCAGCCCTAGGAGCACGTAGATGCTTTGTGAACTTGTTCCTGGCCATATGTAAGTGGAAAACTCTTTTGGTCATTTTTAAACATGCACAGGTATGCTATAACTGTTTTCCATCTGCTAACTGCTTGTATTTCAGTTGGCTGCTGGGCTGGAGTTGAGAATGCATTCAAGACTCCCCAAAGGGTAACAGTCATTTTCTTCACCTGGTGGTGACTGAGGAGACTGAACTGCTGTAGGCCTCTGGGTGGGGAAAGAGTTTAAGACACCCACTCACTGGAGGACTGTTACTGCCCAGATGTGAATTAGTGACCTTCTGCTACCAATGACTTGTCTCCCTAGCCAAACTGATACATAACCATGAACACAATATCTCTGTTTCTTTGCCTTGTTGCATTTGTTCATTCATGATCTTAAATCAATGAGTGTTAGAGATGGTAAAGACTAGGCATGCTTGCCAGAGTTTGCTGCCCCATAGCCTGAGACTCCAACCGAACAGTGTTTGGACTCTGCAGTCAAGACGCCATTTTCTGAAGTTGCTGTGACAGTTGGCTATGCAACATTGGCAAGCGAGCCTGCTGGGTCGCAAAGTGTTTTGTGGCAAATTGCTTTGAGTTTGGGCCCATTCTCCCCAAGGACTGAGGTGTGGTGTAAAGGAAAAGTGTTCCCCCAGACATTTGAAGGAAATACTTTGTGATTTCTGGTCATGCTATATCTTTTTCATAAACATCCCTTTGATTTGGTTAAATGATAATGGGGTTTGAGTCTGAGTTAATCAATGATATAAGAAAAGTGCTAACTGTAATTGATAATGGACATTGGAGGAAAACTCATCAGAATAGGGGCTTGAGCTAATGCATTAGAGTCAACCTCACAGTCCTTAGGGTTACTTTAGAATCTTGAAGGGGGATATATAGCTACCTGGTCTTGCTTTGAGGGGTCTGACTCATCTGTGATGATGACCCACGGAGTCTATAAAGGCCTACATATCTTTCCAGATATGTCTCAAATCTCCCCACTTCATATACTTGCTGTATGTATAGCATTCCATTTCCAGTTGCCCAGACCTCTGTAGCACTCCATCCATGTCCCTCCCCATGCCTGGAATGTTCTCTCTCCTCACTTTTGCTTCTTTTGGAGTCGCTGGCTCCCCAAGGGTCACCTTTTTCTGATCTCCTCTTCAGTCTTCAGTCCTTCCCCCAATTACTGAGTATTCACTCTCTCTCTGTTTTGTATTTATTTTCTACAAATGCACATATTGCTGCCTTCCATCCCTCAAACATATAAGCTTCTCAAGGGCAGGGACCAGGAACACTTTCCATTTTGTCTTAGCATCTCGAAATCAGTACTCATGTCACAGTAGCTAAATGATAAATGCTTATGGAATTAACTTTGATTCTGGTTCCATGGCCACAGGATTCCTGAATGCCAATCATTGCCTCCTTCCAGTTGAGTGAATCCACCCAAACCCATCCACATGCCTGGAAGAAAATAACTCAGTAATGCAAGCCCTGTCATAAATGTTGTTTTTCAACCCAACTTAAGTATCATTTATTAAGGGCCTACTGTGGTCCAGCCACTATGTCAGGGCCTGGATTTTTACAAAGACAACAACAGTTCCTTCCCTGTAGGGCCTCATATTCTCCTGGGGTGATGGGGGACTTGCCATATTAGCAGATTAGCATATACATGGACATTTTCATAGAGTGTCCTCTCATGACATATGTAATATTTCTGCTTCATCATTTTCTCAGGTTGAGAATCCGATCCCAGAAACACAGAGAAGTCTACTTGGTTAATTCTGAGGTCCTTGCATATTTGGAACTGGCCTTGCCTGGATGAAGGACACTCCCAGTCTTTTGGAAACCTCTGCTTTCCCTGAGTTTACCCAACCTGTCCATCTCAGCACTTGATTGTTGACATTTTGTACAACCAGGCAGCTTTCTATTTCAACATTGCCTATTACAAGGCACACACTGCCAGGGTATTCTACCCAGCCCATCGGAATTACCGGCTTGGAAACTTCTCCATTCTTTTAGGGAGTGAGTCACTGAATCCGTTCTGAGTTTCTTTGAGGACAGTAGCTGAGTCTTCTCAGCTAGTCCAAATCCTCTGTCAAATAGAGGGATTTGACTCCATGGTCTCCTTTAGCTCCAGATTCTAAGACTATGGATACTTGTTCCCCCTCACCTTTCCAAGTAGTGAACTCCTCATTTGTGGGACTGTGCTATGGTTACAGGCCAACCTTGGATTTAGGAAGACTTAGCTACAGGTCCTTCTTCTGATACATACTAGCCATGTGACCTTGGGTAAATCCCTCCATACCTCCAGAGAAGAGGCTACAGCTACAATTAACCAAAGAGTTACCTTTCCACATTGGCAGAGGGAGTTTTCTTGCCAGAAGTTCCCCAAACAAGTGAAATCAGTTTTGGACTGAAAACTTAGTGGGAATGAAGACATTAAAAAAATGTTTTCACTTGAGTCATTTGGCAGAATCTGGACCTGGCCACTGTGAGCCTTTCAGTTCCGGTATTTCCAGTTGAGTATAGACCTCAAAAGGGACTCACCCAGGCTTGAGGGTGGTGTGAAAAGAAAGTGAATCTGTGACTCAGGCTACATCAGCCTAAAGAAGGACAGGTCACTGCCTTCGGAGCTGCACTGAGGACCTTCTTGCTACCTGGAGAGTCTTATTCAAGTCACTTCCATTAGATTATGCTCTCCTTGAGGGCAGGGACTGTCTTCTACCTCTTTTTATATCACCAGTCTGGCACATAGTAGGTGCTTAATAAATGTTTAGGAGGCAGCTTTGTGGTTCAGTGGATTGAGTACTGGGCCTAGGGTCAGGAAGATGAATTCAAATGTGACTTCAGACACTTCCAGCTGTGTGACCCTGGGCTAGTCACTTCCTCTGTGTCTGCCTTAATCCTTTGGAGAAGGATATGGCAAACTGCTGCAATATCTTTGCCAGAAAAGTCCCATGGACAGTGTGGTTCATGGGTCATGAAGAATCAGAGAACGCCAAACCAACAACAGAAATAAATATTGACTTTTTTTTCCTTTCTTTATATCCCCGGTGCTTAGGGCAATGCTGGGCACATAGTTGATGCTTAATAATGTTTATTGACTGACGTCATCTCTCAGTGTCTCTGACTTTACTGCTATGTAAAGTAAAAGAGCTGGTCTTGAAAGTCCCTTTCTTCTCCAAACAAATAATTCCATGCATGTGTTGCTGCGGAGTAGTGTCCAATCTGGCCTTAGACACTTACTAGTTTTGTGATGCTGGGTATGTAATGACATTCTCTGAGACTTAGTCTGTGCAATTTTAAAATAGAGGGTTGGACCTAATGATTCTGAGGTCCTTTCCAGCTTTCCATCCATGCTCCCAAGATCTATGATTTCCCCTCTCTGGGACTCAGTTTCCTCTTCTGTAAAAGGAAGGGGTTAGACCAGATGACTTTTAAGGTCCCTTCTAATGGTAAATATATACTCCTGCGATCCCAAGTCATTTCCCTTCCCTAGGCTTCAGTTTCTGCATCTGTGAAATGATGGGGTTACACTAGATGACCTCTGAGACCCCTTCCAGCTTTCAGTCTATGATTCTATAATCCTATGCTTCTAGAAAGGGGAGGCCTGGAAGGGGGTGGAGAAGAGGAAGGGGATGGGATAGGAAAGAATTTGAAAGCTCTAACCAATTTCCCCAAATCCGTAAGCCCATAAATTGTGAGCCAAGCAGCCCTGGTGACCTTTCCATAATGTGGGATTGGAGCACTGTGTGAAGCAGGTGTCAGCATTTGCTAGGGTGGGGTGGGAGAGAGGGAGGGAGAGAACTGGAATATTATCAGCTAATCCACCTTCTGCTGCTCCTTCCACTTCCTCCCCAACAGCTGCAGAGTTAAAGGAGAGCCCCAGCATTTGGGAGGAATTAGAAGCCCTGATGGGCTGGAGAGGCCTCTCCGGGAGACAGAGAAATCCTCTCACAAAAGGGCACGTTCTCTGCCTGCAGAGAGAACCTGGGACAGTGAGTTCTCACAACCTTGGAAAGTCATCATCTGGCCAGCTGTTCTGGGGGCGCTATTGTTGTTGGGGAAAGAGAGTACAGTTGGCAGAAGTTTGGCAAATGGAATCTGATCAGAAAGGGCATATTTATTCTGTAGCAGTCTGTTATTGATACCGACCAGGTGGCAGAGAGGTTAGTATTATTGAGAAATTGTTTCTCTCTAGAACTGATCAAACACTGCTGCCTTTAAAAACAATAAACCCATATTAGATTTTACAAATGGGATTTTCATAATAAGGATACTAACAGTAGTGATGCCTACTCTGGGGCAGTTCCCCAACCTACAGTCGAATTTGTACATTGGGTCTCAGGAGGGAGGCTACCCTCATGGGTTCTTGGGGTTATCCTCTGGGTTTGCCTAACTAACACAATAGTTCATGAGCCCCCACCAGTGTGCTTCTCTAAACAAATGCCCAGTGGACACAATTAACCCTCAGTATGACATTTACTAAGATGATATAGTGAGAACAATAACCACAGTGTATTCTCTCTCCCGTAAATACACACACATCAAGAGTGGGTATAAAGTCATTAAGGTATAATGGTAGTGAAACACACATGCAGAAAAAATGTGACCAAGGTAACTCACAGCTCTAGGAACTGTAGGACTTAAGTGTCCTTTATCTCTTCATATAGTCCTCATGAAGCCTCCTACTGAATGTGGTGTCTATACTGGGTCAGTCATTTTTTTTCACTGGGGCATAGCCATTCAAATTGTAGGGCTAGTTGTCTCATCAATCCATAGATGGCTTTCTTCTTAAATGCCAGGAGTTCCATTTAAAAAAGCAATCTTCTCTCTCAAGTGACTACTTTTCTTTATATCTGCAGTGTGTCTCTGGTCTCTAAATTATGCCTCAGACTATTTTGAATCAATGAACTCTTGAACTGCTAAAGAGAATATCTCCTTCCCTAGATAGACTATCTCCTTCCCTGCTAGGTGGCACAGTAGGTAAGAGTGCTAGACTTGGAGTCAGTAATAACTGAATTAAAATCAGACCTCAGATACTTACTAGCTGTGTGACTCTGGACAAGTCACCTAACCTCTATATACCTCAGTTTCCTCCTCTGTAAAATTAGAATATTGCCAAAGCTTGTTACAGTTCCTGGCACATTGTAGGTACTTACTTATCCTATCCAATTGGGAGTGGGGCAGAGGCAGAAGTCTCCCCTCAAGAGGAACTTCCACAGAGTCCTCATGAGCTACTACAGCCGTTAGTTTGAATAATTAATTCTTTGAAGTGGTTGCATCATTCAAATTTTTCATTGTGTAGTTCTGTTGGTCCTTATTTTGCATATAATTTGAATTTCAAAGAGTACAAATTCAAATAATGCAACCATTTCGTAAGATTCTAACAGAAGTCTTAAAGGAAATGAGACGGTAGCAGTGGTCTCCATGGTGGTAGTGTCCCTCAGTAGCATTGTACTTTAAATCTGAAGTCTCTGTCTTTGGGGATCTGATGTGTACAGGGGAGGGTATACTCCTATTAATGGGGGAATTGTTTTTTTAACTACTGTTCTTGACATACCTTCTCAGTAAACTTCTTTTTCTCTTTAAAGCTAATGAAATTTAACTGATTGATAATGGGAACCCCACTAGCAGGGGCTCAGCAGCACACTGTTAGAAGCCACAAACCTTCAGGATTAGTACCCAACTTGCCAATGTGATCGTGAGTAGAGATTCTGGTCATCGCGGCCATTACTGAACTCATTATGCATATTATTTTGGGGGTTATTTCACTAAGCATCAGTTCATACAGTTCTTTCCATGTTTCACTGGATTCCTTACATTGTTTTTTGACTGCACAATAATATTACATTAATATATCATAGTCGGGTTTTTTCAGTCACCCTCCCCATCAGCAGATACCCCTTTAGTTTCTAGTTCTTTGTATGTCACGTTTATGCAATATTTTACCTATATTATCTTAATTGATCCCAAACCAACCATGGAAAGTATCATTATTCTCTTGATTTGTAAAAGGAGGAAACTGAGGCTCAGAGAGGCTAAGAGATCTGTCCAGGGTCACACAACAAAAGCTGTACTAGACAGTTTTTGAACCTGAATCTTCAAGGCTCCAAACTCAAGATCTCTGAACTCCACATTCACATGCTTTCCAGGAAGCCTTCTGGTCAACCATTTGAATGGGCATGGAAAAGAGAAATAGGTTTTCATCAGATATGATGCAACAGAACTTAGCAGCTGAGTTAAATGCCCCAAATTAGCTACATGTCTTTCAGCTCTTTGCTAAAGGGCACGCATTCTGCAATGTGGTCCCTGAAGATATGTCCCTTTCTAGCATACATCGTTTTTTTCTTCCAAGTCTACATTTCATCTGAGAAAAACTGTCTAATGTAATTCATTCTAATCTTTATTTTCTCATTCACCATTTTATGTTAGCATAGATAATTCCTCCCCCACCATTTAAAAATTCTAGTTTTCCTCTTTCCATTCAGAAGGCATCTACTGTTTGTTACATTGTGCAAAGTGCTGAGTTCATCCAAAAGGAAACAGTGATCTTTTCCTGGTGATGTGTGAAGCCACCAGGTGAAGAAGTAGCAAATTCCATCCGAATACCATGTCACCTCTGCTTTTTTGTTCATTTTTTTCCTTATCTTAAATGAATGGTACAAATAAAATAAGCCCTTCCTCAAGGAGATTGGACACTACCACATGCCTCTGCTGTGGAACATCAATTTATAGTCCAATTGCTATTTACATGTCAATGTAGTCATTGAAAAGGCATTGCCTAGATTAACTCATTTGAACGTCACAACAACTTGGAGAGAAAGGTATGTCAGGCATTGTTATATCCATTTCATGGATGAGAAAGCTGAGTCTCTCAGAAGTTAAATGACTTTCCAGTGTTACAAAGTTAGTACGGGTCACAGGCTGGTTTCAAATCCAACCCCCTCATTTTAAGCATAAAAAACTGAAGGGCAGAGAGGCTAAGCTATTTATGAGGATCACACCTTTGCCTTAACCTTTGTGGGAAGGACCACCTCTCCCCTCCCTCTCCATCAGCTAGGATGGATCTGGATTCAAGTCCAGGTCTTCCTGAGTCTAAGTTTAATCTTCAACCTGGTATGCCACACCACCTCTTGGAAACTTAATGTTGCAATGGGTGGGAATCGAACCCAGGCCTCCAGTAAGAAGTCACTGTCCAGCCTCCCTTATTTTACAGATGAGAAATTGACCTTCAGGGGTATTAAGTTATTGGCCCAAAGTCACCTGGGCAGGAAGCAGGAACACACGCTCCACAGCCAGCTTTGGGTTCCCTTTGGTTGACCTAGGATACACATCCTGCCATTTCTCTTGCTTTTCCTCTCTCTTTCTTATTCCTAACCCTGAGGGTAGGGGGTGGGGGTGGAGAAAAGGGGACAGCAGAGAGAGAATCCAGGAATGGACCAATTTACTTACTGGGCAGGACTGCAGTGGGAATATAGCAACAAAACCTCTGAGACGTTTCTGCCTCTCCCAATGGAGCTCAAGGGACAGCTGCGCTTGCAGGGATGGCGTTTGGTTGCCTGTATCCTCAGCCATGTGGCAAAATGCAGTGCCCCCACTCACCAATGGGGTATGCCAACTTCACCAGGGCTGGGCAGAAAGAGTGAGCCTGTGGCCACCTCTTCTGCCGGATGACAGACTAGGGAAAGGGATGCCACATGCTTCTTTGTACAGGACTGCACCTGTTGACGGTTATTCGCCAAGCTTGCAAGCCCCAATAGAGGAGTGAGGGGATGGCATTTGTGGGCATGCGATGGTGCCAGCGAGACATATTGTATTGAAACAGTTGCCTGGGAAACATTTAAGACTACAGTGGGTGACGAGGCATATGTACTATGCCCACAGGCATTCTGTGTGAATGAAATGCCACTGGCACCAGGGGCGGGGTGGGGGTGGGGGGCCGCTGTTACTGGGTAAAAATACTTTTTTCCCAGGCTGTTGCTGCTTGGGAGGTCTCGCCCATCAGAGAACTCTTTTCTTTTTTTACCTGTACATGAGTGATCAATTGTGCCTGGGTATCTCTTGGTGGACTGGGAGCCTTTGGTTTTATGAGTCTCCCCCAAAAGCTTCAAGCTACCCAGCCTCCTGTACCTCAGAACATCAGTTTGGAAGCAATGGGAGAACAGAATGAACTGTCTGAGGAGTGAAAACAGATGACTGGGAGGACCCCCCAAAATTTCCCCAACACAGAGGATAGTGGAAGGTTAGACCCCCAAAATCCCCCAACGCGGAAGATAGTGGCGTGCTGGACCCCCAAATCCTCCCAATGCAGAGAATAGTGGTGGTTTGGACTGGTCCTTAGAAAAGCAGTGACTGAGAATGTGAAAATAGAAATGCCAATAACAGCAGCTAGTGTTTATATGACACTTTGAGGTTTGCAGAGAAATTTACAAAGATGATCTAATTTAATCCTCATCATAACCCTGAGAAGTAGGTCTCCATTTTACAGATGGGGAAACTGAGGCAAGCGGCGATTCCATCATTTGTCTGGGGCCACGTACCCCAAGGTGGAATTTTCATGCCTTTGAAGTAGGCACATTTGCTATCTCCATTTTATAGATGAGGATGTTGATGAAAGTGACTTGCCCAGCATTATGCAGTGTAATCATCATGATAGAATACTGATAGACAAGGTTAAGGTTTGTAAAGCACTTTACAGACATTATTTCATTTTTACCCTTACAACAACTCTAGCTCCTAGGTGCTCTTGTTAGTCTCATCTTACAGGTAGGGCAACTAAAGTAGAGAGTAATTATACGACTTACCCAGCATCCCACAGCTGGTCCTGGATTTGAACTGAATTGACTTCCTACTATTGGGGTCTAGGACTCTACCCACTGCACCATCTGACTGCCAGAAAAGAACCCCTCTGAGCATTTGAGAAGATCCTTGTTTTGGAGAAACAGCCAAAGCCTGGGCTCAAATGCCATCTCCTATGAGAGACCACTTCTGACTCTCTAAGTTGTTGGGGTCCTCTTACACCATCACCCTGCCACCTTAAATGACTTAGTGATTATTTAATCCAGAGTTTGTATTTCTTCTCTGTTTACCTGCTGATTCCTCCCAATGACATCATCCTCCTTGAGGGCAGGGATTACCTAATTTTTGCGTTTGGATCTTCAGCCCTTGACACATAGTATAGAGAGGGATGAGATCTGTGATTTCATTGGCACAGGGAATTCCTAAATGCAGACGCTCCTTCCGTCAAGCCTGATAGCACCTTCTGTTCAACTTAGAGACCTCCAGAGTTGCCTCGAGCATGGTTAAGTGGTTTCACCAGCATCATGTAACCAGTGTGTGTCAGAGGGTTGTATCAGACCTGAACCTTGGGCTTCTAGGCTTCAGGCCAACTCTCCACCTAAGAAGCTATCCTGTCTCTCAAATAGTAAGCCATGAATAAATACTTGGTTTTTTTATTTATTAAAAGCCCTGTTTACTGAAGGTATCAAGGTAGCACAATGGATAGAGCACTGAGCTTGAAGTCAAGAAGACTTGAGTCCAGATCCAGTGTCAGACACTTTACTGGCTATGCGACCCTGGGCAAGCAACTTAACTTCTGTCTGTCTCGGTTTCCTCAACTGTAAAATGTGGATAATAATTGCAACTACTCACAGACGTGTTTGGAGGATTAAATATGATAGTATTTGTAAATGCTTAGCATAATGGCCTATTAGTAGGCTCTTGATACTTATTTCCTTCCTTTCCTTTCCTTCCTTCCCCCTTTCCTTTCCTTTCCTTTTTCCTTTCCTTTTTCCTTCCCTTCCCTTCCCTTTTCTCTCCTTTGGGAAGGGCCTGGTGTCAAGGTCAGCTATTGCACTGATGGTAAATTCTTCAACTTGAAAAAACTACAAGCCAAGACCAAAGTGAAGGAATGTTGGTGCATGACTTTTTGTTTGCAGAAGACTGTGCACTCAGTGCATCCTCTGAAACTGAGATTCAACAAAGTATGGATCAATTCTCTGCTGTTTGTGCTAATTTTGGGTTAACAATTAGCACTAAGAAAACACAGGTGCTCCATTAGCCACCACCGCACCATCCATAGTGGGAACCAACCATTGCTTACAGTAAATGGGGAAGTTTTAAATGCTGTGGATAAGTTCACTTACTTTGGTAGTGTACTTCCCAGGGATATACACATGGACAATGAAGCTGATGCACGCATTGCCAGAGCTAGCTCAGTGTTTGGGAGGCTCCAAAGAAAAGTGTGGGAGAGAAGAGGTATTAGACTGACTACCAAACTGAAGGTCTCCAGAGCCATTGTGCTGACCTCATTCTAACAATTAATAGCTATGCAAAAGTAGAAGATGCTGCCTTGTCAGGTAGACAACCTAGTACTGACCTTTTCTCCCTTTTTTTTTCCACTCCAAAAAATACTATTTGTCTTTTGGGATAGTTATCTGGGAGAGGGAAAAGAGGGATACGTGGGATACTATGGTGATGCAAGAAACAGACAATATCAATTTAAATTTATTTTTAAATGAAAGGTCATGAGCCCCCATTGCTGGAGGTTTTCATATAGAGGCTGGATAGTCACTTCTCAGGGATTTTATAAAGGGCCTTTTTATGGTTTGGACTAGGTGGGGTCCCTTATAACCTTGAGATCTTGCGATCATAGCAAACCAGTAAAACCAGCATCCTTAGCAAAGCATCATAGAAATGATTGTTAAAATCAATATGAAAGGAAAAGCTCAGCCTTAAAAATGGCAACCATTTCTATGTTTTCCTTCAAGGGCAATGAATGTGCTGTAGGGAGGTTTTATTGCTCTCTGTAGCACCTGCTTAGTTAAAATCTGTAACAACATGGAAGGAGTCCCCCCCACACATGTGGAGACAGGCAGGGCCTCATCTGATCATCTGGGGACTTCTAATAGAATCTAAGCAGTGAAATCCAGTGTGGGCACTTGGTAGCAAGCATTCTGCTCTCTCTTGAGCAGATGGGTACCAGGCTTCTGTGGAAACTCAGGATTTTTACTTCTCAACAGAAGTCATGTTCGAGTGAATTTGATCTCTGCTGTGAAATTCCCTGTTATCTCAGGGAATATGGGTGTCTTTTTAACTCTTTCTACTTGTATTTTAGGGGACAGAGTACAGGACTTTGAGTCAGAAAGACTTCTCTCTCTAGGCCACAGGTAACTTCCTAAAGTTTATCAGTGAAGTTGTAGACTGGATGCATATTGTCTGGGTAGAAGAGATTTTCTTCACTATGGAAATCATAGCTATTTCCCTTTTGGAGTTGCCCTGGGACATGCTACAACTAATCAGGGCACAGGTTTTCTGATGACTTGTCTCAGGAAAGGAAAGTATAGTGGATAGAGACTAGTATGTGGGAAGATACATGCCTTGATTTGCATCCTACTTAAGATGCTCACTTGAGGTATAATGGACAAGTTACATCACAGAATTTGATAGTAGAATGACACCTCCAGTCTATGCCCATAGGAATCTCCACTATTCCATCCTTGCCAAGTTCCTATGGATTCTGCTAGACAATCTACAAGGAGGGGAGAGAACCATCTTTGGGTATGGTTCATTCCACTTTTGGACAACCCTATTTGTTAGGAAGTTTTTATTCCTGAAACCAAGCCTAAATTGATTTCTTTGCAGATTTCATTCATTGTTCAAAATTCTGCTCTCTGGGGCTAACCAGAAAGGAAAAAATCCATCTAATCCTTCCTCTGTATGACAGCCCTTCAAATATTTGAGCACATATTGAATATTTGAGTGAATATTTGGGCTTTCCTGCCCTGCCTGAGTCTTCTTTTCTCACAACTAGAGTTCCCTAATTCCTGAAGCTAATCCCCATAGCCCATGGACTTTAAGATCCTTCACCATCTTTGCTGCCCACTTTTGGGTGTTCCCAGATTATCAGTTTCCTCCTTGGACCTTAAGAGCAAGAACTCTTTCCCGTTTGCCTTTGTCTGCTCAGCATGAAGAACAATGCCTAGCACATAGTAGGACTTTAGTAAAGGCCTGTTGACTGGTTGGCTAGATAAATTGTGTCCAGAGCTGATCACAGTACTCCATATGTGGTCTAACCAAAACAGAGGATTAACAAAGATCATCACCTCCTTATTTCTGGAAATCGCCTTTCTTAATGTAGCCCAAAACATTAGACTTTTTAAAAATCTGTCTCATCTCACTACTGACTCATAATAAGCTCTCAGTCCGCTAAAATTCCCAGATCTTTTTTCCAAAAGAACTGTCTAAACATGCCTACCTCTTGGAAAGGATGTGCCAGATATGAGGAGACCACCTGGGTAAAACCATGGAGTTAGGAGATGGAATGTCATCCGTAGGAACAGCTAACAGCCCAGTTTAACTGGAGTAAAGAATGAAACAAGCAAGGAGATGAAGAAATGCCCATTATTTGGATCCCACCGTGAACATTACAGGCTGTGTGACCATGGACAAGGCATTCAACCCTCACAGCCTCAGGTTTTTCCACTAATAAAATGAGGAAAATAATAACCCCTACCTTCAAGACTGTGAGAATCACATGGGATGACATGTAAAGGGCTTTGGAAACCTTAGTTCTCTCTGTAATTGCTAGCTATGATTATGGTTTTGGCAGCTAAGAGATGCAGTGAATAGCACCCTTGGCTTGAAATCAGAAAGGTTCATCTTCAGGAATCCAAGTCTGGCCTCAAACACTCACTAGCTGTGCGATCCTGGGCAAGTCGCTTCACCCTGTGTGCCTCCGTTTCCTCGTTTGTAAAACGAGCAAACCACTCCAGTATCTCTGCCAAAAAAAATTCCAAATGGGGTCACGAAGAGTCAGATACGACCAAAACAACTGAGCAACAGCATGGTAATTGTTACTGTCACCCCTGTGAAGCATAATAACATCTTTGTGGTCTTCAGGGTGTTTTCCCAGACAGTATCACTGATACTGATTGAGTGTGTACCATGTAGGAAGTCCTGCATCAGGTGCCAGGTCTGTAGAGTGAGACACGATGCAAGGAATAGCCTTTGTCCTCAAGGAGTTTATAATCTACTCAGCAAGACAAGACATGTTTACATAAAAATATAATTCACCTTATACAAGTTCCAAATAAGTGGCTGGAACAGATTATAAAACAAGAGAAATTTGGAGGACAAAGATATATTTATTGTGAACAGAGGTGATCCTAATATGCCCCAGGATGGTCCTTGAAATGTGGTCCTTCCTTCTACCTCATACCGAGTTTCCTGCAAGACTCAAATCAAGCATGACCTTCTCCAGGAGTCCCTGGTCCTATCTCTACCACCTCTCCTCCTCAGCTGCTAGTGCCTTCACTTCTGGGATGATATTTTCTGGATTTTTCAAGGTCAGTAAGGGAGAGTGAAATGACTTACATCTTACTCAGCCATCTTGGCTCCTAGAAGAAGTGTGCCTTTACTTCTAAGGTTATCCTTGGCCTACTCTCTTTATATCTTGTACATCTCTATTGTATCTTTGATTCATCTGTGTCTATGTTGCCTCCCCCATTAGACTGGAAGCTTCATAAGAACAGAAACCATGTTTTTCCTTTTTTTTTTGTATTCCTACATCTTAACAGCATCTGGTACATAGTAAGTTCTTAATGTTTGTTAAGTAATTGATGGTTTCTCCAGAGCCAGTCTTATGGTCCTCCAACATCTTTGTGGGGAAAGGATGTATAGATGTATACCTAGGTCTGCAAAAAACCTATGGGAAGGTGGATGAACTGATCATTCCAAGAGATCCTAGGGGTGAGGATGAGGGTCATCTCACAGCAAGAATGGTGGGCAGAGAGATAGATCACCTAGTTAACTTACAGACAGGGCTGCATGGGGCCAATCACTACACAAGAGGATTAAAACTGTGTAGGATGAGTCTTTGGCCAATTTATTGGCATGTTAGATGGAGAGAGCAGAAGATGGCTAATCATGGAATTTTAGGTGTTAGAAGTCTCACAGCATTGACCTGCTAGGGAATCTAACAAATGGGATGGATGGCAACTGAATCAAGTCAAACAAACAAACAAAAAAACAAATTGGATGATTTTAAATGGGGGTAAGTTGTTGGATCAACAGATTTTTGGTGTTAAGGACATATTTGATCATTTTCTTTTCCCAAATTATTTTTTCTCTACTAATAAGTTCTGACTATTTTATACCATTTCTGATTTTTTGCCTTTATTTTTTTATTTCATTCTTTTATTCTGAAGATAGCAAGCACCAAATAAAATGAACATTTCAGAAAAGGAGAATATTGTATATAAAACTGAATTTCTATCCTGTAGAGCTTGCTTTTCTTTTAAAGTGTATAATCCATGTAACATATAACTTTCAAAGCTGTCCAGATTATCTGAGATTCCACCTCTCTTCTGCTTCCTTTTGCCACCAAACTTTTAGAATGAGTGATCTACCCTCATTATTTCCTTTTACTCATCACTCCTCATTTACCCATCCATCTATCCATCCATCCGTTCATCCATCCAATAAACATTTTACTGAACACACTCTCAAAGTAGCTATCAGAGATCTCTTAGTTTCCAAATCGAGTGATTTTTCACAGTCCCCATCCTTCTCTCACAGTCCCCATCCTTCTCTCTGAAGTACTTGACATTGTTGTCCTTTTTGACCAAACAAGATTAAGGATTCTTGGAGGTGCCTGCCAAGTTCAGGTAGGAGATGACATTATTGGAAAGAAGGAAGGACACACCTATTTTCTGAAGTTGATCGATTTTCAGACTTCAAAAATTGCCTTCTAGTATCTTTCACTATAACTAAATTTCCTTCTAAAAATGTAATCATGGAGGGAAAGCTTTCCCAATTTCCTTCTGCTTCCTTTCTCTGCTGCCTCTCCCAATATGATGGACAAGGACAAGTGTGAAGCTCTGCTGGTCTGTACTTAAACCACAGTCTTGATCCAGGAGAACTTGTGTTTGTCCTTTGTTGCCAAAGAAGACCATGCCATATAATTTCCTGGTAAGAAAGAGCTCTCCCCACCACCCTGCCTAGAGACCTCACCCTCTACCACAGTGCTTGAGCTTGGAAAGCTGCCTAGAGATACTGAGAAAGGTGAAGCAGCCTGCTAAGTATCACACTACAAAGATTTGTCAGAGTCAGGACTTGAACCCAGATCCTCCTGATTCCAGGGTAGGCTCTCTGTCCACTATACCATGACTGCCTCTCAGCCAATGTAGAGAGGACAAAATGCACCTGGCATCATTGCCAATCGGATGAAGGCCCTGGGTTGCCTTTCCAGGTATTGTTTTGCTTTGACTTAAAGTACCTACCCACTGGATTCCTGGGAAAATCTCCAGATTGGACAACTTGGAAGGTGGAGAGGAAAATAGGATGCAATCAGAATGTAGAAGGTAAACTCCCTAAGGGTAGAGATGGTTTTTCCTTTTGTCATGTAGTCCCAGCACCTCGCATGATGCCTGGCCCCATAATCAGCCCTTAATTAATTCTTGTTGAATTGAATTAGATGGAATATTGGACTTGGAGGTAGGGAAACCTGAGTTCCTATCTTGCCTGAGACATTGACTAACCGTGGGATGTAGACAAGGGCAACTTGATTAACTGTGAGAAGTCTCAGTAGTATGATAAAGCATTTTGTAACCCTTAAAATTCCATAGAAACGTGTGTTTTTGTTATTGTTGTGGTGATAACAATGCCTGTACTCTCTACCCCACAGTGTGTTTGTCCTTCATTGCCAAAGAAGACCGTGCCATCAGAGAAATGATGACATGACTTGCGCTTGACTTTGTTTTGAGTGAGGAAGGGCTGTGCAGGTCACCAGCCTCACTCCTCCTCTAGAGCCATCTGAGTCTAGTGACCAGATATTCATCAGGATGCCTGAGGATGACCCAGGATGAGGCAATTGGGGTGAAGTGACTTGTCCAACGTCACACAGCTAGTGAGTGTCGAGTGTCTGAGGTGAGAGTTGAACTCAGGTCTTCCTGACTCCTGCTGCCCCTACCCCACAGTAGGTTCAAGGAAATAACACATGGGAAGGGTTTTGTAAACTTTAAATTGCTATCTAAATGTCAGCTTGTACTGTTATCACCTACTCCACCCTGTCTGTGCGAGCACTCTAGCTGAAGTGCATCAGGGGCTGGGTTGATCCAGCCCTTGGGATTCTGGGAATTCAAGAAATAAAAAACAAGAGGCTTTTCCTTATTTTGAGACAAAAATTGACCTCCTTGCCATTTCCATCCAGTTGTACCTTCTTATACTTGGGCAGGTGATTAAAAAAGAAAAACAATCCAAGCATAGGACTTTTCATTTCCCCCATTAGATTTTCTCTTGTTAACTTCTCTTTCCCTGTAACTTCCACCCGTTGGTCCCACTCCTGCCCTGTGGGGCCAAGTAGAACAAGTGAGGAGATACTGGATTGTGTAGAAAATAGGTCATTCTCGGCTCCTGTGTCCATCCCATCCCCCTCATTTATTTTTGGACTCTTTCATAGTATTTCCCAGCATGTGTTACTTAAATGGTACACATAGCCGCTGGCATTCCTGACCCTGTCCTCAAGGAGGGGACTCGAAACAATACTCAGATCCTCATCAGATGCTTCCTCCAGCTCCAAATAGCTGCCGTATCGCTTTGTAGGCTGTACAGAGAACTAGATGAAGGCTCGTCTTACCATCCCTGCTGTGGACAGCCCCTAAACTTTATCCTTTCCTTGTCGGCATACATTGCAGGAGGAAAGGAGAGAAGCCCTCATCTGAAAGAACACCAACTGGTCTCAGAGGACATGGGTTCAAATTCCACCTTTAACACCCACTCGCTATCCATGTGACACTGGGCAAAATCACTTAACCTCTCTGGGCCTCAGTTTTTACATCTGTGAAATTAGGACATTAGACTTGATGGTCTCTGAGATCCCTCAGTCTTTGTGTGTTTTAGGGTGGGACTTAGGGGGAGTAGTTGGTTGTGTATCCTCATAGCACAATTTCCCATGATCTTTGTGCTAAAGTTACCTTGATTTCCTGCTGAACTCTGGCCCTGGACCTTTTAGGATCATAGCCAGGTCCCCACTAGGGACATGCAGACTGTCAAACTGAAGTCAGCCCACACTCATTACAATGGTCAAACCAATTCATTAAGCATTTCTATGGGCCTTTTTCTGCTAGGGGCTAGAGATGAAAAGTTAAAAAAAAAAACCCAAATCATCTCTGCCTGCAAAAAGCTTACGTTCTCTAGGGAGAAAACAACATGAACATAGATACATAAGTACAGCACATGTATAATGTAAATACAAAGTAATTGGGGCTGGGGGGATATGGAAAAAGTACTAATAACTTGGAGTGGGGAAGGCACTAATAACTGTGTTTGGGTATCAGAAAAAGCTTTGTATAAGAGGTGATATTTGAACTGGGCTTGGAAAGGTGCTACAGCTTTTCAGAGGCAGAGGTGGGAAAAGAGTGTTTCTAGCATGGGGAGCCAGTCATTCATACAAAACTACAAAGTTGGGAGATAGATGCTATAGGATTTAAAGCTGAGAGGATTATTCAGGTCAGCCCACTCACTTTGAAGATGAGGAAACTGAGGCGCAGAAGGGTTGTGACTTACCAACATCATATATATAGTAAGGGGCAGAGCCAAAATTCAAACTCAGATCCGTTGACTCCAAATTCAGCATTCTTTTCACTTGACCATTCTGAACAATATGGAGACCAGTTAGTTTGGTTGGAACACAGATTGTGGGAGGGGGAGTGATGGGATGACTGGAAGGGAAAATTAGTGCCAGAATATGAAACATTTGAAATGTCAAACCAAGGAGACTGCATTTATGCCTGGAGGCAATGGGGAGCCATTGAAACTTCCTGAGCAAAGGAGTGACCTGGACATATCTGTGGTCTAAGAAGTTTATTTTGGTAGCTGTATGGGTGACTATTGAAGAGGGCAAGCAGGGGGCTCAGTTCAATAAACATTTATAAACATCTAGTAGGGGTAAATCAATTAACAATCAATAAGCTCTTTTTAAGTACCTAGTGCCAGGCACGGTGGTAAGGGACTGAAGATACCAAACAAACAAATGACAAGCAGTAACAATAAGACAGTCCCAAGGAGCCCCACAGTTCAATGGGGAGACAACAAGCAAACACATGGGGATGAAGAAGATGGAGGCAGGATTGCATTGGAGATGATGTGATCATCAGAGGGGCAGCTACTAGCATTAAGGAAGATTGGGAATGGCTTCTGGGTAGGAGGTGGGACTTTGGCAGGGTGTTAAAGGAAGCCAGGAAGCAGAGGTGAGGAGGGAGAGAATTCCGGACATGCAGGACAGCCAGAGAAAATACTTGAAGTTTGGATGAAGATGGAGTGTCTTGGTCTAGGAACAGCCAGGAGGCCAATGTCACTGGATCACAGAGTTCTTGGCAGGGGCTAAAGTATAAGACAACTGGAAAAGTAAGAGGGTCCTAGATCATGATGAGCTTTGAATACCAAGCAGAGGATTTTATATTTGATCCTACAAGTGATAGAGAGCCTCTCGTATTTATGAAGTAGGAAAGTACCATGATCACACCTCCTTAGGAAGAGCAATTTGATAGCTCAATGGAAGATGAACTAGAGTGGGAAGTGATCTGAGTCAGTGAAGAGACAGAAGACCATAGTCCTGGTGTGGGTGGTGAGCACTTGAATCTGGGGGGTAGCTGTGTCAGAGGAGAGAAGGGAATGTATACAATATCATGAAAGTAGCCTCTGCCCCTTTCTACCTATATGACATTGAGTAAGTCACAACCCTTCTGTGCCTCAGTTTCCTTATCTTCCTAACTTCCCTATTACTGGTGAGAGCACCACCTTCCTCCTTGTTTTCCAAGCTCTAAATCTAGATCATCTTTAGTTCTTTACTCTCTCCCATCCCCCATGATCCCTAAGCTGAGGATGACCCTGGTTTAGAGTTTTCCAGTAATAGGGAAATTAGGAGACAGTAGTTTGACTTGATCTCTAAGTCACTGTGCAGGTGCTGTGGCTAGAAAGACAAATGAAACCATCTCCGTCCTCAAGGAGTTTCTATTCCACTGGGAAACTGCCCCAGATTATTCCCTTTAGACAAACTACTGATCTTAGATCAGCTCCATTTCTGAGCATTTCTAAAGTGTAAAGTTAGAGAAAAGGTCACTTTTCAAATGGGGAAAACCCATTTGACCAATAAATATAAAAGAAAGATGCAGTTTGCATTTGCATTGGGTCATCCAACTTCAAAACTTCTTTTTTGACTTGCATTTCTTAGCCTCCCATCTCCTACTCTCTCATTTAACTGAACCTGCTCTTTGATTTCATTAAAATTCCAAGTCCTGGAATTCATCTCCACTCTCTGGCTCCATCAGTCCTTGTTGGCCTCCCTTCAGTTCAATAAATCTTTATTAACTGCCTGTATGGGCTAGTAGAAACAGCATGGAAGCCAGAAGTCCTGTTGATTACATGTACTAGCTTTGAGACCCTAAACAAGTCCCATAACTCAGTATTCTGGGTAACTCTTGAAGACAAAGATTCTTAACTTGGGGTCCATGGACTCCCAAGAAGTCTGAAGGTAGATGTATGGAGTCTATGATCTTAGATGAGGGAGGAAATTACATCTTTATATAACTGGGGTTTGATGTATGACCAGACCACCTAAGATGGAGGCACCCGTGGGGTAGACATTTAAAACCTGTTTTAGGTTTGGACATTCCATGTTGGCTTTTATGTGGTTGGGAGAAGCCTCTTTCCATCAATTACGTAACTGGAAAGCCTTCATCTTTAAAACTATTTGATTGGGACAGTCAATTTCTTTCTTTCCATTAAAATATAGGGGTGAGAAATTCATTTGAAACAAGTAATAACCTCCAGTAAGCTAAGAAAGGGCCAGAGGGTCTCCTTTCTCTCCCCCTTGTACATTCGACCCCTAGAAACAGGCTTGAATTTTTTTGGCTGGTTGGTTGTTCTTTTCAGTTCTAGGTGCAGAGAGTATTTGAGATCCACCCAGGATCTCAAACCATGGGGATTTTTGAGTCCAGAATTCTAGTCTAGATACTGCAGCCAGTCTAGAAGGAAAGCCCTGAGAAGCTAAAGTTTCTGGATCCCAGCTCAGGGAGAAGCTTTGGACTTGAACTAATACTATGGAGGAACTGAATTGAGCTATGGATCTAATCTTTTTCCTCTCTCCAGAGACTGAAGTGATAGAGAGGGAATTATGCCCTCAGGGTGTTGGAGAAATGCTTTTCTGTTTATTTTTGCTGTTTCTTTGAAGAAAATATTCTCTTATAAAAGTAACTCTTGCTGTTCAGTAGTTAAATGGAAATGGATATTTGGACCCCTAAATTTAGGGGAATACAAATGCCAAGGGTTCTATCCAATAGCAAAACATAAAGGCCCCTCCCCAAATCCTAAAGGTACTGGAGAACCAGGAGATGAGGAATGAATGTAACACAGCTAGCCTTCAGACAGTGATGACCAGAAAATCACTATTAAATATATTTTCACTAAACTCTAGCTACAGATGATGAAACCTTTTGTTTTTTCTCAAGAACCACACTGGTAATCTGGTAAAGTCTATAGACCCCTTCTCAGAACCATGTTTTTAGGTTCATAAAATAAAATACACATTACAAAGGAAACAGTAATATTGGAATACCATCACCAATTTTTTTAGTGCCTATCTTTAAAAATTGTTTTACATTCAGTTTTTAAATTTTGAGTTCCAAGTAATACGATACTCATTGTACATATGAAGTCATGCAAAACATATTTCCATATTAGCCATGTTGTTAGCAATATTTTAAAATCAGTTTCACAGAGTTGCTCCCCCTCCCCTGCCTCTCTCTCAAGAACCCCAGCTCTAACTGAAATTTAGTATTTCCTTCAATTATGAATTGTTTTTTTTTAAATTATGCAGAGAACCATAAGCTTCACTAGCTTCCCCAAAGGGTACATGACCTCCCCATGATTCTTCCCCTGATTTAGACTAAATTTCAATGCAGTGTGCAATGCCAATGAAGTCATATGTCTTCTCCCCATCTATATTCCTATTCAGTGAGCTTAGTACTAATTTTAGGGCTTGATAAGCCAAAACAAAACATGGAAAACAGTCTCTCTCCTCAAGGGGCTTACATGCTATCAGTAGAACAAGTAAAGGCATGACCATTTGAAGAAGAGATCACTTGCTCTCTAGGCAGGATCAGGGAAGGTTTCACTGAAAAGGAATGCTGGGAAATTGTGTCATTCATTCTTGTCTTTTTTCATCAGGCATCCATTCAACCAACATTTAAGGACCAGTGATGAGGAATGCACTGTACTAGGTACTGGGGAGGTAAGAGAATAAATGAGAGGAAGTCCCCACCCTTAAAGAATTTATAGTACAATCTATAGTCAATAATCAATAAACATTCATGAAGACTACTCTATGCCAATTAAAAAAAAAGGTCAAAGACAGTTCCTTCCTCAAGGAGCTCATAATACAAGGGGGGAGATAATAAGCAAACAAGTATATACAAATCAGATACAATACAGTTTAAACTTATAACCAGTCAGCCATTCCAGTGATGACATTTGTAAATCACTTAGCACAATGCCTGGCTCATAGTAGGTCCTTGATAAAGATATGTTTCTTTGTTTTCTTCTCTCTTGAGGTCATTAATATCGAGGGGGATGCTGGTAAATGTTTAGCAGCCAGCTCTCTGAAAATGCCAGACTCACTTTTAAGTTTAATCTGTATCATAGCACTTTTTTTATCACTTTCTTAAGCATGGACAACCAACAAAACAATATAACAACCCCTGATTTGTAGCCTTTGTTGATTTCCAAGGTGCAAATACTCAGAGTGAAAATTTACTAATTGGGATTTTAGCTGGCTCCACTACACTCCTGTCCTCATTACACAGCTAGGACAAATTTTTGCCTTTCTTTGTATCCCAAGCACTTAGCACAGTGCCTGGCATATAGTAGGTGGATGCTTAATAAATTGCGTGTTTATTGACTTGGTGACCAATTGTTTGTTACACAACATTTTGGAAAATGGGAGGGGGTGGGGAGAGGGGGAGAAATTTGGTAACTGGTTAGAAAGAGGTAATGGGAGGGCAGAGTGGGGCGGAGTCCCTGGGATGGGAGGAGTAAAAGATTCGAATGAATGATTTCAATTACGGGGAGGTTTTGTGCCCAGGGCACAGCGCTAATAGTGCTGCTGCTGCTGACAAAAATGAAAGCCTCAGAAAGGTGAACTAGCCTGGGGGTAAGAGTGGGTGGAGGATAGGAGAATAGATTATGGTCCCAAGTATCTATTAAGTTTATGATGATACTGTTTCCTTTTACCAACATCTGAATCTCTTTGGTCTAATGTTTGAATCCAGAGAGATAGCTGTATGTATGTACTAATTAGAACTCCTATTTCTTCAGCCTTTTACTGCTTATGAAGCATTTTGTGTCCTCACAGCACCCTTGGGTGGCCAGTCATACAAGTGCTGTTATGCCCATTTTATAGATAAGGAAGATGAAATTCTGAGGAATCAAATGACTTGCTCATGGTCACACAGCTATTAAATATCAGAGCCCAAATGCCGAGCCCTGAAACACCCCATGCTAAACAAACGTCAGCTACTCTGTTGTCATCAAAATCATTGCTGTAGCCAATGGGCTTTACTTCACTCCTGTCCCCCTAAAGAGACACCAGACATCTTAGAAATTTTGTTTCCTCCTCTTATCGTACTTTCTTAAAAGATGGGGTGTTTAAGTTATTATAGCCCAACCCACCTATGTTTGACAAGAAGAGAGAAAGTACAAGTTTCCATTTTAGCTATGAGGAAGAGACAAGAGTTCATTGTTTTAAATAATCCTGAACCTGGGGTAGGCACTGAGAAGTTAATTTAGTGCTTAACCCAGGATCCTTGGGTCTGACTTTCTGTCTCAGGGTTAGGGGACCATTTTAAGAGTTCATTCATTTTAAAAGAGCGTTCATTCATTCAGTAAATTGACATTTCTTAATAAATGAAACAGGCTCATACAATTGTAGATTTAAAGCTGGAAAAGACTTTATGCCATCAAGTTCAGTCCCTTTTATATTACAGATAAGGAAACTGAGACCCAAGCGGTGAAGCGACTTACTTAGGGTCACATAATTTCTTCTGAGGCATTATTTGAACTTGAGTCTTCCTGACTCCAAACCCTGCGCTCTGTTCACTCTTCTACCTCCCTACTCCAAACCTTCCTGGATATACAGGTCCCATAGGGAATTTTAATGTTTATACAATAAAGACTTTTTTGTGGAGTCAGAAATACCTCATTTAAATCTTGCCTCAGATACTTATTATCTGTGTAATTCTGGACGGATCACGTCACCTCATTGTACCTCAGTTTCCTCATCTGTAAAATGAGACTAGTAACAGCACCTTGCTCACAAGATTATTATGAAGATCACATAAGTTAATATATGTTAAAGTGCTTTTCAGTGCTGAAAGTCCTGTATCAAGGGTTATTATAACCTGGGGCTCTATGTGTAGATTTCAAGGGGTCCATGAAACTGAATGGAAAAAATAATTACATACTCATTTTCACCAACCCCTGACTGAAATTTGGCATTTCCTCCACTATTTAAAAATATGACACGGAGTAGGAGGTCTATAGCCTTCTCCAGAGCACCAGAGGGGTCTTAGCACAGTCTTGGCACTTGGTAAGCTCAGCGTAAAAGCTGATTCCCTTCCCTTCCCTGTGACACACATAAAACAGAGAACCCCTGCCCTCTATAAATGTGTGCTCTTATTATTGCCAGGAGTGGGTTCTCTCAGCCTTGTCCAGACAGGCTTGATTGGAGTAGGAAGCAGCTCACTGCCGGATCCAATCAGCACTCTCCCTGCCTCCATCCTTGGTACTCTGCTGGCTAGCCAGCCTGAGCCAGAACCCTGTGCCTGGGAGCCCAGCAGGGCTTGCAGCCCAAAGTTCTATCAGCACCGGAAACCAGGGAAAGAGGGTGGAAGGGATGGATATCCGGCGTTGGCTGCTTGGAGTGCCTGGACCAGGCTCCCCTTCCCCCTTCCTGCTATTTTCCAGGCTGCCTCTTTCCGTCTTCCCTTGGCACTGGCTCTAGCTTTCCTGTTTCCCTGCAAGGTGTACCAAGGGGACAATTATTATAGTAATTGTAGCTAACATTTCTCTAAAAGTGCATTCTCTACATTATCTCATTTGGGACTTACAAGAGTTAAGGAGACATCAATACACCTTTTCAGGTTATTACAACGACAACAGATAAATAATAAATAGCCACCATTTTTATAGCACTTTAAGGTTTGCAAAGTGTTCTAAGAATATATCTCATCTGATTCCTCACAACAACCCAAGGAGGTAAGTATTATCTTCATTTTATAGCTGAGGAAACTGAGGCAGACAAATTGCTCAAGGTCACATAGCTAGGGAGTGTCTGAGGCTGGATTTGAACTCAAGAGTTCCTGACTCTGGACCTAATGCTCTATCCACTGAGCCATCTAGATGCGTCAGTAAGGGTGCTTAATAAATGTTAATTGAATTAGAACTTTGAGGCCATTCATGGCTCGTTGTCTCTGCTCTGGACATGGACTATCCTCCTTTCTTTCTGCTTAAAAGTCCAGCTTCCTGCCATTTTTAGAATGAGCTAGGTGTCCATGATCATATAATTGATTTGGTTCTCTCAGACCTCTCACTTTAGCCCCTCATTGCTTGTGACATCAAAGAAGAAAAATCAACCTGATGTGCTTGAGCAAGTCCTCTTCCTATAACCCTTCCAAAGGTGGGCTAGATCCAGCTCCTCACAGCTGACAAGAGCTGATTGTTAATTCTATCATCATGTGATGATTTATACCACAGAAAAATAGCAAATGCTACAAATCAGACTTGATGTATTATTTTGTTGATTGTCTAAACTTAAAGAAGTGACAGAGAAAATGTTAATAATACAAATTAAACTTTAATGTGGGTCCTGAATACAGGATTTTTTTTTTTGAGAGTCATTTGTTAAATGTTACCTGGCATTCTCCTACCCCTTGCCCCACTCTGGTGTCTTAAGGAGCCCTGGTATGAAGGGGATTTGGCTGCAGGATGATGAGACAAACACCCTTGACAGAGCTGAGTGTGCTGGATTTCAAGGTTGGCCTCTTTGAAGGAGACCTGGGGAGGCAGCCAGATGCAGAGGAAGATGCTGGATTTGGTGTCCAAAGACCTGGGTTTGGATCCTGACTCTGTCACATACACCTGGTGTGACAGCAGGCAAAACAGTTCATCTCTCTGGGCCTCCATTCCATCGCCTATAAAGAGAAAAAAAAAAGTAGAGGCTGAAGAAAACTAATTAGAATTGTAGAGGAAGTGGAGAAAATGAGACAAGGATGGGCGTACTTATCTCTCTGCCTACTTTATATCTCCCCAGCAAATAGCAGCTTCCTGAGGACAGGAACTCTTTTACTCAGTCTGTCTTTTTGTTTCTCTGTTTCTGTCTCTTTCTTCCTTCTCTCAGCCTGCGTCTCTCTCTTTGTCTTATGTTTCCGTCTCTATCTGTCTTTGCCTTCCTTTTTCTGTCTCCTTTCTCAATCTCTCTCTCTGTCTCTGTTTTTGTCACTCTTCCTGTTTGTCTTTCTTTTTCTGTCCTCTCAGTCTCTGTTTCTCTGTCTCTGTGTGTGTTTCTCTGTGTGTCTCTCTCTTTTTCCCTCTTTGCTTCTCTCTTTCAGCCTGCTTGCTGTCTATCTTGTCTGTCTCTCTATTTTTCCCTACCTGTCCCCCTCCCCACCTCATATATATTCCCAGCATCTAGGGACAAGAAGCAGCTGGTCAAGGAGGTCTTGAGCTCAAGTCCTGTATGAGCTGGAGCAGGTTTCACGGGCTCTCAGGAAACTCTCTAAGAGGCCTACAAACCACAGATTAGAAAGCAGATGGTGATTTCCACTGACGGGGGTGGGGGTGGGGGTTTCCTCACTGGAAGTTCCCCATGACAATGAAATTACGGGCCTAGTCCCATCCCAGCACCTGACACATATTAGATATTCAAATGCTTTGGCCACATAATGAGAAGACAAGACTCACTGGAAACAGCTCTGATGCTGGGAATGATTTAAGGCCAAAGGAAAAGGGGATGACAGAGGATGAGATAGAGTCATGGAAACAATGGATGGGAGCTTGGGAAGACTTTAAGAGATGGTGGAGGATAGCAGGACTTGGCATACACAAAGGTCCATGAGGTCACAAAAAGTCAGATGTGATTGAATTACAACAACAAATGTTCAAATGTTCATTGAAAGAGTGCCTTCCCAGGGAAGAAGATGGGGGCTCTTCTCTGTAGTGAATTCTTCCTCAGGAGGGCAGTTACATTTGGTCTGGCCACAGCCCCGCGGATTGAGAAAGTCCAAGTTAGTGACCCATCCAACTGCACCTCATTGAAATGGGTTGTTGACATCAGAGACGAGACTGCATGTCTCTCCTTGCCCAGAGCTGTCCTGGGGACGTTAGCAGTGGTGAAGCCCTTACTTCACCTCTAAGAGGAAAGGGTTCCCATGCCTCCTTTGGAGAAACCGAAGAGCTTCCAAACACACCTTCCTGGTTTCATAACCCCAGGTTTCAGCCTCACTCCTCCTCCTTCCCCTCTTCCTGGTGCTTAGGACTGTGGTACTGGCTGGATTCTTACCAGGTCTTCTTCTCCTGAGGTTAGGGAAGGAGAGATAGCAAGCAGAGATGGTCACTGACTCAGTTGCCTCTTCCCACCCAGTCACCTCCATTATCTTCTCTCCTGATAAATCCCAGGAGAGAGAGACAGACAGACAGACACAGAGACAGAGAGAGACAGAGACAGAGAGATAGAGACAGAGAGGACCTGGGGAACGGTCTAGTGCCTTTCTGTTACCTCAGGAACCACTTATATTTATAGTTTTCCAGATGAGGAGCCTAGAGGTCTTGTCTCCTGAGGATGGTGCCCAACGACATGGACTGTAACAGAAGTATGTATAGAATACGTGTACGCAATATACATACATACACAGACATGAATATGTGTGCATTTATACATATATTATATATGTATGATTATTTGCGTCTAATGGTAGCCATCTCTGGGGTGGGGAGAGGGCAGAAAAAAAGGAAAAAAAAAGAAATTTACATGATCACGTTGTTGTATATTTGGAGGGGATAGCCAGTGGCACATGGGAGATTTTAGGTTTCATGGCAGTGGTCTTTTTTTTTTATTGTATTGTGTTATGGAAATGCTTGTTTTGTTTTGTAAATTGAAAATAAAACAAATTTTAAAAAGAAAAAGGTGTAAACAAACAAAAAAGCAACCAGGTAGTGCAGTGGAATGAGCATTGAATTTCGTCAGTAGCCTCCCAAGGGTCTTGGCCCCCTCTTCACTCTGCTACTATCTATGTGACATTGGCCAAGTTGTTTCCGTTTTCTGAGCCTCAGTGTTCTTATCTGTCAAAAGAGAGGGTGGACCAGCTGACCTCCAAGGCTCCTCCCAACTCTAGATTTGTGGTTCTCTTTGAACCAGAGAAGATTCCTCTACTGCCCATCTTCCCACAACCCTGAAGTGAGTACTCACATCTCACAGCCTGAAGTTCACACAGCTTTAGATTGCAAAGGGCCTTGGTCCAACTCTCTCCTTTGAAGGATAAGGACACTGAGGGCCAGAGAGGGGCAGTGACCAGCCCTGGGTCACAGATGTCACCAACAGGCCTATTCCACAGTCCCACAAGGCTATACCTTCTCCTGCTCCCTCCCTGGAGTCTCTGGAGAACATGAGCTTGCTGTAGGCCCCGTGGGACACCCAGGCCCAGGAGAATCCAAGCAGAGAGGTAATAGAATGGAAGCTTGGGACTTCTTGGGCCCGCTGCCCAATTTCCTTTAGGCCTGCTGCCTGATTTTCCCCAGGCCCCAAATGCTCTGGGGCACGCCATTGAGCAATGTGTTGGTTCTCTCAGCCCTTGCCAGGGCATAGTTCGATAGTGTCTGTCTTTGGCATTGAGTCCGGAGGCCCTGGCAGGCTTTGAATGGAATTGTACAAAAAAGACTGCCCTTGGATTTTGGAGGGCTCCTTTGAGGAATCCGTCCCCTGCTGGGACTTGCCCTGGGGACTGTCAGTTCCCCCAAATAGCAGCTCCTCCACTCCAGATAAAGAGAGAGTGTGCTGGCTGTCAGTAGTGGGAGGGAGACCCAAAAAAAGACTCCAGGGAAGCTGGCAAGAGCTGAGGAGCCGTGCAGCCGCGAATGCAAGGCAGCTTACTGCTTAGCACAGAAACAGATCCATGAGCCTCAGGGGACTGAAACAAATACCACGTGGATGTGCAGGCAAGATGGAAGGCCCAGGCATGCCAATCAGAAGAAAGGAGGAGGGTCTTTCTCTCGAGGGAATTTGAGGGGCTGGGGGTGGGCACAAACCCAATTCCAGGTGATAAGACTTTATTGAGGGGCCTTTTGCAGGCTAGGCTTTGGGAAAAGGGAGTCTTCAAGGAGTTAATATTCTATTGGGGAAGGGGAAATAACATGCAATCAATCAACAAACATTTTACTCTTGCCCTCTATGTGCCAAACATTGGGCTAGGTGCTGGGTATACAAAGGCAAAAAATGACAACCCCTGCCCTCAGAAGGTTTGGGGAATGAAGTGTACACAGGCAATGCAACACAAAGCACAGGACCAAGATTGCACCTGGGATGCCATCCTTCTCCAGAGAAAGAGCTGACCAAGTCTGAATGCAGATCAAAGCACACTTTTTTCACTTCCTTTATTTTTCCTGTTTCGTTTTGTTTTTTGTTTGCGTGTTTGTTTTTTGTCCTGTATTTTCTTTGGCTACATGGCTAATGTGCAAATATGTTTCATATGGTTTCACATATAATTGATATCAAAGTGCTTTTTTTCTCAAGGAAGAGAGAGGGGAAGGAAGGAGAGAGATTTTAAAACTCAAAATTTTTTTTCAGTTAAAAATTTTTATATGTAATCGAGAAAAAAAATCAGATAAGAGAGGAAAAAATAGAATTATTTAAAACACTAAGGGGAAAAGGGACATGCTCAGGGGCACAATTTGGAGGAAGAATTAATCAGAAGGAATATCAGGAAAAACCTGAAGGCTAGTATTTGAACTGAGATTTGAAGGGGAGGAGAGAGTGCTCCTTACACTTGCGGGGGAGAGTATGCAAAAGAAGACAGGTGAGAGATAGGAGCTTATCTACAGGCCATGACAAGTGTGTGAGGATAGAGGAGGATGTCAAATCAACCTATGTTTATGAAGAAAAAGTCGTGTCAGACTCACGTCATTGTCTTCGAAGTCAGAATCCCATCCACACAAGAACCACAGCAGTTAACTCAGCTAGGTAGTACCATGAATAGTGCTGACCTTGGCGTCAAAAAAACCTGAGTTTTAATCCAGTCTCAGTTACTTATTAACTGGGTGGCCCTGGGCAAGTTACTTAACCACTGTCTGCCTCAGTTTCCTCACTGTAAAAATGAGGATAACATGAGGTTCAAATGAGATAATAAGTGTAAAAAAAGCACTCAGACCTGTGCTTGGCATAGTTGTTGTTCAGTCATTTCTGACTCTTTTGACCTCATTTGAGCTTGGCAGAGCTACTGGAATAATTTAACATTTCCTTCCCTAGCTCATTTTTCAGAAGAAAACTGAGGCAAGCAGTGGTAACTTGCCCAGGATCACACAGTTAATCAGTGTTGGAGGCCAGATCTGAACTTAGGAAGGTGAGTCTTCCTGACTTGAAGCATTCTATCTAGGTTTTCTGTTCACTACACCCCTTAGCTGCCCTAGCTTGACACATAGTAGGCATTTAATAAATAACTTTTTCCTTCCCGTCTTTCTATCTCATTTGAACCTCACAGCAACCCTGGGGAGGCAACCTTTTTGTCCTTTGTGCTGGTTTTTTAACTAAAACTATGATTTCATTAGGGCTGGAAGCTCCTATATGGAAACTCTCTTGACACAGATTGGTGACTCCTTTGATTGCCTGTTCTTAGATAATTCCCTGAGCTGATGAGAAGGGAAATGTCTAGGCCAACCTGTGTAATGGAAGTCAGGACCTGAACCCAAAGCCATCCTTGATCCACAACACCATGCAGCATCTGGTGAGGTAGGTACTCCCTATTCTGATTTTATAGATGTAGAAATACCAGTAATGAAGCAAAGATTTCCTTCTCACATACCCTATGTTCTGGTCAAACTGGTGTCCTTGATGTTTCCTATATTCCATTTCCAGCCTCCATGCCTTTGCACATGCTATCTGGACTTTGAAATTGCTTTGTATTGATAGGTAACATATTAAGTTAGGATCAGCTCTCTAGAGCCAAAAGAGATCTCAGCAGACACCTAATCTAACCCTCTCATTTTCCAGACGAGGACCCTGAAGCCCAGGAAAGTGACTTACCCAAAGCTACAAGTAGTTAAGTGTGGAAGGGAAGATTTAAACCCAAATCTTCAGACTCCAGGGCTAGAATTCTTTCCTCTGTACTATAAGGTATATGTTATTTCCTGTTATTAGGATGTAAGCTCCTGGCTGGCAGGAGATGTTTCTTCTTTGTAACTCCAGTGCCCAGCAGAGCACCTGGCACATAGTAGGCAATTAATAAAAGCTGATTGAAGAGAATTCATGCCCTTGGGGTTTTATGTGAGCCGGGAGAATGGTACAGGTTTAACCCTTCAGTACAGGTTTAACCCAGTCAGTAAAATGATAAATCCTGACTGGTCTGAAAGAAAGAAGATGCCACGGGCACTCATGAGCACTTTGTGAACATCTTTGAGCTCAAAGCTTGGAAGGAATCTAGAATTGCCCTTGGAACAAGGAGGCACATGAGTCACAAAGTTTCTTCAGAGTGGAAAACAAAGGATCTAGTTTCATCATTGGTCCAAAAGCAGTCAGAAAACTTGAGCATATATATATAGTGACTATTACATGCCAGACACGAGGCTAAGTGCTTTTTAACAAATATCTCATTTGATTCTCACAACTCCATGATCAATCAATCAATCAATAAACATATAAACAATAAACATTTATTAAGCACTTACTATGGGCCAGGTACTGTACTAAGTGCTGGGAGTACAAAAAAAAAGAGTCAAAAGACAGTCCTTGCCCTCAAAGAGCTTACACTCTATGGAGGGAACTAATATGCAAACTGAGATATATATATATATATATATATATATATATATATACGTATATATATACGTATACGTATATATATATACGTATATATATATATATATATATATATATATATATATACATATATATACATACAAAGCAAGCTACATAAAGGGTAGGGAGTTAACAGAGAGAAGGCACTGAAATAAAGAGGGATGGGGAAAGGCCTCTTGTATAAGGTGGGATTTTAGTTGAGACTTAAAAAAAGAGGTAGGTGCTATTTTTATCCCTATTTAACAATCAAGAAAGAGATTAAATGACTTGCCCAGGATGATACACTTGCTGGATTTGAACCCATCTTTCTGACTCCAGGCCTAGAACTCTATCCACTGCACCTCCAGATGCCCCTGAGAAGGGTGCTTGGAGGTCATCAAGTCTAATCCTTTCATTTTACAGGTGAGGAAACTGAGGCACAGAGCTGTAAAATACCTTACTCAGGGCCACACAACTAATCAGAGTCTGAGGGGGAATTTGAACCCAGGCCTTCCCGAATCCAAGTTCAGCCTCCTATCCACTACATCTTACAGACTCTGATAATTGCAGCTTAAATTATTAACATCTGCCCCAGAGGTGGAAGAGGAAGTAAATTCTTTGAAGAAATTGACAAGACTCTTCAAATTACATCAATATGTCCTTTAAGAGTCAGTGACTGCAAGTCAAAAGGTAAAAATGAAGGGAGAAATATACTGGAAATTATATCTCATAGTCTATAAATGAGGGTGTAAGTAAGCATTTATGAAGCTTGTACCAAAACTTCATACCTATATGTCATGAATACTATTTTCAAGATGAGAATTAGAAGGCACTGGGAGTGACAAATATTTAATTCCGTCACACATAAAATTGAAATTGGCTACATCTTAACAGACAGGAAATGAGTGATTAGTTACTGATGTGAGAGTCATTTCTGAATCTGTTGTCTGTGTACAGTCAGACCTTCAACTTGTCAGAGCAAAGAAGGTATGGCATGCAATTAAATCAGCTCCCGCCTAACCTGTTCAAACAAATTATTGCTGGGGAAAAAAAAACAGATAAAGGAAGAGATATCAACACAGATTATTGCCATTTCCTGTGGATTTTTTAAAACTCTACCTACAATTTCATTGGGAACTCCCAATAAGGAAACTCCCTCTACCAATGCAGACTGGCACGTGTACTTGGATTACAGCCCTTGAGAATTGTCTAGAGCACTGAGATATGAAATGATTCACCCAGGGTCACTCAACCAAGAGACAGTCCTTGAACTTAAGTTTCTGACCTGGAAGCTGACTTTCCCTTCATTATATCATGCTACTTCTTGAGGAAATTTAATCCATGTAAATGAATGGCCATAATAAGGAAGCTTGAAGAGTCTAGAAAGTGCCTTAGCCAGTAAACTCATTATCTCCTTGCCAAATCGAGAAATATGGTAGCCAAAAACAACATTGGTTTAGAATATAAACTCACTTGCAAAATCTCATTTCCAGGGGGATGGTAGGAGATAATGAGCAGTATCACCTCATTAAAATAAGGTTAGGAAGTAAAGGGGGAAAAAACAAATTTATGGAAAGTTTAGTGTAAGACCTAATTAAATCATCCAGAGATAATTATAACTCACCTCATTGATCTCTCAGATAAGGATAACTCAGGCTCATGGTATTATCTGGGTCTATATCCACTCAAAGCCAGAGTTCATGAGCCCCCACTAATGTGTTTACCTTAATAATCAGTCAGAGGATAAGAGTTAAAAAAAAGTCAAGAACTGAAATAACATAGTAAAAAAAAAAAAGTAGAAAGACAAGAAGCATCAAAAATATAAGAAAAAAATCTGTCAAGATTTCTATAAAAATAATTACTCCATCAATAACAATGGGGCATCCACATTTGGACTCTAATGTCACAGTTCCAGAAGTATTGCACAACAAAGTAGGAATGGCACTTAAGTTTTTAAAAAAGGAGATAGGAAGGACAGCTGGGACCTAAGCTACAGAGGAGGTCTATGTTAGAGGTTACATAATTTTGAGGGCGTGATTCTCAAAATATTTGAAAGACTAAGTAGCAGAAGAGTGGGGTAGGGAAGTTATAGATATTATTATTAGTAAAAAAAATGTTCAAGAAGACAGTATCAATGCTATGACCTATATACCTACTTTTCCATTTCTAAAATATCTGTGATAATTTAAACCCATAATGTGAAAATGCTTGATGAAAATACAAGAATGGAACAGAGATATTTTTAATAAACAAGAGGCAAGTCACATCTTGATAGTCAAGTCTTGAAAGGTTCAGACATAAGATACCACAGTGTTTATTTTTTGTTACTATAAAAAGCATTTGATTCAGCACAATGCAGGATTCCCTAACTTCCACAGTAGGTCCCTCAGATAAGATTAATCCAGGCTCCAAGTATTATCTGGATCTACATACACTCAAAACTGGAGCTCATGAGCCCCCAGCAACGTGTTTACCTTGTTAGTCAGTCAGAAGCCACAATTAGTTCAAAACAGACATTTAAATAACTTGTAAGAAAAGCCATAATAAAACATTTTTAAAAATCTGAGAGTATACTCTCCCATAAATACACATACTATATATAGGAAGAGGTGAACACACATAAGTCTCATGTAGAGAGAGGCACGCATACATACATGGAACATGTGTGGGCAAAGGAATTCCCTTCCAATGCTTCAGGGCTGCCAATATCTTCTTGTCATGTGTCTATCTCATTGGCCCTGCTCCCTGATAATCTTGTGTGGCATTCACACTCTGCCAAGACCTCAGCCTCTGGTTGGCAGGTGGGCATTGATTCCTGCTTGACTTTTGACATTTGCTTGATTGACTGCTTGACATCAAAAAGGTTTTTTGATTTTGCTTTGATAGCCCTGTGGTCACTGCTAGTTGCTTCCAGGTGAAGCTACACTAGGCACAAAATTGTATAGGTCCTCTTTGCTCTAAGCTTCTAGCTTTAACTTCCCCTTCCCCTTCCCGTTCCCCTTCCCCTTCTCTTTCCCCTTCCCCTTCCCCCTGTCCTCTCCAAAAACCTGAAACCTACTGCACTCTGAAACTGGGAATCCAAGGGTCCCCTGCCAAGGCCTGCTGGACCCCACTACTTTTACAGTGATTATCAATAATAACTGTTGCTGTTTCCCACCCAGTCTGATGTTTTTGTTTTCTTGACCTCATTAAAGGGTCCATGCCCTGATTACTTCTTAAACAGGCCTATTCAATGAATGGGTGTTGCCTCACCCTAAGTGAATACCTGCAAAGGCCTTGGTGTAAAGGGCCCAAGGTCTCCCAGTGCATCCTGGGCCATCTCCAGTCATCCTGAGGAATATCAGGTCACTGGATTCAGATGGCTCTGGAGGAGAACTGAGGTTGGTGACCTGCACAGCCCTCCCTCACTCAAAACAAAGTCAAGTGCAAGTCATGTCATCATTTCTCTGATGGCATGGTCTTCTTTGCAACAAAGGACAAACATGAACATGAGCTTTAACTGGAGTCCTCAGCTGATAGATAGGCTTCCTTTTTTATAGGAGGAAGAGAAAATCCTGTCATTGCTCTTTTAGCTAAAAAGCATAGAGAGTTTTCTTCCATTCCCCTTTTAAAAAGGAAAATCCTCTAACACAGCCAGTCAACAGACTAGGGGGAAAAAGTTAAGTTGCTGTTCTTCTCATAAGAGAATCTATCTGTTTCCCTATGTTTTAGATAGATACACATTCCAGAAGGAGATTCTTCATTCCAGGACAAATTCTTTGGAATACAGAGTCAGAGTTGCTCCAGTCAACTGGTACCATTGGACTTAATTCTATTTTTTGAACTGGAGTTCCTAGGTACCAAAGGTAGGGTCTCATTTCAGAGGCTTCCTTCTGACTTAGGGTAAGAAAATTATGATTTCTTTCCCCCCTCCAATGCCTAATTGGTAAAAATCACCTAGCCAGCATTCATTCTATAAGCTGCTCTCCCACTCTACTGTCAGGTCTGTTACTGTTTGAATCTCTCCACACACCCATTCCAAATTTCTCAACTCTGAAAACTCTTTTGCTAGCCCATGAAAATGAGGAGAGGAAAAACACACAGGAAGAAAACCAAGCCCAAGGACCAAGGTCACTATCTTACTCCTGTCTTGGCCTTTTGTGTGTCTGTGCAGCCAGCAAACCTTTCCAAGCTTGGATGTCTTAAAGGTTTGTTTTGAAAATCACCATTCTAATCATAAAATATTCCATGGATTTAACAAAGTGGAGTAACAAACAATGGACTTAGCAAAGTGATTGATAAACATCTGTCACCTGTTCTGAGGACTTGGTTTAAAAAAAAACAACACCCAACCTCAAAGCAAAAAGCTAGGGCTGTGCAGGTTAAATAAATGTTTGTTGACTGACTGAGGGACTATTTCTCAATCTGAATTGGCAAGGGCCATGCTTATCCAACAACACTGGTGAGACAGGAGGAGGGAGAGACATCTCAGTGGATAGGATAGGACTTTTACCTATGTATGGAATACTCATAAAAACACAAGGACAAAACAAAATCCCTGCCTCCAAGTAGCAGATATTCTACTATGTCAATAAACTGCTTGGGAGTGTCTACAGAGTGCAATAGATGAAATGTGGGACTTGAAGCTGAGAAGAGCTGACTTTGAATTCTGCCTTAGGCACTTACTGGCTGTGTAACCTTGAGCAAATCACTTAACCTCTCTCCCCCTCCGTTGCCTCATCTATAAAATGAGAATGCTCCTATCTCCTCCCTCCTGGGCTATAAAATATCTCTCAGGGAGATAAAATATATAAAGTGCTTTACAGTCTTTCAAGTACTATATAAATGTTAGCTCTTTTTATTTTAATTACTATTAATTTGAGGAAGTTCAGAGATTTAACAATTGGGGATATGGGGATTCGTGTTCATCCTTCGTTGCCGAAGAAGACCATGCCATCAGAGAAATGATGACATGACTTGCCCTTGACTTTGTTTTGAGTGAGGGAGGACTGTGCAGGTCACCAGCCTCTCATATCAGGTCACTGAATTCAGATGGCTCTGAACAGCTAGTAAGTGTCTCAGGTTGGATTTGAAACTCAGGTCCTCCTGACTCCAGATCTGGCACTCTATGTACTACACCAGCTAGCTGCTCTAATCTGAGCCCTGGAAGGTCCAAGGATTTAGAGAGACAGAGATGAAAAGGCAGTGCATTCCAAGCATGGGGGTGGCTAGAGATACTCACATTGTAGACCCCTGATAGATTTGTGCTAAATTAAATAAATGCCTTTTACTCCTATCTTGACTGATGCAGGTGAAGGAACTTTGATCATTCCTCACCTTCTCCAACAAACAGGGCAGCTTTGTCACTACTTTGCCAAGTACATTTTAAAAACATAGTAAGTTGTTTGTCATAGATGTTTAATATTCAATCCTTTGTTTTTTGCTCTGCTCTGTATGTGAAGATACTTGTGGATAATTCAAAATCCACAATAAAAAAAAAAAAGAAAAAATGAAGAGATACAGTGCCCCACATAGTCTGATCTCACTGCTTTGGGTTTTTACCAAGTTCTTAGAACAAGCAACAGACGTTGATTAATCATTCTGCTAAATCCAAATTGGAAACATTCTCTAAAACACTTGCAGGGATGGGCCCTTGCTATCCATTTTAATTATAAATATAAATATATAATATAACATATTATATTATGTAACAATATAATATAAATATAAAGTAATAAATTAGTTCATTTCTTACAAATGTGTGCCACTTTACATAGCACACATGAAGGCTGCCTGTAACATTGCCTCACTTTGTCTGAACCAAAGAATTGAAGAATAAAATACCGTTATATGAAACTTTCTTAGGGAAAGGGAAACAAGCCTTGAACACACTGACACCTTGCTGGTGCTTTTTTGAATCAGTCCAACTGTTCTAGAAAACAATATGGAATTATGAGACAAAATTAATGGAAATGTTCATATCCACCAGAATCTCAAGGGTCAAAGACAGAAAGAAAGACATCAGGTGCCTGGCATATGGTAGACACATGATAAAAGCTTCTTGTATCAATTGATCGGTACCAGAATATTCATAGTAATGCCTTTTGTGGTGGCAAAAAACTGGACCCAAAGTGGGAAACAAAGCCATTCCCTATCTATTGGGAAATGGCTGAGTCAATTATGGCATGTGAACAAATGATACTGTGTTGTAAGAAACACCAAATATGAAAACTCCAAAGAAGCATGGGAAGATTTGTAGGAACTGATGCAGAGTAAAGTAGGCAGAACCAAGAGATCAGGGAATACTATCGTGTCAACAAAAGCAGCACAGAAAGGCACTGGTCCCAGCTAAACTTCAAATGAAAATATTTGCCTCTCAGTAGAAAGCTAGGGGATGATGGGTATGGAATGTTGCACATGCTGTCAGATGCAACCACTTTGATTTAGCCTGTTGCTTTTTCTTTGTTGTGAGGGTGGAGGGTTCATTTTAGGTAAGTTTCAGGGAACAATTATGATAAGAGAAAAATAAAAGGCAAAATCTATTTTAAAAAAAACTCAAGGAAAGGTGATGCATTCCTGAAAGATGGAGCAAATGAATTCCCTGATTAATTCAAAACCTATAAAGCCACCATGTTTCTACATTTATAGAATTTGGAACCTAGAAGAGACCTTAGAGATCATCTGGTCCAATCCTTTCACTTTATAGATGAGGAAATTGAAGCTCTAAGGGTTGATATCATGGAGTAAGATAAGAAACTTCTCATTGACAAGAGTACCCATGACCTCCACTGGTAGAGATTGCAACTTTTTTATCCTCTCATCCTGGCCATTATTGGCAAGATCTTTCCTTCAGTCTTTCCTAGGGGATTCTTCTATTCCCTTAGGGGATTCACATCATTGACCATTGGCCATGCTAAAATTATCTGGATAGCAGTTCTCCACCAGCACTCTCCATCGGTTGTCCCCAGCTGACTGATCTACCTTCTTTTCTAACTATATGTGTCTCTGAGGATGTCTCATGCAACAGCTTTGTGGTTATGTTCATAGGTCCAGGGCTTCAGTGGATTTTATTTTGACTGAGTATGCAGAGAAGCAACATGACCGCATGACCAGAGATGACCTTTAAGCCTAGGAGATCTGGGTTCAAATTCTACTTTTGACATACATGGTCTCTGTGATCCTGAGGAAGTCACGTAACTTCTAAATGGTTTAGGCAATTCTTCTAGTATGTTGATGACACTTGAAGGTTTGTAAAGCACTTTACAAATGTAATCTTATTTGATTCTCACAATCACACTGGGAAGTTGGGGCTATCATTGTTTCCATTTTACAGGTGAGGAAACTGAGACTGAGAAAGGTAAAGGGACTCAGGATTGCATAACTAGATAAGGAGTATCTGAGGCAAGATTCCAAGTCTGCCTGACAGCAAGTCACTTTACAACTAAAACTCTAAGTTGGAGAGATGGTACTGACCTGCAGTGGTAGAAGGAGAGAAATGAAATCATAGATCCAGTCCCTACCCTCTAAGTATTCAGCAGATCCACCTCTGTCGGTCCAACTTATTATATTCACCTTTCCTCAACAATCTAATCTCTTCATCCTATTATCTCAGTTTTAAGAAAGTTCCGGAACTCCTAAGAATGAAATTATGGGGTCCAGTCCATCTCCTTTAAGTATTCACTAGGTCAACTTCTATTAATCCAAGTTATAATTACCTTTTATCTACAGTCTAATTCTGTCCTATCTCACAAGGTCAAGTGTTCCATGCAATTCAAAAAGTATATATTAAGAGTTTTCTATGTGATTCTTTGCTAGATACTGGGGAAGCAAACATAAATCATCCCTGCAGGACGTGACAGGGTATAATGGAAAGCACATTTGGAATCAGAGGGTCTGGGTTCAAACCCAGGCCTACTACCTAGTGAGATAGAGTACAGGTTATGACCGATCAAATGTGACCTTTGGTGAGCAAGTCACTTAACCCACATGGAACTCAGTTTCCTTCTTTGTAAAATGAGAAACCATAGGTCTTAGAGTTGGAAGAGATCGTCGAGGTCATCTGAAAACACCCCCTTCATTTTACAAATGAGAAAACAGGATTACAGAGATGACTTGTCCTAGCAAAATTAAGATGGGAATCCAGATTCTTTCTTCTACTATGACACCCTGAGTGAGCCTCCCACCTCCTCCAGCTCAAAAACTATGACCTTTTCCAATGAGGTCCCTATTATTTGTAATCTGTGAACTGCTTTCCCTGGTTACCTATTCACTTCACCCTCTAGTTGTCATTCACTAAGCAGGGACTTCAGTGTTAAGTGAAGCTTGAGTACCACTTCTTACAGGGGCTTTAACTTTTAACTTTAATTTTCCTTCCTCGTCAACATTGTCTCATATTACTTCATGAACCTTTGTATATATTTTGCGTTTACTTACTGGGCAGCCACGTGTGTTGCCTCCCTAGCCAATAGGATGTAAGGTTCTTGAAGGCTGGGCACTAGCTAGTGGTTTTTGGACAAGAATGAACATTCGCTCATTACTCAGGGTCTCCCTTCACCAAAGCAGTTTTCAAAGCATCTGTGACCAAAAGCAGATAAACTCCAGGGAGTTGTTTGAGTCAAGAGAAGCAAAGTGATTTGCCCAGGGTCACGTAGGTGGTGTTAGGAGGAGGCCAGGCAATTGAGAGCCATATCCTCCCAGTAATTTATACAAATGAAGGTTTTTCCATGTGGGATAGGGAAGAAACTGGTGTCCAGGAGACAGTAAAAAACATGGTCTCTCTGATCAGTCTGGGGTGGGAGGGGGAGGGAGGAGGAGGAGGTTTCTCAGAACACGATCTCATGACCCTTGAATCCACTGCAGCTCCAAGGGGCCCAAGTCAAATTCTTTCTGGAAGAAGACTAACCCACCCCTCACCCAGGGCTTTGCCAATTGGGCAAACCTGCCTTATGTGGGGCCAGGGCTGATGGCTGGAAAATCGGGTGAGAGGCTCCAGAGCCACAGTTTGGGATCGTAAAGTCTCTAACTATGAGCCTTCAAAATGAAACAGCTCTTTAGAGAGAGAACGTTAAGGGCCTTCAGAGGCAGGCACAGTTTTCATTCTGAAAATCTCATTAGAATGTCTGGAGATGAGCTGGAGAGCGTTGCAGGCAGGCACAGGGAGTTTTATGATTCATTCATTCAATAAATATTTATTAAGCAACTACTATGTTCCAGGTACCGGGCTAAGCTCTGGGGATACAAAAAGAAGAAAAGAACAGGGCCTGCCCTCACGGAGCATATAATCTAATGGGGGAAACAACATGCAAAACACTGCGTACAAAAACAAGTCATATACAGGATAAATAGGAAATAATGGTCCTGGGATGAAGAGGGGTTGGAGAAAACATTCTGTGGGAGGTGGGATTTTAGCTGGAACTTACAGAAAGGTCAGTGAATGGTGATGAAGGAGAACTTTCCAGGTGTGGGAGACAGCCAGAGAGAATGCTCAGAGCTGAGACATGGGGTGTCTTGTTTGCGTCAGTATCACTGGATCAAAGATTGCATTTTGGGAAGGTATAAGAAGACTGGAAAGGTGAGAGGAGACCAAATGACCATTAATGCGTTGTTAGTCATTTTTCAGATGTGTCTGACTCTTCATCCCCTCATTTGAGATTTTCTTGGCAAAACTACTGGAGTGTTTTACCATTTCCCTCCCCAGCTCATTTTACAGAAGAGGAAACTGAGGGAAACAAGGTTAAGCGACTTGTCCATTGAAATGTCTGAGGTCCGATTTGAACTCAGGAAGATGAGTCTTCTTGACTCCAGGACCTACTCTCTATCCGATGCGCCAACTACTAATAATAGCTAGCATTTATATAATAACACTTTAAGGTTTGCAAAGCAGTTTACATATGCTAACTTATTTGGTCCTCACAACAACTCTGGGAGGTTTTATTATTACACAGATAACCCCATTTTATGGATGAGGAAACTGAGACAGATAGTATTGCACAGGGTCACACAGCTAGCTAGGGAGTGTCTGAGACAGGTTTGAACTTAGGTCTTGCCATTCATATGAAGTGGTGTTTTCTTCCTTATAAGATTACCTCATATTTACTTCTCACTGAATTATAATTTAAAGCTGTAGGAGGCCTTAAAGATTATAGATCATAAAAGTTAGATCTGGATAAGACCTTTGAGGCCAGTGAATCCAGTGATGAGGCAACAGGTGAAGCCCAGAGAGGGGAGGAGACTTGCCAGGCATCACATAGCTGGCAAGCGTCAGAGGCAGGATTTGAACCCACATGGCTAGGGTCTGGGTTCATGTTGTCTCCCTCCAGCAGAATGGAAGCGGCTTCTTTTTTGTCTTTGTGCCCTCAGGGCTGAGCACAGTACCTGTAACATACAAGTAGGTACTTGATTAATTAATGTTTGTTGAAACTCTTAGATCTCTAGCCAAGATATGTGGGGGTGGGGTAGAGGAGGAGTTGATCAGGGGTGTTCCCTGATCATCTTGATGAGTGTACCTCTCTCCTCACCACTGAACATGGGAATGCCCGTTGGCATACTGTTCAGAAGACAAAGGTGCCCCCCAACTAGGATCTGTCTCAAGAGAAATAAGCTTGGAGCTACCCCATGCCACCAGCCTAGCAATCATGGCCATCCTTGGGGAAAGTCATTCTCCCTCAGATAGGCAGGCAAGCAAGCCTCATTGAGGCAAGCACCCTGGAGGAGAGGTGGGAGGACGAGCATGCAAGCCAGACCACCATTCCCACCACTTTGACCAACATCTCCCCTCATATGCTGATGGAAATAGCTCAGAAGCCTTGGGAATGGCAACGCTTCCAACTTAGTGCCCATGGCCATCATCCTAGGAAGCAACCCCTATGGGGCAGATGTGCCCTGGATGCTGCCCCTGCAGCTGTTATAGCCACAGCTGCTGAAGACCCAAAAAGAAAAGAACTTGGTACCATCAAATGATTCAGGATCAGGAACTGATAGGAATTTATCAGTGAAACTGACATCAAAGAGGGAGCATCTCCGTCTGCTTTGCCCCTGTGCTCTGAGGACCATGGAATATTTCCATCTGCCTTGCGGCTTAAAATATAATAATAGTATAATAACAGCATTAATATAACACTTCAAGGTTTGCAATGCACTTTATGCATATTATTTCATTTGATCCATACAACAATCCTTTGAGATAGTTGTTCATATTATCTCCATTTTACAGGTGAGGAAACTGAGGCAAACAAAGGTTAAAGGCTAGAAGGTGTCTGAGACTGGATTTGAATGCAGGTCTTCCTGACTCTGGCTCTGGCACTCTCTCTGCTGTGTGCCACCTAGTTGCCCAATATATGTTGTCTCCTCTAATGGAATAAGATCTTCTGAGAGTAGGTAGAGGTTGCCTTACTTTTTTATTTCTGTTATGTCTCCATTACTTTTGTACACAGTGAGCACTTGATAACTGCTTTATTCATTCATTAGCCCCTAGATTTAGAATTGAAGGACTTTAGAGACCCTCTTCATTTTATGGATGAGTAAATAGGTGTTCAGAGTCACATCACTAGTGAGAATCATGAGTGGAATTTGAACATATGTCTTCCTGACTCCAATCTAGTACTCTATATCCTTTGTGTCATAGTACCTCCAGCCAGATATCTTCCTAAAGAATGGGGTTCAGGAACTGGGGGGGGTTTCCCCCAAGATGATTTGGCACTTAGAATTCAGCATTCCTTGTTGAAGGAGTTGTCTTCCTTTTTTGTGTTTGGCACTTGTATTTATATTGAATTGTAAGTTCCTCAAGGACAGGCACTATCTTTTATCTTTCTTTGTATCCCTAGCACTTAGTAAAGTTCCTGACACATAGTAGGCACTTATTGACTGATTATGATTTGGGGGCACAAATATAAAGAATGATACCATCTCTACTCAAAAAGAACTTGTATCCTAGTGAAGGAGACAACGTGTCCATATGTAAGTATATTCAGAGTAAATACAAAGTAAATCCAAGGTAATTATAAAGGGAGGGAAATAGAGATCAGGAGAGGGAGCAGCCAAAATCCTACCCTTCCTGAAATAGCTTTGTGGCTGGAAACCAAAGCTGTAACTGGCATGAGGCTGGCAAGTCTTTGTCCCAGAATGCCAACACTCGTCAGGGTAGAGGAAATACACCAACTGACTCCCCAGGAGGAGCCATCCCTTCACCTTAGCCACCCTCCTGGTTTTGCTCCAGGAGAAAATATTCCTAGTTATGAATCTGCCTGGTACAGCTTGAGTCTTGATTCATTCCTTTGCAGGGGACATGCCTGGAGTTGTTTCTTTAGCGGTAGGGGTGGGTTCAGAAGCATCAAAGAAACTGGAGAGATTCAAGTTCCTCTTGGTCCTTCAAAATGGAAGGGCTCACTGACAGCCATACAGGGTTTTCTCAGGCCTCGGTATTGTGTCGTCTGGGTGGCTTGTTAATATTATCCGAGTGACTTTGGAGCATAGTTAGTCAGCTTGGGGCTGTTCTGGACCAGTGCTGATGGGAACTCAGTGACCTCCCCAGCCCCCAACTTTGAATGTATGGCTGGTGACTGTGCATCCTAATCTGCTGCCCTGACTGATACAATAAGATGAAATCACTTTATATCTCCCTTGTATATACTCTATCCATATACCTGGGTATATAAAGTAAAATGCCATGAAGGCAGAAAGTTTCATTTTTCTTTCTTTCCCCAGCTAGTAAAGAGAGTGCTAGGTGTGGAGTCAGAAAGACCTGATTTCAAAACCTGTCTTGAATACCGACCAGCCCTGTGACCCCTGACACTTACGCCTGCCTGCCTCAGTTTGCTCACCTGTAAAATCGTAGCACCTACCTCCCAGGCTTGTGGTGAGGATAAAATGAGAAAGTAATTGTAAAACTCTTTGCAAACTTAATATCTCCATTTAGGCTTGGCACCATCACTTCTAATTCTGTTAACAATAATAGTATTCTTGAAACGTTATTGTTATGGGCCCCGAGGCACTTGAAGAATAATTGTTCCCATTTCACAGATAGCAAAACAGATTCAGAGAGGTCTGCTGCAACGTGGTGGGATCCTTGACTTTCTTCAAAGTGCAGCTCACATGGCTTCCTCCAATTTTTCCAGTTGTCTTGGTTTCCAGCACTCTCTCCATCTCACAATTTTTTGGTCTTGCTTTATACTTTGTACTTCAGGGTTTGTTATATCTACCCTTCTTTTCACCTCTTCCAAATAAGCTCTTAGAGTATAGGAACAATTTCCTTTTTATATATTTATATAAATCTATTTTTGTATATTATTTATATACTTATAACTTTATATGTCAATATATTTATATTTAAATATTATTTTCTATTTATTTATATTTAAATATTATTTTCTATTTATAATTTACATATTAAATATATTTTATAATTAAATGTTATTTATATATTTATAATTTTATATATTTTTATAACCTTAGTATCTTCTACAGTGTCTGGCATACAGCAGGTGCTTAATACATGCTTGTCAAATTGAATTAGGATCTCATAGTTCTGGAGTAGGAAGGGGCCTTATAAATCAAATCTCTCCCATTTTATAAATGAGGAAACAGACTTAGGGAGGTGAGTGACTCTCCCAAGGTCACACAGCGAGCATCAGAAGCAGGATTTGAAGACACATCCTCTGACTATTAAGTCAACGAATGCTCTGGTGTGGCAGGTTGTATCCTGACTCTGCCCAGTGACCTTGGACAAGTCCGTCTCTGGGCTTCTTCCTCTATGCAATATGTTGAATGAAAAGGCTTCCGAATGCAGACAAAGATGTTGATCTTCATTCTAGAGAAGTGCCCAGGAAGCAGATCATTGAGACTGAGGGGGCAGGTGCAGAATGTGGGCTACACTGTCAGTCATGATTGTTGGGAAGGGATCGTAGGATGGGGTTGGGAGAGGGAAGCATCATTGGAAAGTGATCAGGGGTGGGGAACGTGTGGCCTATAGGCCACATGTGGCCCTCCAGGACCTCAAGTGTGGCCCTTAATTCAGTCAAAGGGCCAAACTTGAGGGTCCAGAGCACCATATGTGGTCTCGAGCCTGCAGGTTCCCCACCCTGGCCCAGATGGTGAGGAGTGATTCCTAGTTCTGGACTCAATGTCACCTAGCCATGTGTCTCTGAACCCTTTGTCCTTCATTCCCCTCTGCCCACACACCTTGTGAGAGGAAAGGCCTCCAAAAATCACTGGACTTCGGATTTTTCATGTTGCATACTATCCCTCCCTCCACCGCGTCCCTCAAGGGCATGAGGGTGGCGCTGCTAAGGGTTAATTTCTGTTCTATGATGCACAGCTCATGCAGTCTGGAACCATGGGGGTCTTTGAGAATGGGCTGAGGATCTTTTTGTCTCCCTGGGCCTCTCAGTCTCCTGCCCCCTCTATCTCTCTGTGTTGCTTGGACCTTTCTCCTAGCTCTCTCTTCCCCTACCCTTTCCTCTCTTCTCTGTTTTCCTTCCCTTTCTCTCCCTTCCCTTCTCTCCTTTCCATCTTTCACTTTCCCTCCCTTCCTCTCCTTCCCCATCTCCTCCCTTCCCCTTTCCCCCTCTTTCTCCATGCCTCTCTCTCTGTCTCTGTCTCTCTCCCCCTCCCTTTTTCTCTCTCCCTTCCCTCCTCTCTCTCCTCCCCTTCTGTTCTTAGCTTTCCCTCTCACCCCCCCCTTTCCTTTCTCCTCCCTCTCCTTCTTTCTCTTCCCCTCCCCCTCCTCCACATCACCACCCCCATTCCACTCCCCCCCTTCTCTGTTCCTGGCGTCCTCATAGCAATTCAGACGGTTGTTAACTTCTCCCCTGCAGTCGTCAGCGCTCCTTTCCAAGTTAAATATTACACATGGAAATTAGAACATGCTTGGCAGTACCTTTGGGTGAAGGTGAAATCTGCACATTGGAAGGTGATGGGCAAAAGCTCGTGTCAGTGCCGGAGAGGTCCAGCAGATGGGAATGCTCGTTTTCGCTGGGTGTTTGTTTAGACAGATTCATGTGTATGGAAAATGCTCGGAAAAGCAAACACCCAGAGCCCAGGCTGGCCACAGCCAGCCCAGCCAGGGGGCCAGAAACTCAGGGCAATGGGGCTCAGACAGGGTTCCTGATGCATATTAAGGCCTTGCCCAGAACACTCGGACCTTACACAACTTGTTGACATCTCTATTTATTTAACTGTCTCGCCCCAGCCAAAAGCACTGTTTTCTGAAAGGAGAAACTGGGGGAACAGTTCTCTGGGATAGAGCAGGTGACAGGAGCATAGCAGTGCTAGCCCCCCCTCCCCTAGGGACTTTGGAGAGGCAGCGAGGGCCCCTTGGTCACTCAGTGAGTACGCCAGGGAGTGGGTGTAGCAAGGAACAAAGTGTTCAGAAAAATAGCCGGGCATTTAGAATCAATTTATCTTATCTTGTGTTCAATTTTCCTAGGACAAAAACAAAATGAGCAGAGGCCAGTTTATTCACTTATTCAGACCATTTCAGAGCAGCCACACAAAGCCCTCGGTGGCCCAGTGCAAGTGTCCCAGAGTGGCCCAAGCCTGGCCATGACTCCAGATTGGTCAATTATTGGCCAAGACTGCAACCAGAACCTCAAGTGCTGTAAAATGCTTCCGGAGCAAGCCGCTCCCCGCCCAAATTTTAAGAAATTTGGTAGTTGTTGGGGGGAAGACCTGGGACCTCCAGATGCAAGGCCCTTTGGTGGGGGAATTCTATGGACTTCTGTGTGGGATGCTCCTGGGGAAGCCACCTTTAAGAAGAGGAGTACAACTAGATCTGGCAGGGAAGGAGCTCACCAGGGTGGAGTAGGAGCAGAACAGGTATGGGGGAAGGAAGCCACCACTTGGTAGCTTCCTGCTACAATTATTTTTGCTAACTGGGTCCAAAGCTCAATTACTGTTTGTTTTTCTGCCTGGAGTAAAAGTGCCATCAGAGGCCTGTAAATTTCAGAACCTGGGAGCAACATCCCAGTTGCCCTGCCCCAGTTTCAGCTCTAAATGTAGGCTAGGTGATAAGAAGGGGCAGTTAGGAAGTAATGAGGTCAACCTAGGTTCATATTCAGCTTAGAAAGGAAGTCACTACTTCAGTCACCAATGTAAGGCTGATAACAAATACCCCCACCCAGTCCAAGGCTCTCAGCTTTGGAACTAGGGCCATCTAGTCTAGCCTGTACATAGCCATTCATGTAACATGTGAAAGGAAGATTCAGTTAAACAAGCATTTCAGAAAGCACTGATGATAGACATCCTCAAATATTTGAATATTCCCCCTAGACATTCTTTCATTCCTAGTTGTCATTTTTAAAAATGATTCTCCCAGTCTCCTTTGCAGGATTACCATCATTGCCCTACCCCCATCCCCCATGCATAGGTGTGTTTCAAGACTCAATCCTTTTCTCTTTCTACACTGTCTCTCTAGATGACCTCACCAGCTTCCATGGGTTTAGTTGTCATCTCTATGATGATGATTCCCAGACCTGTATCTCTAGCACCAATCTTCTTCCTGAACTTCAGCTTTTTATCTTCATCTTTTGGATATGTCCAAAAATCAAATATCCCCTGGCCGAGGTATTGGGGGAGGACCTCAGATGTGTCTGGTTCCCTTATAACCAATCAGACCCCAAGATTCCACCAACCCCTGTCTTGACCATCAGGCAGGCACCAGGGACTCTCTATTTGCCCTCCTATCTTGGTATAGAGCAACTCTGCCTTGCTATGGGATTGAAAATCAAGTCAATATTATGATTACTTCTAACCTATTGTCTACTGCCCTATGGTCTGTAATTCAGTTATAGATTCTCTAGGTCTTGCTACCACCTGCTGATACTTCATAGCCATCAATGGTAGCCCTATCTTTTTTTTATATTCTTCCATTAGACTATGAAGTTCTTGAGGAAAGGACTTGGTCTCTGCATCTTCCCTAGAGTCTAACAAAGACCTCTGCACACAGTTGGTTTGTTATTGTCCTTCATGCCCAGAGAGGACCAAAATGTCACCACTGTGCTGAAGGTCAAGGTACAGTGTGTCCAACTGTGACTGATCCTACTAATATGAGCTCGGAAGGTTCTTCCACAGGTCAGGCACAGGTAGTCCATATGAACATTTGGAGTGGAGATGGCTCTAAGGTTGGGCATCTCATGTTTCTTTTGAGCTTCTGTAATTCTGCTTTGCTCAAAGAGCACAATGCCTTCTTTAATGAGAGTGTGCCATGTTGCTCAGTCCTGTGCCTGAGGCTTCTGTGTCTCCCAGTTGATCCCAAAGCTCTTCCCTTGAGAGGGTCCTTATATCCCTTCTTCTGACCTCCATGTAAGCATTTGCTTGGACATGACTGAAACAACTGAACAACAAAGAATTGGAACTCACATACTTTGACTCCAAACCCAAAGTTCTGCCCACTCTGAAAAGCCTTGAAATACAATTGGTTTGGAATATGGATCATTTGGTTTCATTCAAGGCAATTCAATTTCACAAGGCCCCTCCTATGAGGCAAGAGTTGGGCTGACTGTTAGAAATACAATGGCAAAAACAAGAGTTGTGCTAACCATTAGAGATATGATGGCAAAAACTAGATAGTTCAGGGACTAGTAAAAATTGAGTTGAATGAATGGGTAAGACTAGATTCAAATTCCAGAGTTGCCCTGGTATGTGTCTGTAATCCCTGCTATTGATGGAAGGCTAGTGCATAGCTTGAGTTCAGGAGCTCTTAGTTACAGATGGGCTAAGGTTGATGAAGTTTCACCCCAAATTTGGCACCACTAGGATGAGTCTGTGAAATCAGGTCCCTGCCTAAGGAAGGGCTAACCAATTCAGTTCAGAAGTCTGCATTTCAAAGCTTCCATTTCAATCATTGGGAGGATCAGGTCCATGAATGGTTACCATACTCTCAGGTTGGATGAGATAGGGAGAATCAATTTCCAAAAAAAAAAAAAAAAATGCAGAAAGTCCTGAATGTCAAACTTAAGAGTTTATACTTAATTCTGTAGGCAATGGTGAGCTACTGAGATCTTTTGGAGCAAAGAGTAATGTAACTCAAATGATATAAGGAAATTTCCTTGAGTGGAATGGACAGAATGGACATTGAGTTGGAGAAAGATGGGAGTCAGGGAGAGGCATTATGAATTAGTCATGAGTCTAGATTAAGGTGACCATAGTTGAAGTAGAAATATTGTGGAAGTTAAAATAATGAGATGTAGCAACTATTTGGATGTGTGGAGTAAGGGAGAGGGCTGGGCAAAATACAACTTTGATGAAGTTTGGGGATTGAACTGAAAACTTCATAGTCAACAGGTAGAAAAGCGGGGAAGGACTAGGTTAAGAACAACAAATGCTAACTTTATATAGTGTTTACTATGTGTCAGGCACTGTGCTAAACATTTTACGGTTATGATCTCATGTAATCCTCATAACAGCCATGGGAGATAGATTTGTCATTTCCTTCTCCAATTTATTTTACAGATGAGGAAACTCAGGCAAACAAAGCTTAACTGACTTGTCCAGGGTCACACAACTAGTAAATGTCTGAGGCTGAATTTCAACACAGGTCTTCTTGACTCTAGGCCAATCAGTGTACCCACTGTGCCATCTAGACCCTCAGATTTAGAGAGGAGAAGGTAATGAGTGCTATGTTGAGTTGGATATGTCAGCCAGATCAGAGCTGAAATTCAAACCCTTAAGAGATGGGGCTAAGATTACCCTGGCAAAGTTAAGTCCTTCTCCCAGGACAAAAGGATCCATTGCCATTGCCATTGGTTTTCAATGGTCTGCCCCCATGGAGGAACCATAGATGCAGAGGGCTCCTTTATAGGATCTTAGAGCTTAAGTGCCAGAGGTCATCTAGTTAAACCCCTTCATTACAGAGGTGAGGAAACTGGCTCTCAGGGAAGTGAAATGACTTGCCCACTTAAGAACCCACCAGGTTCTTAAGAGGAAGAGGTGGCATTTAGACTGGACTCTAATCCAACATTCTTTTAACTGTACCATGTTGCCTCCCTATAATCACAAACTTTGAATGAATGAACATTTATACCAAGTACTTACTCCATGCCTTAAGAGTTGGGTATACAACAGAAAAAGACAGGAAGGAAGCAAGCATGCACTATGTTCCAAGTACTGGGCTAAGCACTAGGGATACAAATCTAAGCAAAAAGAAAGACTGTCCCTGCCCTCAGGGAGGTTGTCCGTCCTTCATCCTCAACGAGTACCAAGGGCACCAGGAGGGTGATGTCTTGACTTTCGAGTGACTTGGATTTCAGTGAGGCAGGACTGTGCAAAGTCATCAACCTCACCCTCTCAGTCCAGTGCCAAGACATGGGTCAGGACAACTGACCCATGGAACTTGCATTATAATGGAGGAATACAACACAAGAAAGGGAAGAAAGTACTCTGCACAAGGGTGGAGTTTCAAAGTCCATAAGTCAAGAATAGGGCTAGGAGGGGAACAAAGCCAGGTCAGCCTTGGCACATTCAAAAAATGGAGACCCCAAGAGACTCCCTACTCTCAAGACGTTCCCATTCAGATGGAAGTCGAAATGAGCCTCAAACCTTTGTAAAGAACTTTTAAATAAAGGGCCTGGTCATGCCTACATTCCTACTGCCTTCCTTTACCCCAGCCCCTCCCCCCAACAGAGAGACAAATCAAAACAGTCCTTCCTTATTGTTTGAATCCCAAGACCCTGCTGGGTGGTAGAGGGGAGGGAGTCCATTAGAGGCAGAGATAATCACTTGACTTCTGAATAACTGTGAGCTGCCTCCACTTCCGAAGGGCCAAGTCCTTTGGGCATACCAAGTAGGTTCCTGAGTGCAGACTCAACCCTTGTTTGGAGGGGTCAGAGTTTGCCCAGGAATTTGGATCAGAAGTTGCCTTTGCCCCAGTCTGAACTGGGATGGGGGCTTATATTGCTGAACCAGACTCCGATCATCATGGCTGACATTTCTATAAGTTTGGGAGATTTTCAAAGCACCTGATGTGTGCAATCTCCTTTGAGTTTCACAACTCAAGGAAGAAGGTGATTGTTAGCTCCATTTTACAGATAAGGAGATTGAAGTTTACAAATATCTAAATCAAGATTTGAACTCAGGTCCTCTGGCGTACCTGAAGCTTGACCAGTGGAGTGAAGTGGAATGGTTAGGGTTTCTGAGTAGGAATTATAGTTTAGATTCCCCTTCTGATGCTTACTATCTGTGTGATAGCCACATGGTGACTTGTGTAATTTACTTTAACAACAATAAGCGTTTATTAAGTGCCCACTCTGTACCAGGCACCATACTGAACAGAGAAGATACAAAGAGAGGCAAAACAAGGTCCTTGCCTTCAAAGAGCTCATATTCTAATGGGAGAGGCAATATACATATAACCTTGTATATTTAAGATATTTAGTCAGTTAACATCCTTGGGCCTCAGTTTCTTATGATGTAAAAAAAGAAGGGGTTGAACTAGATGGAATCTAAGGTTGCGTCTTGCTTTTAGAGGAATTACTATGATTCCTTTGGGATTTGTTTGCAATGGGAAAAAATGTTTCTTCCTCTATAATATTTCAGAAGACTGGCATTCTCATCTCTCTGTGATGGGATGTCTTCCTTCCAGAAGGTCACCCCCTTCATCAACGTAGGTCATAGGACCTCTCTACTTTGGTCACTTGCCTTTGTGCATTGTTGTGACCCCAAATGTCCATTTCCAGTCCTTCTAGGGCTCATCCTCTCTGGTCTTAACTGGGCTGTCAAAACAAACTCTTGCTTAAATCTGTCCTCATTCTTCAGGGATAAAGACCATGCCCATTAAATTTCCAGATGGACAATCTGGACATAAATCTAGACCCAAATGTCTAGATGAAACATCCTGCTCATTTAGAAGGTGCAGACATGTTCCCTAGGTTCCCTTTAGCCCCTCTTCCACTCCTTCAGTTAAATTCCATTCATTGCACAAAGTAGGGATCATAGAGTCAGACATGCTCTGGAGTGGGAACACCTCTGTTCAAATCTCCCCTGATCAATTCCTTACCTGTGTGATCTTAAGCAACTCTCCAGCCTCAGTTTCCTCATCTGTAAAACAAAGGACTTGGTTCAGAATCTACAGCTATCAAACACACAGCCCCTACACTCTAGAATGTAGCCTAAACTAGATTAAAATGTAATTGGGAAATACATAATGAAATAAATGAACACAGACAATGTCAATATATGGTTTTCTAAGTCAATATGGGGCCTGCAGGGATCCTTATGAATAGTTTAGGGGTCCCAGGTTCTAACTGAGTTTGACACTGATTGAGTAGATGACCCCTGACATCCTTTCTAGTTCTAAATCTGTGATTCTATATGACAGTCGTATCTTGGGGGTTCTAAACCTGTGATTTCTTTGGTTGGTAAGAGGAACTCCAAGTATGGAAATTCTCTCTAACCCTGGGGCACTTGGAATTTAAGTACCTTGGTCATGTTTATAGCTAGTGTATTATATATAGTTAGTATGTTCCAGAAGCAGGCTTCAAACTCAGATCTTGAACTCCAAACCTCCATCCTCTCCTCTATGACTGAAACTCTGAGAATACAAAGACAGTCCCTGCCTCAAAGATTGTCCTAGGGGACACCTGTCACAGTCTTGTGCCCTGGTAAAATCACATTTAGAATATGATGTTCAGTTCTGGGTGCCATACTGTAGGAAGGTTTTTGACAAGTTGGAGATGGTTCAGAGGCAAGATGGTGAGGGCCCTTGATCTCATATGATATTTGATCCATTGAAGGAACTGGAGATGTGAGCCTGGGAAGGAGGATGGGGCAACATACTAGTAGTCCTCAAGTATCCAAAGTAGGATTAGACATTTGCTTGGCCAAAAAAATGGTCAAACTCAGAATGATGCAGGGAAATTGAGAGAATAAGTTTGGTGGGGCTTCTGGGAAGGAAAGACTTTGGTACAAAGAGAGGTATCCTTAAGTGGGATGGGTTGCCTCAAGAGCTTCTAGGTTCCCTCTCAGAGTTGGAGAGGACAGGGAAAGGAGAATAGAGAAGGAGAGGGATGAGAAGAAGGGAGGGCAGAGGAAAGGAAGGGAGAGAAAGGGAGAGAAAGGAAGAGGAGGAGAGAGGGGGAGAGAGAATAGGAAGGGAAAAGAGAGGAGGGGATAGCAAGACGGGAGGGGACAGGAAAATGGGAAGAAGGGAAGAGGGAGAAAGGGGAGAGGAGAAGATGGGAGAGCAGAGGACTGGAGAGAGGAGAACTAGAAGACAGGACCAAGAGAGAGGAAACTATGAAGGTTTTGAAAGAACTATTTACAGTTTATAATTGAAAGTGGGCGATGAAAGCAGGACTTGGACTGGCCCAACCAACAGGCCCTGGAAATCACTCCCTGTCACCATTTTGAAGTAATCTCTGAACCCCACCTCTGCAATCCCCTGGTTTGTTTCCCACCTTGGCCAGTCAAAAACTTTGGGACTCTGGTTCTCTCTAATGACCTTGACTTTACCTCTGGTCTGCTCTGGTCCCCTCTCCCTCCTCAGGTGTTCTAGAACATTCTTCCTCCCAAAGCCAGCAATTAGAGAGAATACCTGTGTGGGGCTGCTCACCTGTGTCAGACCAGTCACCTGTGCTGAAGGCATTTTGCTCAAGCATTACCAATGTCAGCTCCTAGGAGACCCCTTCAGTGCCCAAGCTCAGTCCTGCCCAGGCCTTCCAAAGTAGCTCCAGGGCAGAGATTGGCTGCACAATTTTTCCTCCCTCCATTCCTCCCTGCCTTGTCCTCTCTCCACACCTCTGAACAACAATGAAGTGTCTGGGAGCCAGGGCTGATTCATAGAGAGTGCACCTCAATGTTCCTTCCATACCTGGGGTTCCATTTCTCCTATGAGTGGTGTGTGCACAGGGCTGTATCAGCCATCTGGAGATGGCACGCTGCTGGACCATCAAGGTTCTTATCCTTCCTGCCCAGACGTGCACTCGAGTATGCTTTCATGTGTGCACACCAGGGCAGCCAGACAGATGAGCTGAGGGAGGGAGGATAGGGAAGGAGAGAGTGGAGGGGAGGAGGGATAAAGGGAAGGGGGAGAATATAAAGGGAAGAGGAGAGGGAAGGGAGGAGTGAAGAAAAAGGAAAGGGAAAGAAGAGAGTGAAAAGGAGAGAAGAGGGGATGGGGGAAGAGAAGAGGAGAGAGATTAAGTGACCCTCCTCCATACTCTCTCTCATCTGTCTCTCTCTCATCTGTCTCTCTCTGTCTCTCTCTCTCTCTCTGTCTGTCTCTCTGTTTTTCTCTCTGTCTCTGTCTATCTGTCTCTCTCTGTCTCTGTCTGTCTCTCTGTCTCTCTCTGTCTGCCTGTCTCTGTCTCACTCTCTGTCTCACTCTGTTTCTCTTTTTTCTCTCTCTCTGTCTCTGTGTCTCTATCTCTCTCTGTCCGTCTCTGTCTCTCTCCATATTTTCTGCTGGAGTGATTGTGATATTCCCAAACCCAAGAGTATGTGCTGGGAAGACTACAAAAGACAGAACATAGTTAGTGCTCTCTCTCTCCTGGGAGCCTTCAAACTTTGTGACCACCAGGGTGAAAGTCTCCAGCCTTGGTCCTTAGCTCTGCCTCCCATACACACACAGCCCCCAACAGGCCTTGTTCATTTCCTTTGCTCTTCTCATCCCCCCAAGCCCTACCAATGATTCATCCATACCCCATCTGTCCACTCTTCCTTCTTTTCTCCATTCCTTTCTCCAACAAATGGGCTAAGCACCTACTGTGTGCCAGGCTTGACCCATGGCTTGGCCAATTGGTGTTTAGTCATTGAGTGATGACTGGGAAATGATGAGAAAAAGGAAAACCAGAGTCTGGGAGGGGAGGCAGCTGTGCCAGGCAGAGGATGGATGGCCACACCCATAAGAATTCCCACACTCTGACCCCCACAATCCCTGGGGGGGGGCGCTGAGGAGGAGCCCACACCCATTCTTCTGTTTGATGTGGGGATGGCAGGTCTCAGCATGAGATGTTGAGCCCTGATCCCCAGCAAAGAGGAGCAAATTTTTTGGCTCTCACTCAGGGAAATTTGGTGTTTTATATATCTATAATATATACATTTTTTCCTGCGCACCTATGATTTTATTGGTTTAAGGAACTTTCTCTGTGGAAAACCCTTCCACCTATTCAAATCAGCACCTGCCTTGCAGTTTATAGCCGTTTTTTCTTTTCATATTTATTATTTTTTTAAACATTCTTTTCTTTTTAAATATTGAATTCCAGATTCCATCCCTTCCTCCCATCTCTCTCCCACCCACTGAGAAGGCAAACAATATGACATCAATTATACATATGAAATCATGCAAAATATATTTTCATATTAGCCATATCAAAAAAAAGCAAGAAAATTATACTTCACTTTGCACTCAGAGTTCATCAGTTCTCTCTGGCCATGGATAGCATTTTTTCATTATGAGTCCTTTAGAATTATCTTGGATCACTGTATTGATCAGACTAGCCAAGTCTTTCACAGTTGACATAGCTGTTACTGAACACAATGGTCTCCTGGTTCTTCTAGCTCATATAAGTCTTGCTATTTTGTTGTCGTTGTTTTCTGAAACCATCCCCATCATTTCTTATAGCACAATAGTATTCCATCGTAATCATATACCATAACTTCATTCCTTGATTGATCCCTTCACTTTTCAATAATGTGCCACCACAAAAAGAGCTGCTATAAATATTTTGCACAAACAGGTCCTTTTCCTTTCCTTTTGATCTCTTTGAGGTACAGACCTAGTAGTGGCATTCTTGGTCAGAGGGTAAGCACAGCTTTTTAGACCTTTGGGCATAGTTCCAAATTGTTCTTCAAAATGGTTGGACCAGTTCACTACTCCACCAACCATGCATCAGTATACCTATTTTTCCTCATCCCTTCCATCATTTGTCATTTCTGGTAAGTGTGAGGTGATACCTCAGGATTATTTTAATTGCCTTTCTCTAACCAACAGTGATTTTAGAGCATTTTTTATATAATAGCTTTGATTTCTTCTGAAAACTGCCTATTCATTTCCTTTGACTGTTTATCAATTGGGGAATGGCTCTTATTTTCATAAATTTGGCTCAGTTCCCTATATAGTTGAGAAATAAGGCTCTTATCAGTGAAACTTACTTTCATTTTCTTATATTACTTTATTTTCTGTAGTGCCTTTTAGCAAAATATAGTTTCCCTGATTATTTCTTTCAGTTGTCTATTTTTTGCGTTTGCTTTGTCTGAGATCATGATTGCCACCTTTGCCTTCTTCACTTTAGTTGAAGCATTATCTGCTCCAGCCCTTCATTTCAACTCTCTGTGTGTCTGTCTATCCCAAATGTGTCTCTTTTACACAACCCATTGTTGGATTCTGGTTTCTAATCCATTTAGCTATCTGCTTCTGTTCTCTAGGTTAGCTCATTTCATTCACTTTCATAGTTATGATCACTAATTGTGCATTTCCCTCCATCCCATTTTCCTCTGTTTCTTCTTCTCTCTTTTTATCTTGTTCATCCTCAAATGTCTGTCTTGATTCTAACTACTACCTCCCCCAATCTTCTCTCCCCTTATCATCATCTCCCTCCCCTCCATATATCTCCTATCCCTTTCCCCTCCTATCTTCCTATGTGGTAAGAAAATTTCTATACCCAAATGAGTTTATTATTTCCTCTTTAAACCAATTCTGATGAGAGTGAGGTTCAAGTGTTGTCTGCCAGCTCCCCCTATTTTCCCCTCAATTATAAAGGTTCTTTCTTGTGCACCCCCTTTATATGAGAAAATTTGCCCCATTATGCCTTTCTCTTTTTCTTCTCCCAGTGCATCCTTATTTCTCACCCCTACATTCTTTTTTATTTTTTTTGGAGATCATCTCAACATAATCAATTTACACTCATTCCCTCTATGTAGACTCCTAACTGCCCTAATAATGACAAAGTTATTAGGAATTATATGTATCATCTTCCTATACAGGAATGTAAACAGTTTAATTCCACTGAATCTCTTACGATTACTCATTCATATTTACCTTTTTATGTTTCTCTTGAGTCTTTTGGGCGAATGCCAAATTTTCTACTCAGTTCTAGTTTTTTCAACAGGAATGGTTGAAAATCCTCCATTTCATTAAATGTCAATTTTTCCTCCTGAAGGATTATACTAAATTTTACTAGGTAGGCTATTTTTGATTGTAATCCTAGCTCCTTTGCCCTCCAGAATATCATAGTCCAAGCCATCTGCTCCTTTAATGTAGAAGCTGCTAAATCTTGTGTGATCCTGACTGTGGCTGTATGATAACTGAATTGTTTCTTTCTAGCTCCTTACAATATTTTCTCTTTTATGTTGGAGCTCTGGAATCTGGCTATAATATTACTAAGAGTTTTCATTTTGGGATCCCTTCCAGGAGGTGGTAGACAGTTTCTTTCAATTTCTCTTATACCCTCTGGATATAAAATATTAGGACCATTTTCTTTGATAATTTTTTGAAATATGATATGTAGGCTCATTATTTTTTTTTTATCATGGCTTTCGGGTAGTCCAATGATTCTTAAATTTTCTCTCCTTAATCTATTTTCCAGGTCAGTTGTTTTTCTGATGAGATATTTCCCATGTTCTTCTATTTTCATTATTTTGACTTTGTTTTATTGTTTCTTGAAGTCTCATGGAGTCTTTAGCTTCCACTTGCCCAATTCTAATGTTTAATAAATTCTTTTCTTGCCTCAAGGGAGGGGAGGAGCCAAGATGGCGGAGTAGAAAGATTCACATATGCTAGCTCCGAACCCACAGTCCATAAAATACCTGTAAAGAAGAACTCCCAACAAATTCTGGAGCAGCAGAAGCCACACAGTAATGGAGTGGAGGAGATTTCTGTTCCAGAGAGCCCTGAAAAACTGACACCTAAGGTCCATTGCACACTGGATCCAGAGCAGAGCTGAGCCTTGCCTTGGCCACGGCACTGAGAGGAACAGATCTGAGCAGGCTTCAGGGACAGAATCTCCAGCAGCTGCACAGTTCCCTCCACCCATAGGTGCAAAGGTCAGTGAGAGAATCCTTATGACTGGCCAAGAGTGGAGCAGGGTGTCTCCATAAATCAGACCCCCTTGGGAGGCAGCAGCTGACCGGGTCTCCCAAAGCAGGCAGGAGCTCGGATCCATTATGGGAGGTCTCCGCATAAAACCCCTGAGGGAACTGAGCCCTGTGAGGTGGCCCTGCCCCCACCTGAGCAGCTGAACAATCTCACACTGAATAGCAGCCCTGCTCCCACCTGAGCACATGAATTTAATCTTACATTGAATAGCAGCCCTGCCCCCATTGAAAGCCCTGAGGCTGGGGAGCAGCATTTGAATCTCAGACCCCAAGCACTAGCTGGGTGGATCTGGAGGCGAGGTGGATGTAGAAAGGAATCTCAGAAGTCAAGTAACTGAATGGGAAAATGCCCAGAAAAGGGAAAAAAAAATAAGACCATAGAAGGTTACTTTCTTGGTGAACAGATATTTCCTCCCTTCCTTTCTGATAAGGAAGAACAATGCTTACCATCAAGGAAAGACATAGAAGTCAAGGCTTCTGTATCCCAAACATCTGAAATAAATATTCAATGGGTTCAGGCCATGGAAGAGCTCAAAAAAGATTTTGAAAATCAAGTTAGAGAGATGGAGGAAAAACTGGGAAGAGAAATGAGAGAGATGCAAGAAAAGCATGAAAAGAAATTCTTTTCTTCAGAGAGTTTTAGTATCTCTTTTTCCATTTGGTCATCTCTGTTTTTCAAGGTGATATTTTCTTCAATATTTTTTGTATTTCTTTTACTAAACTACTAATTCTCTTTTCATAAATTTCTTGCCTTACTCTCACTTACTCTCATTTCTTCTCTCATTTTTTTCCTCTACCACTTTTTTCTCTTTCTTTAACTCTCCAAGGAATTATTGTTGGCCTTGGGTCCAATTAGCATTTTTCTTTGAATCTTTGATTGTAGCTATTTTCATATTGTTGCCTTCTTCTGAGTTTTATCTTGGTCTTCCCTGCTACTACAGTAGCTTTTTATGGTCAAATTCTTACTTTTTTCTTTTTCTGTTTGTTCATTTCTTCCAGTCTGTTTCTTCATTTTGAACTTAAAGTTGGGCTCTGCTTACCTTGGGATGGGGAGGCACTGTCCCAAACTTCAAACTTCTTCATGGTTCTGTTTTCAGAGCAATTCTGGGGCTCTGAAAGTTTTTGATGCTTCCAAGATGGTATGATCTGAGGAGAGATATGGTCATTGCTCTCCTATCCTGAGATCTGATCTTTATCCAGGAAGAAGTTTTGTGCTCTTACAGCTGCAAGTACTAGTAATCCTCTTAGCCCAGGAACTGTGAGCAGGGTCCCCCTTCAGATCCAGGTGCTCCCCTCCAACCCGGAACTTCAACCTAGAACTACTAATGGTCTATAGAGTTGCCAATTGGCACCAGCTGCATCAAGTACCAGCAAAGGCTCCCTGTAATCTCTTTATGACCAATCATCTGACCCATTTCTGTCTCCGAGCTGAGAGCTCTCAAAGTTGCTGCTGCTGCTGTTATCATCACCTCCAAAGTCCACAGCTGGTGCTCCTTCCATGCTCTGAGGCTTGCCTACATCAGTGTTCCAAACCTCTCCTGCTGATATCCTAAGCTGTAGTGGGCTGACAAAAATGTCTCCCTCTGACTTTTTGTTAGCTCTATCACTCCACAATTTTATTTGAGGCATTACTTTAAAGTTGTTTGGAGGGGAATGTTAGGAGAATTCAGCTGGGTCCTGTGCTCGCTATCTTGGCTCTGTCCCATCCTACAGCTTATAGTCTTAGACAGTTAGTTACCTGAGGCACTTAGAGATCACTCAGCCAGTTCTCACTGCCTGGATGCGTTAAGAGGCTTCAAGCCAGGTCTTCCATTTTGTCTGTGAGCTCAATCAATTTTTCACCAAAAAGCCAATATTCTCTCTAGGAGTCAAACTAAAGGCATCAGTCAAGAGATTCTGTCCTAATCCTGTTCCTGAGGTTATGTCCAGCACCAAAGTTCATCAGGTCATCCTTTGTTTCAGATAACCCTTCTCCCTCAGCCAGTAGCAATAAAGTGGATTAACTATAGGCCTGTACACACACAGTCACATACACACACACTCACACACACACACACACACACACACACACACACACACTCCTCTCCTCAGTATGGAAATCATGTGGCCTCCTGGGGGAGCTGCCAGTATTCAGCTGGGCAAACTGTAGGTACTGCCAGGTCACTGTGACTCCAGCTTTCAAGTGACCACAGAAGTTAGAAGGCCAAACTTAGTGGATGGCAACTTATTCCAAGGGCATTGGACAGGGGATTGGCAAATTCTCACCTGGCTCTGCCACAGTCCTAGAGCCATCCCGGGACAGTAAGGGTAGAGTGGGTAGGCAGATCAAAGGAGAGCAGGAGTAATGAGGCTGGCATCATAGACTTACAGAATCTTAGAGTTGGAAATCATTAACTCCCTTATTTTACAGATGAGGAAACTGAGACCCAAAGAGGCAAAGAGAATAGTTGGGATAAACCTAGGAAGCAACAATTGTTGTTGCTCAGTTGTGTCTGACTTGTTGTGACCCTTGTGAGGTTTTCACTGAACTGAACACTGAAGTGGTTTGCCATTTCCCTCTCCAGTGGATGAAGGCAAATAAGTTAACTGATCTGCCCAGGATCACATGGCTAGTGAGTGTCTGAGGTCAGATTTGAACTCAGGTCTTCCTGACCCCATGCCCTGTGCTCTATGAATCACCTAAATACCTCTAGGAAGCAGTAGTAGGGAAACTTAACCCTCACTTGTGAATTTGATGGGAGGGCAGAGCTGGGGAATGGGGTGAAGTGAGGTCTGGAAAAGAATAATTCTAGATCCTAGTTCTTTACAAGAAAAAAAGTCTTTTATTTCCCTTCTGTAAGTTTCTTCTCCTTTTCTGACTCAGTGAATCTTCTCTTAGGAAATATTTCAGTGAAACTAACCAACACATCCACTCTGTCTGACAGTGTAGGCTGTGTTCATCACCCATAGTCCCCCACTTCTTTAATGAAAGAAGGGAATTGATGACTTCTTCTTCTATAGTATTGATGGGTTTCCCTCACAGCAATGCTTCAAGGTAGCTTATAATAATATATAATAAATCATCTATAAAACAAATATATAATAGCTGCATAACAAAATAACTGATGTTTCTGGAGACCTTTGCATCCATTTTCTCATTTGAGCTCCACAGCTGCCCTATGAAGGGCATTACCATCCCCACTTTCCAGGTCACAGGATCATTGATTAAGAACTGGAAAAGACAATAGAGGCTGTCTGTTCTAACCACTCTCGCCTCATTTTTAAGGTGTGGAAACTGAGGCTAAGGGAGATTGGGTCACTTGTCCAAGGTCCTATGGCTTAGTGTCTGGGGCAGAATCTGCACCTGGGTCTTTGGGAATTCCAAGATGTGAGATGGAATGTGTTGTTGGAAAACAGCAAAGAGGCCAGTGTCAAGGTATGAGTAAAGTTTAAAACTGGAAAAATAGGAGTCATGAAAAGCCACTCTTGCCAAACTGAGGCTTTGATATTTGATCCTGGAGATGATAGGGAGTCACTAGGGGTTGCTGAGTGGGGAGGTGTTATGATCAGACCTGTGCTTTGGGAGGATCCCTTTGTGGTATCTGTGGTCTCACATGTGGCACAAGGAACCCCGCCTCCCCCAAAGTGATTGGCCAAGAGGTGATGGTTGAGGTGCCCCTGGGTTTCAGTTTGGGCCAGTTTGGCAGAATTCTCTGGATGAGGAGTCACTTAGGGAAGTTTCCACCCCCTTCCTTTCCCCTCCTGTGATGTATGCCTGGGAGCTGTGGGCTTTGACTCACTGCAGAGCAGCCTTGCACGTGGGGGCCCCACGTGTGCCTCTGAGGGCAGACCTGCTCCCCCCACCCCTAGCAAGCATCCCTCACTTGGCACTCAGGCTCTGGCCCAATAGTTTGCCAGCTCTGCTTCATTACTTTGCCTTTGGGGTCTCCGCTGACCTCCCCACCCAACAACTCAGCTGCCCATTCCAGAGACTCTTCAGGGTATGTAGTCAGGCAAACCGAAAAGTCAAAAGGATAGCTCCCTCCTCCTCTCTTCTTCTCCTCTTCTATTTGTTTATTCACCTCTGGCTTCTGAGAAAGTTTGGCACTGAGGAGGAAATAGTGAAGATGCCCAATTTTCCAGAAGAAATGCCATCCTTGCTTTGTAGTAGAAATTAGAATTTGTGGGGTGGGGGATGGAGGAGAAGGGAGGACGGAGAGATGGGGGGGTGGCTTATAGTTTCTCAAAACAGCTTGGCTTCTTTGACCTAGGCAGGATCCCAAGAGAGACAGGTTTGCATCTAGTGGGAACCACAAAGGAAGAAAAAAGCCTAACCTTTTGGAGGTGGGGGAAGAGAGAGAAAGGAATCCCAAGTCTTTCTCCTGTTTCCCCCAAGAGGAGAGAGAGTAGAGCCAGAGGTGAGGGAAGAGAAAGCAGGAAAGGGGGAGGTTATGTCATTAGAGGCTGGAATCCAGTGTTTGGATGAATTGCCATGGTTACCGGAAGGATCTGAGTGGGTAAAAATAGCCAAAAAGAAAAAAAGGATGCGTTCCAAGAATCTGAGTCTTCAAAAAGAAAGAAAGAAAGAAGGGGAAAGAAGATATATTCTTGTTTAAAACCAAGAGGACAAAGTTATGTGTGGTTGGGTGTCCACATGGAAAGGGAGAGTGGGGGGGAGGGAATGCTGCTGAATGTGATTTCTGGCTCTCTCCAATTCGAACATGAAAATAGGCATCTCGAATGTGTCTTATCCAGCTGCCTGCCCAAAGGAAACATAGGTCTTTTGTGACATGTTTCCATCAGGAGATTTTTGGAAGTTGCTCAAGGGAATGATTTTTTTTAACATAAGGCAACAGAAAGGAAAGAAGATCTTTTAGGCAGATTTGAGATACCTCAGAGAAGAGTACCATCCTGGCTACTCCGATTGTTCCCCCTATGGTCTGGAGGCTATTCAGTGCTTTTTTCACAGGCAGACAGACTCAACTAGAAGGGGTAGGACTAATGGTTTCTCTTTCTTTGGAGTGGCATTTTGGGGAAGTCACTCATGTATTGACACCTCACCTGTGTCCTAGAGAGATCTTCTAAGCATGGACTCATAGATCTAGAGCTGGGAGGGACTTCCAAGGCCCCCTTGTGCAGCTCCTTGACTTTACAGATGAGGAAACTGAGGCCCACAGGATCATAGATTTTTAGGTCTAGACCCTCCAAGTTCAATCTCCTTCATTTTACAGAAGAGGAAAGAGAGATCCAGAGAGAAGAGAGTGAGAGAGAGAGTGAGAGAGAGAGAGAGAGAGAGAGAGAGAGAGATACAGAGATACAGAGAGATAGAGAGAAAGAGAAAGAGGGAGGGAGGGAGGGAAGGAAAGGGAGAGAATCTGAGCTGTTCCCAATCACACAAGGAAGTAAGTGGCAGAGACAGTGCTTGCCCCAAGGTCCTCTGACTTCACACATTCCTCACGATGCCTCCTTCACACAGGAGAGAAGGCAAAATATAAAGTCAAAGAGTTCTTTTTTCAATTTGGAATTTATTTCATTTCTGTGGTTTCATTTGTTTTGTTTTTTAAATGGCATCGATGAAGGCATCTCCAGGGAGGGTGTGTATTCATCTCCATCTTTTTAACCTCTCAGCCGGAGGGTAGCCCCAGTCCCTGGCCAATACTCTGGGCCCAGAGTTGAATCGGAGCAGAGAATGGGCTGGATGGCCTTTGGGGAATTGCAGAGTTCTTTTAATAACCCCAAAGTTTCAGCCTGAAACAAAGAACCAGTTTTTTTTAGCACCAATAATCTTCCGGCAATGTATGACTTCAAATCCTGGAAAGTGAGTCCCTGAAGGATTAAAGTTAAGGATCACCCAAAGGGCAAGGGAGAGGGCCATGGCTGCCAGAAACAGGAGCAAAGGGTAGTATCAAAGACAAGGACGTGGAAAGTCATCTAGGTGACTCAATGGTTAGAACACCAGCCCTGGAGTCAGGAGGACCTGAGTTGAAATCCAGCCTCAGACACTTACTAGCTGTGTGACCCTGGGCAAGTCAACTTCCCCAATTGTATACTACCCTCCTCCCAAAAAAAAGAAGTGGATATGAGTGGGGCAGGAAAGTCTGAAGCTATGATAATAGATTGAAAGATAGGAGATATCTCTGAGACACCCAAATACAACTCTTTTTCCTTACAGATGAGGAAACTGAGACCCAAGGAAGTCATAGGATTATAGATTCATAACTCTAGAGCTGGGGCAGAGGATCAGTTTCCTCATTCATAAAATGAGGATGACAATAGTGCCTGCCCTGTGCCAACTTTAAAACAGTATATAAATGCTAGCTATCATTATTTGCATATTTCTTCTAAACTTCTGAACTATTTTGGGGCAGTTAGGTGGAGCAATGGATAGCCTTGGAGTCAGGAGGACCTGAGTTCAAATTCAGTCTCATCCACTTACTAACTGTGTGACCCTAGGCAAGTCACTTAACTCCAATTCCCTAAAAAAAAAATTAAAAGTAGAAAAAAGAAGTAGAAAAAAAACAACTATTTCTATGCGAAGATAGAAATGTCCTTCCAGTTTTCCAAGTTTGTGACCTCAGTATTAACCTTGTCTCCACACTCTCTCACCTCAGTAGACAAAATGTTGTGAAATCTTGTCATTTTTATCTTTACATCTGTTGCCTCTGACCTACTCCCTCCTCTCACAGAGCCAGTATCTTAGTTCACACTTTCATCTCCTCTTGCCTGAATTTGTCTTCCAGTCTCCTCACTGACTTTCCTGCCTCCGGTCTCTCTCCACTCTAGTCTATCCTACACATGGCTGCTTGAAACTACACTCCTTAAGGTCACATTAATTCCCCCTTTCAGTGAACCCCAATATATCCTGTTGCCTCTAGCATCAAAAATAAACTTCTGTTTAGCTTTTAAAACTCCATATAACTTCATCCCAAGGATCTTTCTGTACCAATTGGACACTACTTTCTTTTCCACATTCTATGACAAACTGTCCTCTCTTCCTCACTCAGAGCAGTCCACTCCCATCTCCAGACCTTTGCATTGGCCATCTCTCATGCCTGGGGCACACTCCTTCCTCATCTCTGCCACCTAGAATCCTTCTCATTCTTGGAAATGCAGTCCAAGCATCACCATCTACACAAAGCCTTTCCTTAGGTCCCCTCCAACTCCTGGTGCCTTCACTCCTAAATGGCCTTGTATTTGTTTATTATTTATTCCCGTAATATTTATTCTGTATATACATATGCATATATACCTGTTATCTACTCCATATGAATGTAAGTTGTTTGTAAATAAGGATTTATCTTATTTATCTTATTTCTATCCCCAGTGCACCTATGTTATTGCTGTGAGTAGTTCAGACAGTGCAGATTCAAGGTGAGTGGAAAGTAACCATTCAGGAGTCCCTCAAAGTATCTATTTTTCAGGAGAAAGTCTAATGGGCTATGAAAGTACTTCCTGTTTTTGTATTTGTTAATGGGCTCCTTTGAGTCCTTTGTATAAAGATTTTCTGCGGCAGGTAAAGGCTGTCTCATTTTATAAAGAATACCTAAGTGCTGCTGCAGTGGATAGAGAGCACTGGGCCAGGAGTCAGTAGGACCTGAGTTCAAATGCAGTCCAATCTCAGACACTTACTAGCTGCATGACTCTGGGCAAGTCGATTAACCCTGTTTGCCTCAGTTCCTCATGTGTAAAAAATGAGCTGGAGAAGGAAATGGAAAACCACACCAGTATCTCTGCCAAGAAAATCTCAAATAGGATCATGGAGAGTCAAACACAACTGAAATTATTCAACAACAAACAATGCCGGTAGGTAATACAATGGATAAAGTACTGGGCCTGGAGTCAGGAAAAGCTGAGTTCAAATCCAGCCTCAGATACTAGCTATGTGGCCTTGAGTAAGTCACTTAGCCTCTGCCTGTCTCAGTTCTTCTCAACTGTAAAATGGGGATAAACACAGCATCCACCTCACAGAGTTGTTATGAAGATGAAAGAACATAATATTTCTCAAGTGCCTAGTCTACAGTAGGTACTTAATAAATGCTTATGCTCTTTCTGCTTTCCATTATGCAGGAATGGGGAAAGCGACATTCAGGGAAACCCTAGACACCAGCTGTCCCTAAGCTTGATTCAGATTTCCCCAGTTTTGCTTTAAGGTAGAGCTAAAAAGCAAAAGAAAGATACTGCCCCTTTTGGGGTGAACCTCAAGGATCAGACCTGGGTCTGTGTGAGGCCAGAGTCCTTAGGGTTTGAGGGAGCCATAGGAGAAAGAATATTTCTTGAACTTGAACTTGGAGGTCCTTTCCGACTCTGAAATTCTATAATCTTTGAAATTGAAGCTATTGTCATTCTTATCATTCTAAAACCCATGCAGGGGTAAGAGAAGTCTCTGCCCCATAAGGGGTCCAAGGACATGACTAGGTGAGATACTCTCCACTTACAGATAGAGAACCAAAGAATGAAGGAACGAATGAGAAAGTATGTATTAAGAGGAATGTTTGGGGATGCAAATACAAAAATAAAGGCAATCCCTGTCCTCTGTGGGCTTACATTCTAATGGGGGAAACAAACACAGAGAAGAGTATTGTCCAGAGAGGAACACGTTGGTCCAGAAAATTACAGGGATGGTGAGTGGGGCCATGACAGAATATGTTGACACACCCCATTCAGGAGCAATGGCGGAGTTCATTTGATCATGGTTCCTGATTCAAGAACTAGGAAAGGTTGGGGGAGGAGGGAGAAAAGAGTACTCGGCAAGAAGGCAGAAACCAGGCAAATGATTGTGGAGATGGAACAGAGAAACCTGGCAAAGGCGTTCTTAAAATAGGATTCCTGAAAAGGTCATCACCAATGAGGGGACTGGGCATCGAGAGAGGAAGTTCCATGTATTTTTCCTAATTCTATCTTCTGGAACCAAGCAGCACAAATTGAATCCACTTTTCTACACAATATCTTTTTAAATATTGTCAAAGACAGCAATTTATCACCCAAGTCTTCTCATCAGCAGGCTGAACATCTTTAGTTCTGATCTGTCCTCTGCCACAAACCTGAAGCTCTTTACCATGCTGGTCTCCTTTTGCTGAATGCTCTTGGATATATAGTGGCTATAGGTCTTAACATTTCAATGGATCTGTGATCCATTGTTTCCCCCACCCCGCACCCCCCCCCGCCCTATTTGTCTCACTTTCCTCATCTGTAAATGATCTGGAGAAGAAAATGGCAAACCACTTCAGTATCTTTGCCTAGAAAACCCCAAATGTGGTCACAAAGAGTGGGACATGACTGAAAAACAACTCAACAACAACACACTGTAGTGGGGGAAGAGATACTTTCTTCCTCCTTTTCCATTCTAAGTTCAACTCATGGTCCATCCTCATAGTCTGTATGGGCTATCAATTGAACTCCTTGCATTTCTCATCCACTTGGTTTTTCCTGTGTACATAGGTTGACTTCTTTTAAGTGATCATGCATCTTATTTAGAAGGTTCTACCATTTTCTGTGGTTTTCTTCAGGTAGTACGGTATTATGCACAAACAGGAACATCTAGAGCTCCTCATTATCTAGAGACAATCTTCCTTCCATTTGGATTCTGTGCTGATTGGACCTTTTTCATGTAAGTAGCCACACACATTTGTAGGGTGTACATCTCTCTGCTTTATGCCTCCCTTGATATTAATAATTAGAGAGTTGGCCAACACTATTATCTCCACTCTTGTATCTTACAAGAATCTTGTAATATTTTGGCATATGCATGGGAGACATCTTGCTGGAAGAGAACATTTAAGGGAATGTTTTACTCTAACAAATCAGATAGTAAAAGAAAAAGTCAACAAAGGGTAAGCTCAATGAGTTTTGTTTTAAAATGATTTTCATTGTTATCTTTTCTTTTAGATTTTTCCTAGTCTTCCTCATAACTCCCTTTCCCCATCCCAAGAACCATTCCCCTACAAGAAATAATTTTTAAAAATTTATTTAAGTTTTCAACATTCATTTCCACCAAATTTTGAGTTCCAAATTTTCTCCCCATCTCTCCCCTTCCCCCACCCCAAAGTGCGAAGCATTCTAATTGCCCCCACCACCAATCTTCCCTCCCTTCTAACATCCCTCTCTTCCCTTATCCCCATCTTCTCTTTTGTCCTGTAGGGTAAGATAAAATTTTATATCCCGTTACCTGTATTTCTTGTTTCCCAGTTGTATGTGAAAACAATACTCAACAGCTGGTCCTAAAACTTTGAGTTCCAACTTCTCCTCCTTCCTCCCTCCTTACCCATCCCCACTGAGAAGGCAAGCAATTCAATATAGGCCATATCTGTGTAGTTTTGCAAATGACTTCCATAATAGTCATGTTGTGTAAAACTAACTATATTTCCCTCCATCCTTTCCTGCCTCCCATTATTCTATTCACCCTTTTGACCTTATCCCCCCCAAGAGTGTTGACTTCTAATTGCTCCCTCCTCCCACTGCCCTCCTTTCTATCATCCCCCGCTCTTATCCCATTCTCCCCCACTTTCCTGTATTGTAAGATAGGTTTTCATACCAAAATGAGTGTGCATTTTATTCCTTCCTTGAGTCAAATGTGATGAGAGTAAGCTTCATGTTTTCCCTCTCGCCTTCCTGCTTTTTCCCTCCATTGAAAAGTCTTTTTCTTGCCTCTTTTATGAGAGATAATTTGCCCCATTCCATTTCTCCCTTTCTCCTCCCAATATATTTCTCTCTCACCCTTTAATTTCATTTTTTTAGATATGACCCCTTCCTATTCAACTCACCCTGTGCTCTCTGTTTCTCTTTGTGTGTGTGTGTGTGTGTGTGTGTGTGTGT
>CM053771.1:26543806-26583661 GCA_028658325.1 Potorous gilbertii
CATGTAGGAATGTAAACAGTTCAATTTTAGTAAGTCCTTTATGATTTCTCTTTCCTGTTGACCTTTTCATACTTCTCTTGATTCTGGTGTTTGAAAGTCAAATTTTCTTTTCAGCTCTGGTCTTTTCATCAAGAATGCTTGAAAGTCCTCTATTTCATTGAAAGACCAGTTTTTCCCCTGAAGTATTATACTGAGTTTTTCTGGGTAGGTGATTCTTGGTTTTAGTCCTAGTTCCTTTGACTTCTGGAATATTATATTCCATGTGCTTCCATCCCTTAATGTAGAAGTGGCTAGATCTTGTATTATCCTGATGGTATTTTCACAATCCTCAAATTGTTTCTTTCTAGCTGCTTGCAATAGTTTCTCCTTGACCTGGGAACTCTGGAATTTGGCTACAATATTCCTAGTAGTTCCTAGTAGGATCTTTTTGGATCTCTTTCAGGAGGTGATTGATGGATTCTTTCAATATTTATTTTGCCCTCTAGTTCTAGAATATCAGGTCTATTTTCCTTGATAATTTCATGAAAGATGGTGTCTAGGCTCCTTTTTTGGTCATGGCTTTGAAGTAGTCCCAAAATTTTTAAATTGTCTCTCTTGGATCTACTTTCCAGGTCAGTTATTTTTCTGATGAGATATTTCACATTATCTTCCATTTTTTCATTGTTTTGGTTTTGTTTTGTGATTTCTTGGTTTCTCATAAAGTCATTAGCCTCCATCTTTCTTGGTTTCTCATAAAGTCATTAGCCTCCATCTGTTCCAGTCTAATTTTTAAAGAACTATTTTCATCAGTGAGCCTTTGAACCTCCTTTTTCATTTGGCTAATTCTGCTTTTTAAAGCATTCTTCTCCTCATTGGCTTTTTGAACCTCTTTTGCCAATGAGTTAGCCTATTTTTAAAGGTGTTATTTTCTTCAGCATTTTTTGAGGTCTCCTTTAGCAAGTTGTTTACTTGCTTTTCATGATTTTCTTGCATCTCTCTCATTTCTCTTCCCAATTTTTCCTCCACCTTTCTTATTTGATTTTCAAAATTCTTTTTGAGCTTTTCCATGGCCTGAGACCATTGAATATTTATTTTGGATGTTTGGGATACAGAAGCCTTGTCTTTTATGTCTTTCCCTGATGGTAAACATTGTTCTTCCTCATGTGAAAGGATGGGAGAAGATATCTGTTCACCAAGAAAGTAACCTTCTATAGTCTAATTTTTTTTCCCCCTTTTTGGGCATTTTCCCAACCAGTTACTTGACTTTTGGGTTCTTTGTTGAGAATAGGGTATACTCTGGGGAGCTGTAAGATCTCAGTTCCTCCAAGGTGGCACAATCAAGCCTTTTCACTGGTCTGGGAACAATCAGAAACTTTTGTGCCCAGAATCTGTGAGTAGTAGAGTTTTCTCTCCACAACCACCTGGCCTCTAGTTCCACCAAGCCAGCACTAGGGGTTGAGAATCAAATAAGCTGCTCAATTTCCCCAGGGGCTTTCAGTGGGGGCAGGGCCACTATTCAGTGTGAGATAAAGATCAGCTGCTTGATTCCTCCAGGAGCATTAGGTGGGGGCAGGGCTGCCACAAAGGGCTGAGGTAAGGATCAGCTGCTCAGTGCCCCCAGGGGCTTTACAATCCAATAATGGTTGTGGGTTGCTGTGGGAGCTGCTGCCACCCTATGTGGCCTCTGCCACTGCCTGAGGCCAGAGCTATGGGAAGACCTTGCTCTCTTCTCAGCCAGGTGAAAAAACCCTCTCACTGACCTTTGGCACCTGTGGGTTGAGGAATCTGCAAACCACTGTCACTGCTGCTGGGGATTCTGCCCCCAAGACCTACTGCTGTCCCCCTCCCAGCACTGTGCCATGCTGCCAAGGCTGGACTGGGCTCTGCTCTGTGTCTGGTGCAACAGACCTTTCCCGTTGGCCTTTCAGGTCACCTTGGGCTGGAAATCTCCTCCACTCCATTGTTCTGTGGCTTCTGCTGCTCTAGAATTTGTTGAGAGTCTTTTTTTACAGGTATTTTATGGGCTGTGGGGGAAAAGCTAGTGTATGTGCATCTTTCTACTCTTCAGTCTTGGCTCCACCCCAAGAAATACATTTTTTAAAGAAATAAAAAGAAAAATCGGTAAAACCAAAAATACATCCCTAAATTCTGACATTACGTTCAATATTTCATACCTGTGGATCCTGCAAAGGACCTTGCAAAGGAGTTGGGGAAAACATCTCCTTCTATTTCTTATTTGGGACCAAAATTGTACTATATAATTTCATAATATTTGTTTCAATTGCCTTATGATTGTTGCTCTTTTCATTTACTTTGTTGTAGTCATTGTGTAAATTGTTTTTCTGGCTTTGCTTCCTTTTTTTGCATCAGTTCTTGAAGGTCTTTTCATGTTTCCCTGTATTCATCATGCTCATTTTTTAAATAATATTATAATAGACCACTTGTAGTTCTCTTATACATGTAATTATTCATAGTAATATCCCATACCACTTGTAGCCCTTCCCTAATTGGTGGGCACTTCCTTTATTTCCAGTTCTTTCTTATTAAATTTATTTTATTTATTTAATATTTAAAATTTATATAATTTTTTAATTTTTAAATTATATATAATATAATATTTATTACATATTATATAAATAATATAAATATTTATGATATATAATATGCAACATAAATAAATATATAACTATATATTATAATATAATATATAAATAATATATTTAATTAATATTTTAAAGTATTAAATTAGTATTACTTCTTAAATAGGATTTATTTATAATAGATTAAAAATAAATATTATTACTTATTACTAGATAAAATACTATTAGCTGGGAAAAATAAATAAAATGTACAGGTAGCATATTAAAAAAATCACTCACCTTTTTGGAGTGTATACTTAGCTATAAAATCTCTGGGTTACAGGGTATTTTAGCCACTTTCTTTGCATAATTCCAAACGGCTTTCCAAAATTGTACCAATTCACAGCTCCACCAACAATGTTTCAGTATGACAGGCTCTCTATAATTTCTCCAGCACTGACCATTCCCATCTTCTGTCATGGTTACCAATTTGCCAGGTGTGTGGTGAAACATCAGGGTTGTTTGATCTGAATTTTTCTTTTTATTAGTGATTTGGAGTATCCTTTCATACGGTTGTTGTTAGTTCATATCTTTTGACCACAGAGGGATCTTTTATTGTCTTTGTCTTTCAGTCAGTTGTATGATTGAAAAGACAAGGTCTGCTCTTTCAAATATTGTTTGTAGAAGCCTTCTTGTTCCCTTCTTATAACTTCACTGAATTCATCCTCAATGCATAAATAGATTATTCTCATAAAGATTTTGTAGATATGGAAAAATAGACCTATGGTTTTACATTAACTAAGATTTTCTGAATGATCAGTCATTTTTTTCAGTTCTAATTTTATACTAATAGCTTTTTAAAAAAAAAATCCTAATAAGATCTCTGGCTTAGTGGATAGAGTCAGGAAGACTTGACACATGCTGGCTGTGACCCCGAGCAAATCACTTAATCTCTCAGTTCCCCAGGCAACGCTCAAAAGCAGTAAATTATAGATTAGGTGTAAATCTGCATTGGTAGAGGGATTTTCCTCACTAGAAATTCACTACACGGATGAAATCATTAGACAGATTTTAAAAAATAAGGTCTGCATTTTTTTTCAAAGCTTTGTTATTCCCCACCACCTTTTTTTTTTTCACATATCTTGAGAACTAGGGTTAGAAATTAGCCCTAGAAATTCTTTTGCCTCCATTTCAGATTTACCCTATGGCTCTGGGAAAGGCTACTGGTACAGTTGATAAAGCACCAAGTCGGTAAGATTTGAGTTCAAATCCCATGTCAGATACTTCTGGGGAAAGTCAGCCTCTGCCTGCTTCACTCTCCTCATATATAATATGGGAACAATAACAGCATGTACCTCCTAGGGTTGTTGTGAGAATAAAATATTATTTCTCAAGTGCTTTGCCAACCTTCAAACACTATGTAAGTGCTTTGTTATTGTTTTTCAGTTTTGTCTGACTTCACAACTCCATTTATGTTTTCTTGATAAAGATGCTGGAGTGGTTGGCCATTTCCTTCTCCAGTTCATTTTACAGTTGAGGAAACTGAGGCAAACAGGATTAAGTGACTTGCCCACGGTCACAGCTAGGAAGTGTCTGAAGCTGGATTTGAACTCAGGAAGATGAGTCTTCCTGACTCCAGACCCTGCAGTCTGTCCACTGCATCATTTAATCGCCACCATACAAAGGCTTGTTGTTGATATTGTCATTATTTTATGCTGGGTTTGGCCTAGTTGTTTTTCTTATCTTTGTTTTCTTTAGTGCCAATCCATTTCCTTATGTATCATATCATATCTGTAATATGAGAGACTAAATGGAATGGTCCCACTGTCATTCACAGACAACAAAATTTTAAAATCTTGACAGAAATTTTCTATTTTCTTTGGCTTGTTGCCACCTATTCCATTCCATTAATATAAACACAAGTCATTTTTTACATTCCCCTATTGCTGGACCTTTCATTTGCCTGAAGTATTTTGTAATTGCACATAATGCTTCTTATCAATTGTAAAAAATTCCATTAAATATTTCTAATAAAGGTCGGAGATCTAAGATAAAATGGATACGGACTTGACCTGTGATTTCAGTGACACAGGAAACTCTCAAATAAGGAAATTCCCTATTCTAATGCGGGTCCACACTTTCATTGCAACATATAGTCTCAGAGAGATGTTTAGTGCATTCATAGGTTAAGTAACCCAGCCAGTAGTTGTCAGAGGTAGGACTTGAACTCAGGTCTTCCTGATTTTAAGGTCTGCTCTGTAGTCATTATATCTCTCTATATAATAAGAACTTGCACTAGGTCATCATGAGATAGATTAGTTTTACCCTATTGATAATTTTGAAGGCTAGTATTTTAAAAGGGGGTTCATATGGAATAAGTAATGGAATATGAGGTCTGTCATCTAAGAGATAGGTGAGCCCTATTCTGAAGGAATGGGCAGAGGCTTCCATTACTATTAGCCAATCTAAGATATAGGGGGAATTAATATAAATATGTGAGTAAGAGCCATTCTTCAAGGTATAAATGGTCAAAGGATGGGAACAAACGGCAAACCATTAACAACCTGATGAAGGGTGAGTCTACATACCTAATAATGAGTGATAAAAATTGAAGCCAATTTAAAGTTTTTCCTCTCATCCAGCAAAATGGGCAAACTTTTTTTTAAAAATAAGAAAAAGTTCATGTTGGAGGGGCTAGAAAAAGATCAGAATGCAAATTATTATTGGTGGATTAGCCCATGAATTAGCCCATCCATTTTGGAAAGCAATTTTGAATTGTGATTAGAAAGTAACTAAAATGCCTCTGACTCAGTGATATCATTGCTTGGCATATACCCTAAGGAGGAGGGGCAGCTAGGTGGTGCAGTGTATAAGAGCACCAGTGCAGGAGTCAGGAGGATCTGAGTTCAAATATCACCTCAGACACTTGATACTCACTAGCTGTGTGACCTTGGTCAAGTCACTTAAGCCCAATTGTCTCATCCTGGGTCATCTCCAGTCATCCTGATGAATATCTGGTCGCTGGATTCAGATGGCGCTGGAGGAGAAGTGAGGCTGGTGACCTGCACAGCCCTCCCTCACTCAAAACAAAGTCAAGTGCAAGTCATGTCATCATTTCTCTGATGGCGTGGTCTTCTTCAGCAACGAAGGACGAACACACGCACCCCAAGGAGGTCAGATATACACACAACCAGTCCCTTATTCACCAAGATATTTATAATAGCATTTTTTTTTTGCAGTAGGAAAGAAGTGAACACCGAGGTAACATTTATCGATTGAGAAAAGGCTAAACAAATTGTTGAGGTGATGGGATATCAGGCCACTACAGGGAATTATGGACATGAGGAGTTCAGAATACCATGAGAAGACAAACTAATGCAGAATTATGCAAGAAAAACCAAGAAAAAAAAATTAAAGAAATGACCATAACAATGTAATCAGAAAAGGAAAGAAAAAAGAAAAACTGGATGTGATGTGAATATAACGACAAAACTTTGCTTTAGAGAAGAATTAAGAAAATATACTTCCTTCCCCTCTTTGTAGAGGTGGGATCCTATGGGTGTGCAATTTTGCACAAATAAGGGTTTATTAAGCTCCTACTATATGGCACTGTGTAAACAGCCGGTAATACAAGAAAGGCAAAAGACGTTCTCTGCCATGCAGAAGCTCACAGTCTAATAAGGGAAACAAATTAGGAACTACAGAATAAAATAGGAAACAAATGAGAGAGAAGGCCCTAGAGTGAAGAGGGACTGGGTTCCTGTAGAAGGTTGTGTTTGAGATAGGACTCGAAAGAAGTGGTGGTGGAGATGAGGAGGAAGAGTATTCCAGGCATGGAAGACAGCCAGAGAAAATGTCCCAAGCCTAGAGGTGAAATATCTTGTTTGAGGAACAGCCAGGAGGTCAATGTCACTGGATGGAAGGGTATGTGGTGGTGGTGGTGAAGCGTTGGGTGTGGCATAAGGTAATTGATATAGTGGTTGGTTTTCTCAATTAGTCTATTTTTTCCCCTTTTTATTTTTAATTTTTGTTATAAGAATAACATAATGAATGGGAGCAGGGATAGGAATATTTTCCAAAAATGAAGAATTTCTTCTTGTAATGTATTCTTAGGAAATATTCTCAACAATTAAATTATTGAGTCAAAGAGTAGGATTATTTTATGTCTTCTGTTTGATTGCTTTGTAAAAAAAAAACCAAAATATTCTTCTAATTTGCAGTTCTACCAGCAATGAACAAGCTTACCTGTTTCTCCACAACACCACCAATGTTGAGTTCCTAATTCAATAATTATTTCACAGAATTTTGTAGTTGGAAGCCAGCTAGAACAAACCATACCCGGAAGAGAATCCCCATTACAACATACTGCTAAATGGCCATCCAACTTTCACTTGACCCTCCAGTGAGGTAGAACACAACGCTGCCTCTTGAGACAGCTGGGGATGCTGCTGGATAGAACCCTAGAGCTGGAGTAAGGAAGACTCTAGTTCAAGTCTAGGTTCAGACACCTATTAACTCTGTGACCCTGGGCAAGTCACTTCACCTCTGTTTGCCTCTGTTTCCTGATATAGAAAACAATAGCATCTATTTCTCATGGTTGTTGCAAGGATCAAATGAGATTATATTGTCAAGTGCTTAGCACTAGTACATAGTAGGTACTTAATAAATGTTAATTTCCATTCCACTTTTGGATAGCTCTAAATGTTAGGAAGTTTCTTTCTGGCATCCAGCCCAGACTGGCTTTTCTCCACAACTTCCGTTCCACTGATTGCTTCCAGTTCTTTTCAGTCTCCTTCCTAAGCAATAATTCTCAAGACTGAATGCAATACTCCAAATATGGCCTGTCCAGGGCCCAGTATATTGCCATGCTCACCCAATTCTTCTCTGCAGCTAGGCTTCCCTCCCTTCATACAACCCAAGATCTCATTAGTAAGGACAGACTTGCATAGAATAAGTCGGCTGAACTCTGAGTAGGTTCTGGGCTTTCAGGGATGGATCTTCTCCAGTGCCAAGGTAGGGAGGGGAGTAGGATGAAGTCAATCACTGGGGAGCCTTGGAATGCCCTCCCAGAAGCTTCATTTTCCCCTTCTCCTCACCATGCCAGATCTCAGCTTGGAGCTCTTTCTGCATGACGGGAGGAGCCCAATTTCCACTCTGCCACCACCCCCCCAAAACAAATCATTCACATAACTTATATAATGAATGAGCTCATTTCAGGTCCTTGCCAGAAACAATCAATTCCAATAAAGGGCTGACCAGATTTACAGTGAGAAATAGAGTTGGTCAGACTCTACTATGGCTGGCGCTGGCCCCATTCTCCCCTGTGGGCCTCCTCTTGGTATAACAGACTATATTTATTCTAAGGAATAGTGTATGGCCAGGCAAAGAAATGAATGGTTTGTATTGGGAGGGAGGAGGTAAAAGAGGGGAGGAAGATAGAAATCAGACAGGAAGAAAGGGGAGAGAGAGAGAGAGAGAGAGAGAGAGAGAGAGAGAGAGAGAGAGAGAGAGAGAGAAAGAGCAGAGCAGAGTGAGGAGAAGGAAAAAGGGAAAGGAGAAAAGAAAGAGAAGAGAGAAAGGGGAAAATGAAAGGAAGAGAATGGAGAAGAGAGGAAAACAATGAAAGAATGGTGATGAAAAGGACAGTTGTAATAGTATTTATATAGCACTTTACAAACATCTCATTTGATTCTCATCACTACCCATGAAAGTAGGTGATTATTATTCCGTTTTACAGATGAGAAAACTAAGGCACAATGAAGTTAAATGACTTGCCCAAAGTCACACAGCTAGTATCTGAGGAGCAATTCAAACTTAGATCTTCCTGACTATGCCAAATACTTTATCCACTGAACCACCCAACTGTCTTGAAAGAAGGAGCAGAAAAGAGGGAAGGAAGATGGCAGAGAAGCAGAAAGAAAAAAGAGAAAGGTAAGCCAAGGGCTTGTTCTCTACCCCTTCCACATCCCCAATTACTGATACAGTCATATAGAAGAAGGCGTGGTCCTGTCTCCAGAATGGGTGAGTATCACTCTGAAATAAAAGAGCTTGGCACTGCAGGAATGCCATTCTGTGGGTATCCTGAGGCAGGCTGCTGCTGCTTCCGCAGACTTTTTCTGATCTTTTAAAAGGGTTTTGATTGCTTTCTTTGAAGAGATTGACTGGGCTAAGGTCTGCCAGGTGATGGCCATTCTCTCAAAGTCAGGCTCATACTGGGAGATGCCCAGCCCTGCCCAGTCTAGCCCAGCTTCCATTACCAACTACTTTCTTATACACCTGGGCAATCTAGGGCCTCTTCTGTGCCCCTCCCACCCCCAAGTAAGGCTCAGAGGGACTCTGAGTGAGGCCATGATTATCTGGAGGAGAGGAAAGAAGAGGTTTTCTTGGGTTTTTACTAATGGACATTCATTCTCCCTTCCCCCTCCACTCTTTCTCCCTGTCTCTCATCCCTGCCTAAGATCAGATTCCTTTCTGCCCAGCCTTGGGCACCAGACTCCTGTGAAGGCTTTTCCAGTCCACAGTGTGGTGAGACCTCGGCTATGAAAATTTAATCTCCTTGACACTGTGGAGAAAATGCTGACCAAGCTTTGAGGGCGACAGCGGGCCCTGTCTGAAGAGAAGGCTTCAGGAACGAGAGGGACAGACGCCAATGCTGGCGTGCCTTCAGCCCACCAATGCCGTCTTTGCCATTCAGGGACATTTGGCAGCTGGGAGAGGGAAAGGAGGGGAGGGAAGGGGTGGAGAGCAGTTTTCTAACTCACCAGGTCTAAATGGGTCCATTCTGCAAACTGTCTGGGAGGGAGGAGGAGGATGGTCTCCCCTTCCCTCCTCTGTTCTCCCTTCCTCACTCCTTTCTCTTCCACTTTCCTTCCCTCTTCTTTCATTCCTTCTTCTCTCTTTCTCTCTTTCCCCTTTCTCCTTTTCTCCATTCCCCTCTCCTCCTCTCTTTTTTCCTCCCCTCCTCTCTTCTCCCGCAGCCTTCCCTTCCTCTCTCTCCCTTCCTCTCTCCCCCTCCTCTCCCCTTCCCTCCCCTCCCTTCCCTTCCCCTCTCCTCTCCTCTCCTCTCTTCTCCTCTCCTCTCCCTCCTCTTCTCTCCTCTCCTCTCTCTCTCCTTGCCTCCTATCTCTCCTGCCTCCTCTTTTCTTTTCTCCCTTCCTTCCCTTCCTCTCCTGTTCTCCCTCTTCCTCTTCTCTCAATTCCTCTCCTGCTGCTTGCCCTCAGTAATCCAACCTGACAAGCAAATATTAAGCACCTTCTATCTCTCAGGCTCTGTCCTGGATGCTTAGCTCACAAAGACCAGAAGCCAATCCCCCAACCCCAACAGGAAGACAGCCTGCCCTGGAGGAACTCACATTCACTTGGGGGTCTCTCTGGTCAATCAGGAGATGTAGTCTTCTGTCTGATTTTCACTGGGAGAGTTACTCTGCTTAGGTGCAAATCTCTTCCTGCCCCAGAAGCCTGGGCACCCTTCTCTGATTGTGATCTGATTGGCAGGGTCTTCCCAGACCAGCCCTGGATTGCCCTTGACTCCACACCTCTGGTTTTCTGAGCCTGGCTCTATCCAATCAAAGTGAATGGAAGGGAGATTAGCCTCAGACAGCGCTAGCCAGAGCTTGTTGCTCTGGCCAGTCTGGAAGGCAGTAGGTCAGGAATATCTGCAGAACCCTTAGCTCTGAAATCCCCATCACAACCACTGCTTTCTCTCTACTCATCAGGAGAAACTGATGATGGCTGCTGAAGAAACAAAAGGCCCATGGACATCCAGCTCCCACTCCATGGGATGGATGAGCTTGGGAAGTACAGGTTAGCTAGGGGTGGGATGACCCTCAGGAAGCTGACAGTGAACTGTGTTATATAACAGCTCACACTGGTCCTGCTTTAAGGCTTACAAAACACTTTCCTCCTATCTCCAAAGTCAGTAGCACAGGAATTCTCCCTGTTTTATAGAGGAGAATATGAAGGCCCAGAAAAATAAAGTCATTTGCTAATGCACACAGAGATAATACTCAGTCAACAAACTTTTATTAAGTGCCTACTATATACCAGGTATTGTGCTAAGTGAAGGGGATACAAAGAAAGGCAAATGACAACCCCCAACCCTCAAAGATCTCAGTGTAATGGGGGAGACAAAGTGAACCCAGCTCTCCTGACCCCTGTCATCTGTGATTTCATTGGCTAGGGAACTCCCAGGAAGGAAACTGCCTCTGTCAATGCAAATTGGCTCCTCCTTTGTGATTTCTAGTTGCCCAGGGCCCAGAGAGAAATGACATGCCCAAGGTCACACAATGTGTGTGTGTGTGTGTGTGTGTGTGTGTGTGTGTGTATCTGAGATGGGACTTGAATCCTGATGTCAGGTCCAGCCCTCTCTCCAACGTTCTTCCTATTAGGTGTATGGTCACCTGTATTAGTGACATAATATTCTTTCTTCCTCTTTCTCAGGTACCATGAAGCATATATACTCCCTACTTTCTTTTATGATTGGGGACCCTGAGAAGGGAAGGAAATGAGCCCCTTCATATTGTTATGGGGATGTTCCCTAACTTCTGTAATCTGCCTTGGGGGTCTGTGGAGATGAAGGTTCAGGTTTTGACTTAGGGTACCTCCCTCTCCTTCCCTCTTCCCCCCAAAACACACTCCTAGGTCAACAGACCACAGTTCTTCAGGCTTGTTCTGAGAAGAGACCTCCAAAGAGGAGAAAATGGTGGGTAGGAACCGCAGAGAGACAAATTCAGTCAGTCATTCTGTCAAGTGTATTTATAGTTTCAGCTGTAAATCAGATGGAAAGGTCCTAGGGTTCTTAAGGTACCATAGACAATATATCATTTCCATTGGTGGCAAGAGGTGGAATCCCCAGCAACTACTCCAGAAATCTCTGAGAAGAGTCAGTCAGCTAGATAATAAACATTGATAAAGTCCCTGCTGTGTTCCAGGCACTGGGGTACACTCACTGGGGGCAGCTCACATTTTAATAGGGGAAGCAACATGCAAACACTTGTGTACATCCAAGAGATATATAGAGTAGACAGAGGATGATCTTGGAGGGAAGGCAGTGGGAAGAGGAAAGCAGGAGGGTTATCCTTGCAGAAGGGAGAATTTGAGTGGAATCTTAAAGGAAGTTGGAGCAACTAGGTGGCACCATAGTTCATACAGTACCAGGCCTGGAGTCAATAAGACTCATCTTCCTGAGTTCAAATCCAGCCTCATACACTTATTAGCTGAGTGACCCTGGGCAAGTTACTGAATCCTGTTTGCCTCAGTTTCCTCATCTATAAAATGAGATGGAGAAGGAAATGGCAATCCACTCTAGTACCTCTGCCAAGAAAACCTCAAATGGGGTCATGAGAAGTTGGATACAACTTGAAGGAGGTCAACAGGCTTAGGTGAGGATGGATATACTAGTCATGGAAGACAGCCAAAGGCTTGGAGTGAGGAAATGGAGGGTATTGTGTAAGGAACCAAAAGTAGGTTAGTGTGGCTGGATTGTAGAATGAGTAAAGGTATAAGTGAAAGTATAAGAAGGTTGGAAAGATAGGAAGGGGCCAGGTTGTGAAAGGCTTTACATACCAAACAGGGATTTGTATTTGACCAGGACATCTCTGATATTTATTGAGCAGGGAGGTGGCATTACCAGACTTGAGTTTTAGGAAAATCACTTTGGCCACTGATTAGAGAATAGATTAGAGTAAGGAGAGACTTGAGGCAGGGAAATTAATTAGAAGATAATTATAGTAGTCCAAATCTAAGGGGATGAGAACCTGAATTAGGCTGGTGGATGTGCGAATAACAGAAAAGGGGATATTCATGAAAAATATTGTCAAGGTTAAAAAAAAAGAAACAAGATTTGGTAACAGATTAAATTTGTGTTGTGATGTGGAAGGAATAAGGATGACTCTTAGGTTGTGAACCCCGTAGAACTGTCATTGACAGATTGAGAGGTTTGGAAGGGGGATAGATCAGAGAAGAGGGGAGTAGAGAAAGACAGCATGTTCAATTTAAGATTCATTGAGTTTAAGATACTTCTAGAACTTCCAGTTTCAAGCTGGGTGTCCATAAAGCTATTGGTGTCAGGAGACTGGAGCTCAAGGGACGGGATTGACATCAGTAAAAAATGAAAAACGATTCTAATAATGAAAGCTGTCCCCAGATGGCAGGGCTTCCTCTGAAAGTGATGGATGCCCCCTTCCTTGGATGTCTTCAAGAAGAGACTGGACAGCCATTTGTCAGATCTGTTAGAGCAAGAGCTCCTTTCAGGTATGTGAGTTGGACCAGGTGGCTTCCAGTTCTCAGATTCTGTGGTTTTGTGGTCACCACCGTGCTCTGCCTATCTGGGCCCTGGGCACTCAGTAGGTCTTCTATTATTAGGGAAGAAATCCCATTTCCAACTCTCCTCTCAGGGAAATTTATCAAAGATGTAACTAGGTGTCTGGGGGGCCTAGGGCAAGTAGGGAGAAGAGCATTCTCAGTAACCAAGGTTGGAGGTACATAAAAGGCATGTATAATGGGGGGAGGGGAGGGGAGGAAGCTGTCCAGGAGCTTTCTTTTTTATTATTATTTATTTAAAATATTTATTATTATTTTAAAAAGATTTGAAAATCTTTTTTAAAAATTTTAATTAATTTTTTCGTTTACAACATTCAGTTACACAAACTTTTGAATTCCATATTTTCTTCCCCTCCCTCCCCTCTCCCCTCCCCAAGATGGCATGCAATCCAATATAGGTTCTTCATATATATTCACATGAAACATTTTCATATTACTCATATTGAAAAGAAGAATTAGAACCAATGGAGTGAACTATGATAAAGAAGAAACAAAACATTAAAGAAAGCAAATAGTATAAGAAGCTTTCTTTTTTAACTAATTATTTTTGCCGAGTGACAGCCCCGGTATAGGGGCCAGGTCTGCCTCCCAGTGAGAAAATTCTAGTTTCAGATCAAGGATGACTGTGTGACCCTGGGCAAGTCACTGTCTCTCTGCCCCATCATTTGTGCCTCTAGTTTCCTGGGTTTTCTTCAAGACTCAGCTGATAGCCTACATTCTTCAAGAGGGCCTCCCAGGTCGCCTGAGTTGTCAATGTCTTTCTCTCAGAGGCTACTTTTCTCTCTTTATCTTGTATGTACCCATTTACTGATATGTCATCTCTCCTGTTTGAGTGGGATCTCCTTGAAGGCGGGAACCGTCCCTTCAGTCCCAGCATTTAGCCTGGACACATAACATAGTAAGCCTTCATAAATGCTTGTTGATTGACTGATTGACTGTTGATTGATTGGTTGTTGATGTCCTCCCTAGGCCTCCTCTATAAGAGAAGGGTGATTGATTAGATGGTGAGGAGCCTCTTCCATCTCTAAACCTATGACCTAAAGACTTAGCCTTTCAGGGCCCCCAGGCAACTTTCTAGGACAGTAAGTTATGAGGCAGATAGGATCTGTAACTGCCAGAGTTGCCTTAAGGCATTTCCCTACACTAATGAAATCACAAACTAGGTGCTAAACTCAGTTGAATCTATCCTGTTTCTGCAGGATGCACTGAGGTCAAGACCCATTGGTCTATCCCAAGTCATGTATCTGTTGACTGTGTACATGGGGAACCCATCCTGTGGGTTCTTTCCAAGGATGGTGTAGCAGAGACCTGAGTCTCTGGACGGCCTTGCTGATCCTGGATGCCTGGGATCAGCCTAGTCCCATGCAAGAAGTCATAGATTTAGATCCAACAAGAACTTTAGATGTCACATTGTCCAGCCCTCCCATTTTACTGAGGCCAAGAGGGGAATGACTTTCCCAAATTCACCCTGATAATAAGTGACAAAGCCAGGATTCATATTGCTATCCAAATCTAATTTTTCTCCTATGAATGTCCCAAGGAACCTTCATTCAACACATACATGTTATCTATGGAGCATTTTGCACAAGGTGTTGTGCTGGGGCACTGGGAATCCATTCTCTCTACCCCGCAAGGAGATTCCATTCTATTGGAAGCAGAAGGGAAGGGATGGAACATATCCACAAACAAAGGAAACACTAGGTAATCTGAGAAGAGAAAGGATGTAGCAACTGAAACTCCCACTGGATTGAGTTTCTTGAGGGCAAGGGTATTTGTCCTTTGTACTAGTATCACTCAGCATATACAGGCACATAGTAGGCACTTAATAAATATTAGTTGATTGACTAAGGTGACCCCTGAACTGAGTTCAGAAGGGAATGCGTCACCCTCCTATCTGACACTGGTTCAGGGAAATGCTACCTGGACATCACCCCAAAGAAGAGATGTATCTACTCAAGGGGACTCATTCTCTACATACACTTTGGTGTCTTAGGTCAAAATCCACCCAAATTGGGTAGACGGTTCCCCAAGCAAGGGTGTCTAATGTACAGAAATGTGCTTGTCTTTTCCAGGGCAAAGAACAAGGCCAGGGAAGTCCAAGGATTCTGGGCTGGTGAAGGGCAGGGACCTCCTCCTCTGCTGGCCAGACTATGCCACCGGAGCTGTGATCGGTGGACTGTGTCTGGAGCCAAAGAGGACCAAGTTGCTGCATATTAGCACATACCACAGCAGCACAGAATGCTTCAGGGAGCAAGATCTAGGGACTGGATTGAGGACTGCTCCTGGCACTAACCCCCCTCCACAGATCAGGCTGCTGGCCAATGGCACCATCGCAGGGTGTGCCTAGACCCAAGGCTAAGAGGGTGATTTACTCACAGTCACAGGGAAAACCTGTTTTCTGCCATGAGGAACTTGGCTAGAGCCATCCAACTTGAGAAGTGGGAGATGGCCTGCTGAGGGAGGACCCTGCTACTGGGGAAATGCCCCTTTGCACACAAGGGTCATTGAGTCTGGAGTAGCCTGTCATCTTCACCAAACAATTAGCAAGCCTCTGCCTCTTTCTCCTCTCCCTCCTCAAAGCTTTATCCTATATTCTAGGGTCATAGAATTAGATTTAGAGCTGGGTAGGATCTTAGAGGTCAGACAGAAAATTGAAGTCTATAGGGGAGAAATGTCTTTCCCAGAGAGTAAATGAGGTAGAATTCAAGCCAAGGTCCTCTGATGCCGTATCTGGCACCCTTTCCATTGCACTGTGTTTCCTCTCCAAAGGCATCTTCCAGTCTTGCTGACCATTCAACAATCCAACCTAACAAATATTGATCTGGCACCTCCTGCCTGTCAGGGACAGTGCTAGGCACCAGATACACCAAGACAAAACCAAACCACAGTCCCTTCCCTCATTGTGAATGTCTATCCTATCTAGACCCATGCTCAGAAAGGCAACAAGGGTGGGATGCCAGGAATATTGATGTAGGAGACTGCATTTCCTCTCCATGGCAGCCCTGTCCAAGCAGCCTGGAGCCACAAGATTGGGCTACTACTCCCAGGGTCCCATTAGGGTGGATGGTCCTCTCCAGTGCCTGCTTCCCTCCCCTTCCATGCCCTCTCCTTTGACCCCCTGGGTCAAGGGGGCTTATTTCCTATACCATGGGGGTGCCTAAAAGCCATTTATGGGGTGAGCAAAGTGAGGGCAGGCTCACATGCATTGTACATATATGCTAAGGTCTTATTGTACCCCAGGTAAATGCTTGAATAATTTGTGTTCTGAACTAATCTTTAATCTATTGACAACCCTCAGGGCATTACTAAAGTTCCTCAGTCAATCAGAATCCATCCAAGTTACGCAGATTCATCCAAGGTCATTTCTTTCTTAATCCAAATTATTTGATGGATATAATCTTGTTCTCATCTCCTTAAGGTAACTGGACATGTAATCAATTAAGGAGGCATGGGATAACTTTATTGATTTATTCAGTTCCACCCTCATGTCTGGGCATAAATTAGAACAGCAGCGGGTGGGGGGGGGCACAGAGTGGTCAAGGAGGGCTCCTCCATTATCAGGAACTGTATCCAATGCCCCTGCCTCCTGTCCAAGGGGCTGCTCTGCAGCCATCCAGGGGCTAATTCTTGCAATGTGCAATGTCCCCATTATGTTCTGTCATTTAATCAACACTGGGGTTTGCCTTCCAGGTGAGGATACCCAGATCACCAAAATCACAGTATCTCAGAGTTGGAAGAGACCCTCAGGCACAGCTTAGAACCTCTCCACCCTGAACCTCTACAATATCTCCAGTTGTCACCAGGCCACTGTTTGAAGACCTCCAGTGAAGACCTCCTTGCTGGGTAGCCATTTTACTACTGGTATGACCCTGGGTAAGTCATTTTCCTTCCCTAGGTCTCAATTTCTTCACCCAAAAAAGGAAGAGGTTGAACTACATGCCTACGAGGTCTCTTCCAGTTCTGAGGCCTATGATATGGTCTCATTTACCTGCATTATCGTATTTCATCCACCCAAACACCCCAGTAAGAAAGGCTCATTTTACAAACAAGGAAACTGAGATCCAGCAGTGAAAGTGATTTGCCTAAAGTCACAACACTGCCATGAGGTAGGTACAGGCAGATACTATTATATCCATTTTGCAGATGAAGAAATTGAGGCATTAAGAACCTAATAATTGGCTGGGCTAGTTCTCCATCCCAGGCCTTCTGAGAAAGTAAGATTAGAATGGAGGCAGAGGGAGGGAAGCAGCAATACTTAGTGGGATTGGGAAAGGTCTCAAGTGGCACTTGAGCAGAGTATTGGAGGGAGTAAGGCATCCTAAAAGACCTTGGTGAGGATGGAGTGCGTTCTAGGCATGAGGGAACAGCCTGAGGAAAGGTATGGAGGTGGGAGGTGGAATATCATGCAAAAAGACAAAGCAAGGATCCGATGACTGTCATGACTGTCACAGGTATGAGTCAGTGCCACTTTCAGGTATTTTTAATGTACATATATATGTATGTATGTGTGTGTTATGGATTTAGCCCTCCAGGCTTTCTAAGCTCCAGGATGGCTCCCTGAAGGACCCTGTCTGTCTTGAGCCCAAGACTGTCCAATCTCAGGCTCCAGGGGCTCCCCGCGCCCCAGAGAACATAGGAACAGCTCCAGGAACCCCTTGCCCTGTGTGATGAGAAATAGCAGTAAAGGACCACCTGGCATTGGGAGCCAGGAAAGAAGTAAGAACATATTTGTTGTGAGCTTTGTTTATTAACAGTGTTTTCACACGTTCCCAGTCACATGCGGCCCGAAGGAAGCTCTCCATTTCACCTCTGCACTTGCAAAACGAATGCTGGAAAATTCCAGGCCTCCTGTAAAGCTAAGTAAGTGGGATCAAATCATTTGAAAAAGAAGAAAGGACGGACGAAAGGAAGGAAGGAAGCAAGAAGGAACGGAGGGAAGGAAGGAAGGAAATGAAACCCTTTCACAGGAGTCTGTGTGTTGTAAAGCTTTTATCCTGAAAGACTTCCTCACCACCCTGGGGCTTTGAGCAAGGCCTGGTTACAGTTTTGGGAGCCCTCCTGCCAGGGGTCTTTCACTGTGGAAAACAGGGCTGTCCTCAATCCAAACCTGGGTTTGTTCATTCTTCTTAGCTTCATTACATCAACTGATAGACTCACAGACCCAAGGGTGCTGTGCTCTAACTCTCTAAGTTTATGGATGAGGAAACTGAGGCCCAAGAGAGTTTAAGTGATTGATTCAAATCATAGGATCCTAGATAGACAGCTGGAAGGAAATTAAGAGGCTATTGGATCCAATCCCCTTCAGTTTTTGTGGCTCGATTCTTTTAGTCATGTCTAAGTCTGTGACCTCATTTGGAGTTTCCTAAGCAAAGGTACTGAAATGGTTTGCTATTTCTTTCTCCAGCTCATTTTACAGATGAGGAAACTGAGGGAAACAGGGTTAAATGGCTTGCCCAGGTTGACAAGCCAGTGAGTATCTGGGGCCAGGTTTGAACTCAGGTCTTCCTGACTCTGGGCTCTGTGTTCTATTTACTGAACTACCTACCTGTTTCAAATCCCTAAATTACTGGTTATTAATTCATGGCTTCTAGGACCAAGGGTTCTTTCCCTGTTTTGTGTCTTGTATCCCTTGAACAGTCTAGTGAAGCCCATGGAGCCATTCTCATAATACTATTCTTAAATGAACATTACATGAATGTTAAAAATTATCTTCATATGTAATTGGGGAAAACATTATTAAAAATAAATGTACAATATAAAATATACAAGATTAAAAAGGAAACTAATAATATTGAAATAGTTATGGAAATTTTTTTTTAAAATAAGATCACAGATCCCAAGTTAAGAACATCTTCCCTCTCTTCCCTTCCTTTTCCCTTCCCTTCCAGTTCACTTTTACTTTTGAGAATCGGAAGAGAAGGCAGGGATGACCAATGGGAGAAAGAAATGAAATTTTGCCTCCAGACCCAAAGCTTACATTTCCTGGAAAACTCTTAAGATGAATTTGGGTAGTACTGATTTGTTTGAAGATAAATATGCTTTTGAGTGAATAAAAAAGTGGTTAAAGCATTACTTAAGTGTTTTATTATGTACAAAACACTGGGCTAAGCAAGGCAGCCCTTGGCTTCAAAAAGTTTACAGTCTTCTCCCACTCATTTTAATTCTGAAAATGTGTTTAAAAAGAATGGATGTGCATATAAGATTGCATGCCATCTTGGGGAGGGAAAGGGAGAAAATTTAAAATTTATGGAAGTTATTGTTGAAAACTGAAAACTAATAAATTAATCAATTAAAAAAAAGCTTACATTCAAACATGGGAGGTCACCCCATCGAAGGTTTCTGCTGCAAGTAGGATGGAAAAGTCCCAAGGTCCTTATGGTGCAGCAACAAAACAGATAGCAATGCCTCTTCTTTCATGGTATTTTTACTGATAAAATCATGTCATTTCTAATGAGTTGAACAATTTACCAAGGACTTCGGTAGTAAATATTTTCTTGAAGTGAAAGTCTTTAATACCTTAGAACCAGAGTTGCATTTGACAATGTGGAAGGCTCAGGAAATGGTTGGATTTGGTCACCTCTATATTAAAAACATAAAAGGTTCTTTGACACTGAACTTAGAAGGATTTTCAGTATACAATACTTCCTCATGAAGTCCAGGGCTAGAAAGGATCTTGGTGGTTGTCTCATCCAATCCCTTTCATTTAAAAAAAAGGAAACTGAGAACATGATTGCACATGTATGATCTATATCAGATTGTTTCCTGTCTTGGGGAAGGGGGAGGGGAGGGAAGGAGAGAAGGAGAAAATGTCGGAACTCAAAATATTATAAAAATGAATATTGAAAACTATCTTTACATGTAAGTGAAAAAATACTATTTACATTTTCAAGAAAAGTAGAAGAAAGTGAGACTTAGAAAAGTTAACTAGTTTCCCCAAGATCCCCTAGGTAACAAGCAACAGATCCTTGAGAGTCAAACTCACTTCTTCTGACTCCAAACCCACACCTCTTTCCATTATTCCATACTGCCTCCTAAGTTTACCCAAGATCCCCTAGGTAACAAGCAACAGATCCTTGAGAGTCAAACTCACTTCTTCTGACTCCAAACCCACACCTCTTTCCATTATTCCATACTGCCTCCTATAAGTTTTGCCTTAGCTTATCTGAGAACATATTTTCTCCCCAGTAGACTATAAGCTCCTTGAGGGCAGAGATTGCTTTTTTGTTTTGTTTTATCCCTAAACTTCAGCACCTAGGATAGTGCTTTGCACTCAGTCGGGGTTAGTATTTGTTGAATGAAGAAAGATTCAGATGTGAGATACAAAGATGGCACTCACTAGTCAAGGCATCATCCTCAGGATGTTGTTAATCTTAGAGAATGGAGGACAAACAGCAAGAACCAGCAACAACGAAGATGGTGAAAGACATCAGAATCATGGCATCTGAGGAGAGGTTGAAAGGACTATTAAGGTGAAGAAGACTCAGGGAGAAACATAGTTGTCTTAGGCAGGAAAGTAGGTGTCATAGTGGATGGAGTGATAGATAGAGACTCTTCAATGGAAAAGTTCAAAGTCTTGCCTCAAGCACTCACCAGCAGTCAGATCCTGGGCAAGTCCCTTGACCTCCCTCTGCTTTGATTTCTTCTTCTGTAAAACAGGGATGATAGCATCAACCTCCCAAGATTTGTATGAGGATTAAAATGAGGTCATGAATGCAAACCTTCTTTATAAATGTTCACTGTTAGAATTATCATGCAAGTATGTGAAGGGCGGTGCCATCAGAAAAGAAAAGAAACTTGGTCAGGTGCCTCCCAGAAGGGAAAAAGCTGGAAAAGGAACCCCTTCCTAACCAATAGAGCTCTCCTCAAGTGACATGAGATGCCTTAGGCAGTCAGTGAGTTTCACTTTTGTTGGGATGCTCAAGGAAAGGCAGGAAATGGAGCAATGAGTAAAGGAAATGGCATTGATTAAGTACCTATGGTATACAAAAACAAAAAATTAAAGACAATCCCTGCCCTCAGGGATATATTATGTTCTATTAGGAAGAGACCAGAGTTATGATAAGAATGGCTAATATGTATAGAGTATTTTAAGGTTTGTAAAGAACTGTTGATTTCTTATTTCACTTGATCCTCACAACTCTCTGAGACAGGTGTTCTTGTCCTTTTCATTTCACTGAGAAGGAAACAAAGACTTACCCCAGGTCACAGGGATAGGAAGTTATTGAGATGGGATTTGAACTCAGGTCTTCCTGACCTCAAATCCATCATTCTGCCCACTGTTCCTCTTCTAATCAGGTACAGTTTGAATTGGACAAATAGTCTTTGAAATTATTTCCACCCAGGTGCATGTATTGGAGCCTGCTCAAGCCAGAGAACCAATTTTTAAATTTGCAGTGTGAGCATTTACACCTCAGAAATCCCCAGATGTTTCGACTAGGTCTTATTTTTCTGTTTTATTGCTTGTCTAGACTTAAGAAAGTGATGAGGGAAATGTTGATAATAGGTTAAACTTAAAAGTTTAACATTTTAAAAGTTTAATTTCTTTCAGAGTCCATACATTTTTTGAGAGCCAGTTGTTAAACTTTTGCCAGCACATCCTTGCTTCTACCTCTGAGACTCCATGATGCTGTGAATCAACAGTACTTGTCCTTACGTGGGCAAAAAAACATTGAAAGAATCCTCAAGACTAACCACCTCTGACTCAGAATCAGGCTCTCTTCCTGTGTTCCTGATTCCACTGGCTAGAGCCAAGCAGGGCAAAAGCTTCTTAGCAACTAGAAAACAACACTTCAAGATGGGGGAAGCCTACTGTTCAGCTCTCCAAATATCTGACTCTAGGCACTAATTCATGCCCACAATTGGTAGCCTGTTTAGAAGTCATGGTTTTGGGGTTTCCTTGACCTTTCCTCCATAGCTCCAGGTAAGTAACTGATTGTGGACACTTCCCATCCAAGGGTCTTCTTTCTATCACTTCCCCTACCAGCCTTTGGGCTACCTGTGCTGAAGTCTTAATCTGTCATTCATTCATTTAACTAACAGGTATTAATGCTCATTAATAATACTGTGTTGACAGTTATTAGTTAATAATTATTCATTCTAGTACAAGTCATTTGACAGCATGATTTCTCACAAGGCATCATGAGAAAAGGAAACACTGTAGAATGAAAGGAGATGACCAACCCTTACTCAGGCTTTTACAAAAATGTCCCTAGTTCTATCTCTGCAGTCATTTGTAAGGAGCTCTTCCCAGCCATATGATTAACAGACTGGAATCAGTTACAGAATGTCTACACATGTTCTATCCAAGGCACTTCCCTTACATATCATCATGTCTGCTCTGGAATTCAGCTTCCTAGTGGTGGGGTGGTAACCATGGTTACACAGACCAGGGGACAACCCCACATCAGTTTATTGGGACCTTTCCTAGGGGAGGCTGATGAGTTTGGACCTCTGTAGATTGCACCCTACTTTACTGACTGTGAATATAAAACTTGAGAATATTGGAGGCTTGCCTGAGGCTCAGAAAGGGTACAAAGGGTAGGTCCTGGGGGAGCTTTGATAAGATCTTGCTCCTGTCCTCATGGAGGAGTCTAGCAGGGAGATGTAACTCAAGCACAGACAATTGCAATACAGGAGTCTTACATAATAAGTACATTGAAAAGTGCAATGGAAAGAATGATCTACTTGGATTCAGAGGACCTGGGATCATTCTGGCTCTGAGACTTTTTTTCTGACATGGATTAGATGAAATCAATGCCCCTTCTAGGTCTAAATAAATGACCTATGTTCAACCAGTCAATTAAGAAGTATTTATTAAACAGCTACTATCAGAACTATGCTTAAGGAAGTTTATTCTGGTAGGGGAATACAGGATGGATTGAAGGGGTGAGACAAAGGAGAGACTAGGGATAGGAAGATCAATGAGGAGGCTGTTACAATAGTCCAGACAGGTGGTAATGAAACCTTGTATTAGAGCTAAGGTAATGGGGATAGAGGAGAGAAGATAGATAACCCCAAAGCTAAAGTTATGAAAACTAGAATGAATGATGGTACTACAGGTAGAAATACTATCTTCGTGTTCACAGGATCACAGTTCCTTTGGAAAGGACTCCTCCTTTTACAGATGAGGAAACTGGGCTCAAAAAGGTTAGGTGACTAACAGAATCAGAAGAATCAGAAGTGGGCTTTAACTCAGGTTCTCAGACTTCCTTTCTAATATGCCATGCTGTCTGACTAGCAAGTCAAAGGAGAGGGTTGAACTTGATGACTTCTAAGGACCCTTACAGCTCAAAATATATAATTCTATGCATTCGAGGGAGCTCCTAGATATTCAGACCATACCTGAAGGAATGAATCTACTACCATGATGTCTAGAACTACTGAGTCAGTGTTTTCTCCAGGTCACATGGAGAGTAAACCTCGGAGGTAAGATCTGAACCCAAGGTTTCTGATTCCAGAGTCAGGGGTCTTTACCCTGTAGCAATTACAGCATGGTAGGGAAAAAGGTCTCATTCAGAAAAGTTTGATTTGTATCTAGTCTTTAAGGTCACAGGTGAAGAGGCATTGATAGACTGGAAACCTGGAAGTTTGTAGCCTAGAAGCTTCTACACATAAAAGAAAGAGATATGTCATGGTGGTTTCCAGAGAAAAGTCAAGACAGGAAGGAGGGAGTACTAGGTAAAAAGAAGGAGGAATAGACTAGAGAACAGACAAAATGGTGGACTGAGGCTCTATGGAGGTGGAATAGGGAATGTGGAGAAGCTTAAGGTTTTCTGGATTACAACAAAGAGGGATAATAAGCTCAGTTTTTGATATGTTGATCTTGAGGTGCCAGACCTCTGTAAACATGTGGAGATTCAAGTCTAGATCTTCTTAGAGAGATAGAGACTAAAAAGGGGCAGTGAATGAGATGGTCAAGGGAGAGAGGCCATGGATCCACCCATTTTAAGGGATTAAGATCAGGATGAGGAGTCATAGAAGAAGACAGACATAGGCGAAGTACTAGCAATATATGGTATCTTTGAAGCTAAAGGAGGAGGGAATATCCAGGAAGCAGGAGTGATCAGTGTTTTCTGTGAAGGGGTCAAGAGGAATGATAACTGGTGGAAAAAAACATTTATTAATTAGGAAGTCATGAGTAAGAGGACCTGAGTCTAAATCCTGGTTCAACAATTTTCTCTCTGTGTGATCTTAGGCACATCACTTTGCTTCTCTGAGATTCAGTTTCTCAATATTTAAAATAAAGGAGTTGGATTGGATGATCATTAAGGTTCCCTCCAGCTCAAAGTCCTATAATCTTATATTAAAGGAGAAAGAAATGAGAGAAAAAGTTCCAGTCAAAAATTGGGACAGGAAAACAATTGCAAGTCTTGAAGTGTTAACAAGTTTATATGTTGAACTCATTCATTCGTTAAAAATTCACTGAGTGCCCCCATGTGCCTAGCACTGTGCTGATGGTTCTTAGGATAAAAAGAGGACATACCCTTGGCCCTCACCTCTCTGGACTGACAGTGGGTCATAGTGAGTGGTGTGAGATACAGGACACCAAAACTGACCTGTGACTTTCAGGCATACCACCTTAATTTGTGTTGCTAAGACCATCCTCAATCTCCAGAGATGTAGAATCACAAAATGGTCACTGAGCTTAACCCATGGCTGAGAATCCTCAGAACTACATCTCCAACAAGTGGACATCCAGGCTTTGATCAAAGAACCTTTGGTTGTTGGAAAGATTTTCTTGAGACTGAGTCAATCTGTCTCATTCAACTTCCTTCTCAATTAAACAAGAGAAAGAAAACCCTCAGAACAAATATGCATAATGCAACAAAAAGCATTCCCCCATTGACCTTGGCCAAAAATATCTTTTGAATCTCTCTCCCATCTGGCAGGAGGTAGGTGACATCTTTCATCTTCAGTCTTCTAGACTCATATTTTCTCATTGAGCTGATCAAGTTCTAACATCCTTCAAAGTTGTTTTTCCTTATAACATTGGTGTTCAGGAGAACATTGTACACAGTAACAACAAAACTGTGTGATGATCAACTCTGATAGACTTAGCTCTTCTCAGTAATACAATGTTGTAAGATAATTCCAAAACACTCATGATGGATAATGCTATCCACATCCAGAGAAAGAGCTATGGAGTCTGGATGCACATCGAAGCAGACTATTTTTGTTTTTTGTTGGTTTGTTTTGTTTTACTTTCTCATGGTTTTTCCCTTTTGTTCTGATTCTTCTTTCACAACGTGACTAATGTGGAAATATGTTTAATATGGTTGTACATGTATAACCTAAAAAACCCCCAACAATAATATTGGTGTCATTGTTCAAATTGTCATCATAGGTCTGCTCACTTCACTCTGCATTAGTTCATAGACATCTTCCCAATTTTTTATGAAACTATCCATTTTGTTATTTCTTATGACGCTATAGTATTCCATTACATGAATATATACAGTAATTTGTTTGACCATTCCCTTTTAGATGGGTACATCTTTGGTTTCCAATTTTTTGCTACTATATTTTTTATATATGGGTCCTTTTCCTTTTTTTTTATTTCTTTAGGGGTACACTACTAGTAGTGACATCAGTGGGTCAAAGAATATGTACAGTTTAGTAACATTTGAGGAGTAGTTCCAAATTGCTCTCCAGAATGGCAGAACCGATTCAGAGTTCCACCAACAGTGCATTAGTTGTCTGTTTTTCTATAACTTCTTCAACGTTTATCATTTTCCTCTTTTATTGTCTTTGACAGTCTAGGGTGTGAGGTAGAACCTCTGGGTAGCTTTAGTTTGAATTTCTTTAATTTTTAATCTAGCATTTTCCCCCCATGTGATTATTGATAGCTTTGATTTCTCCTTTTGAAAACTGACTATTCATATCCTTTGGTCATTTATCTATTAGGCCATGGCTTTTATTCTTATAAACTTTCATCAATTCCTTATAAATCTTTGAAATAACAAACATTTATTAAACACCTGCAGTATGCTAAGCATTGTGCTAAGCAGCTAGGTGGCGCCATAGTGTATAGAGCACCAAGCCAGGAGTCAGGAAAACCTGAGTTCAAGTGTGACCTCAGATACTTCCTAGCTGTATGACCCTAAGCAAGTCACTTCCTTCTGTTTGCCTCAGTTTCCTCATCTGTAAAATGATTTGTAGAAGGAAATGCAAACCACCCAGTATCTCTGCCAAGAAAATCTTAATGGGGTTATGGAGAGTCAAATATGACTGAAACTACTGAACAACAAGGGCTAAGTCCTGGGGAGATAAAAAAAGGCAAAAGAATCCTTGCCCTCAAGGACCTTAAAATCTAATGAAGGAGGCAAACAAATATATACAGACAAGTTGTATACAGAATAAATTGGAAATAAAAAGAGATGAGGCATTAGAATTGAGAAGTTGTGAAAGGCTTCCTGTAGAAGATATAAGACCTTTTTTTTAAATCAAAGAATCTCACTGCAAAGATTTTTCTCAGATATCTGTTTCTCTTCTAATTTTAACTGTATTAGATTTGTTTGTGCAAAACCTTTTTATAGGATTTATATAATCAAAATTGTTCATTTTATTTTCTAGGATCTCTATTTTTTTCATGTGAACTTTTCCCTTTTCTTTTTTCTTTGCTGCTCTAGTTTGCTTAGGATGTCCCCCTTATGCCTAAGTCAGGTACCCATTGGGAGTTCATCTTGGCATCTGGTGTGAGATTTCAATCTCATTGCTACAGAGAAGTTTCCCAGATCTATATATTTGACCATTGTCTCTTTCCTGAACTCCATGATTTTATCATTAGCAGCTTCTTGGACATTTCCAACTAGACAACTCAAACACAAATTCAGTGTATTCAAACAAGAACTCAATTCTCTCCCCTACCCTCATCTTACTTTCTTCCTAACTCTCCTTTTCCTGTCAAGGACACCGCCATCTTCTTTCCAGTCACTTAGATTTATAACCTCAGAATGCATTCCCAGCTCTTCACTATCCCCCCACCCTACCTAGTCAATGAGTGACCAAGTCTTATTGATTCTACTTCCCTATCTCTAATATCTTTCCCTTCTCTCCCCTTACATGGCCATCATATTAGATTAGCTCCCATTAACTCTCATCGGGACTGTTTTAATTGTCTCCAAAGTGGTCTTCCTTCTTCCAGTCTCTTCTCTCCTTACTTGGTTCTCTATACAACAGCAAAAGTAATATTCCTGAAATATAGGTTTGACTATGACTCTCTCTTTCTCTCCCTCCCCACAATAAACCAGTGTCTCACTATCACCTTTTGGATCAATGGCAAACTCCTGTTTGACATTTAAAGACCTTTACAACCTGGATCCCTCCTATTCCATCTCCCATCTCTGTGTCTTTGCAAAGATTGTTAACCATTCCTGGAATGTATTCCTCATCTCTGTCTCTTAGAATGTCTAGTGTCCTTCAAAGCCTAGCTCTAATATCACTTCTTACATGAGATCTTTCATTATCCTTCCCTTCTCCCCTCTCCTTCCCTAATCCCTTCTCCTCTCCTCTCCTTGAAATACCTGCAAATTACAACTGATCTCTTCAGTCCTGACAGTGGGGGGTGGGAGAAGAAAAGGAAATTTGTCTTGGGTGGGGAAAGGGGAGAGAGCCTCCTGTTCTGTTCCAGGGATCAGGGACAGCAGGCTGAGCCAGAGAAAGGACAGAGATAGAACAAATGAATAGAGCTCCTTGGGCCTGTAAATTGCGCTGAGGCCTGGTCAGGGTACAAATGAATTGTTAAAATACACACACAAACACACACATCAGAGTGGAGTCGGCTTTCCCTGCTTGGCCTTTGGAATCTGTGGGTGGACTGGAGCGGGTAGGCAGAGAGTGAACCCTCACCCTGCTCTCTGGCTGGCTGGCTCACTGCTGGGCCTGGGCAGGGCTGTGTGGTTCAGAAGTTTACAGGACTGTTTGTGTTCCTGGAGCTGGCGGCCTTGAAGATAGGGGGGGACAGACTCAGAAAGGAAAATAATACTCTGGTGCTTGAGCCTTTCCTTAGAGATTTCATTTTTTCTCCTTTGGCTTCCCAGCTCTAGGCGAAATGAATGGTGCTCATTAAAACCCCTACCCTGCCATACCCCTTGTGGAGAAGTGCAAAGTGGTGTGTTTGTGTGCATGTGTGTGTGTGTGTGTGTGTGTGTGCACACGCACGTGCACTTACATACACATGTGCCTGCATATATGGGGGTGGAATGCCTGTTTTCTATTTTTGTAGGCACATGGATCCTGGACAGCCTAGAGAAGAGGCTTTGTCCTGCTCCCACCCCCAATGAATGGGGATGTGTGTGTGGGGGGGTGGTGATTGACTATGTCTGTCTTCATAATTCTATGTGGTTTTCGTTGCTTCAGCCAAAATGTGTCTGCCATAAGCGGATGGTTTTTATAAATGTGTTTCTAGTTCATGAAAAACAGCGTTGTTGTGTCTCTGAGTTGGTGGATCCCCTACTTTATTCTTCCTTTCCTAGAGTTGTTAAACACACACACACACACACTCACGCACGCACACACCACTAACTTTTTTTTCAACAGAAAAGACACAGTGAGATTGCTAAAGGCTCCCCTAGCTGTGAGGGGACTAGGCTGATTTCTTGGACATCGTAGGACCCTGAGTTGATGATGTAATCTCTCTGTCATCTCTTAAGCTGCCTCCTCCCTGTCCCTCCCTCCTTGGGAAGTTGGTCCTTGGGAAGACTGGTGAAATCCATCCCAGCCTTGAAGAGATGGGACCCAGCTGTCTTTGGACCAAGGAGAGAACACATTTTGTTTTAATGACAGTGCAGCTTGTGGTCCAATGGCAAGAGCTCTGGATTTGGAGGCAGAAGCCTTGGGTTTAAATCCCAGCTTTGTGGATTTCTATGACCCTTCTATAGACAACCCTTCATCTCTCTGGGTCTCATTTTCCTCCTGTCTACATCAAAGGTGGTGGACTCGATGGCCCCTAAGGTCCTTTCCACCTCGTGAACTCTAATTGGTGTCTAGCTTTCCCCTGGACCTACCTATCTCACAAACCTTTTTTATTTTTTGGAGTACATGTTTTTACCTTGTCAGAATGACTGTGAGAAAAATTAAAAGGCAGAGCAAATAGAGGGCTGGACTTGATGTCAGGGAGGCTTTGGTTCAAATCCCACAATTACTAGCTGTGTGCCCTTCAGTGCTATCAAATTCAATAATATATATGAATCACCATACAAATATAAGCCATTAAAAAATTAGCATAGGCAATTCCAGACAAAGAAAGGGTACATAAGGGGTCACATTCCCCGACCCCTCCCCAAGAATATGGACTAGCAAGAAAATTTCCAGGAAAAAAAAAGAGGAATTGCATTCGCTTCTGATTTTTCCTTCCAAAGAAATAAACTTTTTTAAAAAAAACCTTTTTTCTTTCCTTTCCTTTGTTAAAAGCAAATGTCAACCAAAGGAACTGGTAGGGCCAATAGAGGAGGGGGAAGAAAAAGAAGGGGATGGAAAAGAAGGAGAGGAGAAGAGGAGGAGAGAGGAGACATGAGGAAGAGAAGGAAGAAGGCAGGCAGGCTTCTGAGGTTTGGAATAAGCTGGATTTTTCTCCTGGAAGTGAACAAGAAGTAAGTGAAGACCAGCTGTAATAGCATTTAAATAATGAGGTCCATTACCGCAGCGCCGCAAAAGAGCACTAGAGTGTGGGAGAGAGATATTCCATGTTTTCACAACGGGAAAACTGTCAGGTTTTCAAATATGGAATACTGCTCCCTGCATTTCCAATGATACGTTCCAGCAGCGCATTTACTTCCAGCTGCACCAACGAAGAGCGCAAGGCTATCTCCGAGGTTCTCTCGGTTTCTCCCAACTTTCCCGATACGCAATCCCGGATGGGACTGATACCTCTAATTCCCTGCTATTCCCCTGCAAAGACTCCTGAGAGCCTCGAATTCCCAGTGCACACGAACCGTTTCCACTCTCAATCCTTTTCCCATCCCTGGTTTGCTTTGGGCTGTACTCCAAACCTCTGTCAGGGAGAGAGGAAGGAGAGACGGGTCTCACACTCAGTCATGTAAGGCTGGACTTTCCTGACAGTGCCAATGCGGAAGGAGAGCCCTTCCCCTGCCCGGCCGAGAGGGCACGACAGAGCCCCTTTCTGCTGAGAACGGCAGGGGCAGGGAAGCAGGAGGAAGACCTGGGTTCCAATTCTGCCTCTGACCCTTACTAGCTGGGAGACCACGAGGCCAGTCTCTTCATCGCCCTGACTCACACTTTCCTCATCCCTGAAATGGGGTTGAGAGAGAATCATAACCCTACCAGTAATATCGTCTTTGTGAATCCCAAAGAAAATGAAGTATTTAAAGTGGTTGCAAACTTGAAAGCAATAGAAACATCAACTACCATGGATTTAACCAATACAAATTCCATTTTAGACTCTGCTCCTGAGAAGCCTCCTGAAATGGAATGATAGAGAGGCTGGACTCTCCCCTTCTAAACTCTTAGCTACAGGGGATCAGAGAAGGGGTCCTAGGGCCCCATCCCTCCACAATGGTTATTCATTGTACACAGATCTTGTGTACCCACTTGGTTGTGTCTAATCTCACATTCTTTTGGGGACAACTTTCTGAAAGTATTCGGTATCTCCCTATCTTCTTATCTATCTATCTATTTGTCCTTCTATCATCTATCTATCATCTGTCTAATCATCTGTCCATCCATCCGTCTGTCTATCCTATGTATGTATGCATCTATCTATCTATCTGTCTAACTCTGTATATGTATATGTTTATCCATGCATATCTATATATATATATATATACATACATATATACACACACATGCAATGAGTATGTATTAACTAATAGGTGTTGGGCTTGTAAAAAAAAAAGAAAGAGTTCCTGCCTTCAAAGGGTTTATATTCTATTGGGGGAAGGGAACATTAGGTACCTGGAAAATGAAATACAAGTAGCTACAAAGTCATTTCTGATATTGGGTAAGGCATTAACAACTGGAGAGAGGAAGATTCCCTATCAGAAATGGGACATGATCTGAGTTTTGAGGGAAGTTAGATGTCTTAAGAAGAGGAGGGAATGCAATCCAGGTACAGGGGAACAGCCTGAACAAAGGTATCAAAACAGGAGATGGAATGTTATGCATGGAGAACAACAAATAGATCAGTTTCTCTGGAGCATGAAAGAGAGGAATGTGAAGTAAGCCTGAAAAGGTGGCTTAGAACCTACCAGACTGTGAAGGACTTTATCTTGGCTATGGTTGTTACATTTACAATCAGTTTTAAAGGGATTTTGTCTTCTCTAAGCTTAAATACTCCTATCCCTAGTTATCCAGTTCATAAGTAAGCAAGCACTGAAGCTCTTTCTCACCATGCGATGCTAAGTACTAGAAGGATTAATTATATGTGTCATCCCTGCCTCCATCATTTAATAGTGGAACCTACTGTGTTGGGAGATGACGTTGAGTGGAGGTCACCAAGTTCTGAAACTTGAGAGCCTCTGGGATGAAATTCATGATAATTCAAAACCTTTTGGTTTAATCATGTTCCCAGGAAAAAACAAATGAATGAAGAATGCCTATTGACCAGACTCCTAATGTAACTTTCTTCATCAGTTTATCTTGGGCAGATATAGCGAATGTCTAGTGAATGTGTCCTGGATTTGAATAGGAGGAGAAGAACAGACTGGATTTCATTTGAGAAATTCCAAAGAGTTTCATTTTTAATGTACTCAAATTTAAACAAAGGTTCATTTAAAAACATTTTTTTCAATTAACAAAAATCTATTTTTACTCCTCTTCCTTCCCTATGAGGAAACAAAATGAAGAACAAAATATTTGTAGCAAATATGGGGGAAAATTTCCACATTGGCCATGAACAAAAAGTACTTCTCAATCTGCAACCTGAGTTCATCACCTATGAGTAGTGTGCCTCATTCCTTATCCTCCTCATGAATCTTGGTTGGTCACTTGTGTTGATTAGAATTCTTAAGTCTTACAAAATTGTCTTTGCAATGAAATTGTTGTATAAATTATTCTCCTAATTCCGTCCACTTCACTTTGCATCAGTTCATTTACAAGTCTTCTCAAGTTGCTCTGAAATTGTCTTTTTCTTTTTACATTTTTTAAATCTCATCTAATTCTCACTACAACCCTTCAAGGTAGGGGCTGTTATTGTCCCATTTTGCAGATGAGGAAACTGGTCCAACAGAGGTTAAGTGACTTCCCTAGGGTCACCCAGCTAGTGTGTGTCTTATGTCAGATTTGAATATAAGTTTCTTTTTCAAAATTATTTATTTTTAGTTTTCAACATTCATTTTCATAAGATTTTGAGTTTTAGATTTTCTCCTCCTCCCTCTCTTCCCCCCTTCCCAACACGGCATGCAATCTAATATAGGATCTACTTATACATCCATATGAAACATATTTTCATATTAGTCATGATGTAAAAAAGAATTAGAACTAATGGGAGGAACCATGAGAAAGAAGCAACAAAGAAAACAACAAGAGAAAAGGAGAGCATGTTTCCATCTGCATTCAGACTCCAAAGTTCTTTCTCTGGATATGGACAGCATGAGTCTTATGGAGTTGTCTTAGATCCTTACATGGCTGAGAAGAGCAAAGTCTATCAAAGTCAGTCACTGCACGATGTGGATGTTACAGTGTACAGTATTCTCCTAGTTCTGCTCATTTCACTCAGTATCAGTTCATATAGGTCTTTTCAGGTTTTTCTGAAGTCTGCCTGTTCATCATTTCTTATAGCACAATAATATTCCATTACAATCAAATACCACAACTTGTTCAGCCATTACCAAATTGATGGGCATCCCCTCAATTTACAATTCTATGCCATCACAAAAAAGAAAAAATAGTTGCTATAAATAATTTTGTACATGTGGATCCTTTTCCTGTTCTTATGATGTCTTTGGGAAACAACAGGTATGCACAGTTTTATAGCCCTTTGGTCATAGTTCCTAATTGTTCTCTGGAATGGTTGGATCAGTTCACAATTCCACCAACAATGCATTAGTGTTCCAATTTTCTCACATGGTCTTCAACATTTATCATTTTCCTGTTCTGTTATGTTAATCAATCTGATAGGTGTAATGTGATACCTTAGAGTTGTTTTGATTTGCACTTCTCTAATCAATAGTGATTTAGAGCATTTTTTCATATGACTACAGATAACTTCAATTTTGTCCTCTGAAAACTGCCAGTTCATATACTTTGACCATTTATCAGTTGGGGAATGACTTGTATTCTTACAAATTTGACTCAGTTCTCTATATATTTTAGAAATGGGGCCTTAATCATAGACATTGACTGTAAAAATTGTTTCCCAGCTTCCTGCTCCCCTCCTAATCTTGGCTGCATTGGCTTTGTTTGTGCAAAAAATTTTCAATTTAATGTAATCAAAATCATCCATTTTGCATTTCATAATATTCTCTCTCTCTTGTTTGGTCACAAATTCTTCCCTTCTCCATATATCTAACAAGTAAACTATTCCATACTCTCCTAGTTTGCTTATAGCCATCAGTCTTTATATCTAAATCATGTGCCCATTTTGACTTTCTCTTGGGTGTAAGATGTTGGTCTATGACTAATTTCTGCTACATATTTTCCTGTTTTCCCAGCAGTTTTTGTTAAATAGTGAATTCTTATCCCAGAATCTGAGGTCTTTGTATTTGTCAAATAGTAGATTACTATAGAAATTGACTATTGTGTCTTGAGTACCTAACCTATTCTACTGATCCTGTATTTCTCAGACAGTACCAAAGAGTTTTGATGATCGCTGCTTTATAATACGATTTAAGATCTGGTACAGCTAGGCCACCTTTCCTTGCATTTCTTTTCATTAATTCCCTTGATATTCTGAACTTTTGTTCTTCCAGATAAATTTTGTTATTTTTTTTCTAGCTCTATAAAATATTTTTTGGTAGTTTGATTGGTATGGGACTGAGTAAGTTTAGATTTAGTTTAGATAGAATTGTCATTTATTACCTTAGCTCAGCCTACCCATGAGCAAGTAATATTTTTCCAATTATTTAGATCTTACTTTATTTGTGTGAAAAGTGTTTTGTAATTGTGATCATATCGTCCCTGGGTTTGTTTTGGCAGGTAGACTCCTAAATATTTAAACTGTCTACAGTAACTTTAAATGGAATTTCTCTATCTCTTGCTCTTGGGCTTTGTTAGTAATATATAGAAAGGCTGATGATTTAGGTGGGTTTATTTTATATCCTGCAACTTTGTTGAATTTGTTCATTATGTAATTGTCCTTTTCATTGTTTCTTATATCAAAATAGTATTCCATTACATTTATAGACTTGTTTCTCCATTCCCCAATAGACAGTCAACCCCTTAGTTTTCATTTCTTTGCCAATACAAAATGAGTTGCTATAAATATTTTGGTGCATATGGATCTTTTTCCTCTTTCTTTCATCTCTTTTGGGATAGACCTAGTAGTGGTATAGTCAGGTTAAATCATATTCACAATTTACTTTTGGGACATAGTTCCAAATTACTCTCTAGAATGTCTAGACCAATTCACAAGCCTACCAGTAGTGCTTTAATGGTCCTGTTGTCTCACATCCCTTTCAATTATCATTTTCCTTTTTTGTTAACATTGTTAACCTGAAGGGCATGAGGTTGAAACTCAGACTGGCTAACAAACTTACTTAAGAAAAATAGTGATAGGGAACAAGACTCTGATTTCATTGGTCTACATAAAATTAAAATAAAAGTATGATGCATATATATATATATATATATATATATATATATATATATATATATATATATATATATGATAAACATAATTCCTCCATGCAAACTCCCACTGCCAGTGAAGGTTGGTATCTCTGTTTTTGCAACTTAACATCTTAGAGGGTTGCCAGAGAACTCAGAGATTAGGTGACTTGCCCAGTATCACAGAGCCAGGATGTGGCAGAGATGGGACCAGAACCCAAATTGTCCTAGCTTCAGGGCTAGTCCTCTCTATCCACCACAGCAAGATATTCCTCATTTTTAGAATTTAAGTTATTATTAGTGTATTTTACTTTGTATCACTTAACATTTTCCACTGCATCATCTCATATCCCAGAGAGCCATTCCTGAATGGCATTCCTGAAAATGACAGAGAAATAATAAACAAAAATAACAAAGAAAAAAGTTCTAGAAAACTAACGAATACAATAGCAGTCAGATGTCATAGGTAGCAGCATTCCCACCAGCTCTATAAAGAAGCATGAGGATATTTTTTCTCCTATCATGTCTTTGGACCAAGCTCAGAAGCCGTAACTTTGGAGCAGTTGACTTCAATTGTTATATTTATTTCCATTGCTGCAATTCTTGTATATATTTTGTTATTGGTTCTGTTTACTCCTTTTTGCATTAGTTGTTGCCTCATCCCCTTTGTGTGCCACATTTGGCTTAGACATTCTCCAGTCAATGAAGGACCCATCTTTTTAGCATTAGTAGCACTTTAGCCTTTTGGTGGCATGGCGAAACATAGTAAAATAGAACATTACAGTTCCTAAAGTACTGAAATTGAGTTTTACCCAAATGGCAACAGAGAGGCATATAGTGAGGGTGAGGAGGTTGTAATACGTTGTGGACAGAGAGGGAAGAGAATTGAAATAATTTGTTGTTGTTTTCAGTAAGGTCCAACTCTTTTGGGGTTTTCTTGGCAGAGATAAGTAAACCAAGGTAAACACAATTAAATGACTTGTCCAGGGTGACTCAGCTAGTAAATGTCTGAGGCCAGATTTGAAGTCAGATGATGAGTCTTCCTGACTCCAGCCAGCACTCCAACCACTTCCCTTTGGAGTCCGGGAGGCTACAAGACCAACAAAAAATCAAAGAAGTCCCTGCGCTCCGAGGGTTTACATTTTAATGAAAGTGTTACAGGAAATCGGAGATAATGGAACAAGTCCCTAAATTAAATACCCCAAGGTAAAACAAAAACAAACCCCCCTCAGTAACATTTGCAAAGAACTTTCTAATTCTTTATCTCTATAGATCTTCCCAACCGAGATGTGAAAGTATGAGTCATCTCACTCAGTCACCCAGCAAGGGAAGGTCTAGAATCTACGTCTCCTAATTCACTGTTTCTCCCCCACCCCCAAACTATAACTACATCACTGAATTTATAGCTGATAAGGATTTCCAAAGATCAACTTGTTATTCTTCCGCTTTCATCTCATAGATGAGGGACAGTAGGTTTACCAAAGCTCTTTCCATAGAACTCATGAGTTTGTAAAAATGGAAAGTTAGGCACAATTTTAAAGTGCTATGAAGTTTATCAAATGCTTAACAAATGCTATCTTGCGTTATCCTCACAACAACCCTGGGAGATAGGTACAATTAATGTCCCTATTTTACGGATGAGGAAACTGAGGTGAAAATGATTTGCCCCAGGCAACATATCTATCTGGGGCTGAATTTGAACTCAGGTCATCCTGACTTCCGAGCCCAACTCTTGGTTCACCAGGTGACCTATCTGTGAATGTGACGTGATGGTTAATGACTTTTTTTTTCTTTTTTGGTGGTGGTAGTGTAATCATACAGTCCATGATTTTTCCCAAATGTATGGCATCCTTTCCCCTTCCAAATATCTTTGAGAGCTTCTCTTTTCGTGTCCTCCAACTTGTATCAATGCCTACCCTACTGTGTGGCTTCAGCATGGGCCTCCCTTGTAAATCCTTGGTCCAGTCCAGTAGATTTTGTTCTCATCAGAGTAATTTTGATTTTCTCCAGGAGCCCTTAGGAGATGGGGATGTTAATTCGGATGTAGAGACTCCTCAGTCTGGGTGGGACAAGAGTTTGCATCTGTTTGTAGATAACACCGTGTTTACTACAGTCCCCAATATGCTGAATATCCTACTAAAAGCATCAATAAACATTTACCAGCTCATACCAAGCACGAGACACTGTGCTAAGTGCCCTGGGGATGGATGTACACAAAGAAGAAAAAGGCAGTCCCGGACTTCAGAGAGCTTACTATCTAATGGGGGAAGAAAACAATAAGCAAAAGAATGCGGAAAGTGGAGGAGAGAGGGACTGCCTGAGGATACCCAGCCAGGAGGTAAAACATGAATTGAAACCAACCAGAGGAAAAGATAGTAAATGAAGAGTCAGCTGGAAAGGTGTTCAATGTAAAAGCCAAATTACTCTCCATGATGATGAGATTTGAGGTGATGAAATCTTAAACACTAAATGAAACCTATAAGCACTTGAAAGAATTTGAACTATCTACACAGGAACTGCCCAGGCTATAATATACAGTTGAATGGACAGTTTATAGAACTGTTATTCGCCCTTCATTGCTCAAGAAGACCATGCCATCAGAGAAATAATGACACGACTTGCACTTGACTTTGTTTTGAGCAAGGAAGGACTGTGCAGGTCACCAGCCTCACTTCTCCTCCAGAGCCATGTGAATCCAGTGACCAGATATTCATCAGGATGACTGGAGATGACCCAGGCTGAGGCAATTGGGGCAGTTGGGTGGTGCAGGGTGGATAGAGCACCAGGGCAGGAGTCAGGAGGACCTGAGTTCAAATTTCACCTCAGACACTTGACACTCATTAGCTATGTGACCTTGGGCAAGTCTCTTACCGTCAGTACACATCTCATGGACAGATATTACCCCTCCAAGCAAGTGAACTGTGCCCAGATTTGAATAGGAAGGCAAGGGTAGGATGGATTGCCTTTTGGACACTGCATTAGTCAGGGAATAAGCAGTTATTAAGCACCAGGCTTTTAATGATCTCAACACGTTTACTGAAACAAAAGCTCATTAATACCCCCCCCCCAAATATTCTTCTAATAATCAGTAACAAGAACAACTAGTAAAAGAGGTGGGGCCTAATCAGGCTGGGAGATAAAGGGGATAACCAATAGATAGCCTCTGTGTTCCATCGGTATCCCAGCAATGTGCAGAGATTTAGAGGGAGGCCCCAGCAAGTTGAGTGAACCCCCTGTAGGAAATGGCCAGGAGAACTGGGATAAGAAGAGTACCGGATGAAAGGCCATGGATAGGTGTCCATTTGCATCTATGAAAGAAGTACTCAAAATAATGAGATTATAGACCCTTCCAAGGTTCTCACAAGCCAAAGAGGGTGGATAGAACAAACCTTATTTTACTCTCATTTAATAAATGAAGGAACTGAGGTTAAGTGAATTGCCCAGCAATTGTGAGTTGGCAGGTCTGTTGCTCATGGTTGCTCCCTAAAAATTAGGGTGTCTAGCAGAGAGAGAAGAGGCAACAGTGGTATAGAGAGAGAGTTGACCCCCAAAGTCCTCTGATACATACTACTACTATGATCCTGAGCCGATCACCTAACCTCTGTGTCCTTGGGAACTTACTACAGCCCAAAGGCACAGAAGTTGCCCATCTCCATTGGTGGAGGGTGTTTCCACACTGGCTATTAGTTCCCCACACCGATGAAATTATACGTGGGGAATTAATCTCAGCATTCATTCCTCCCCCTCCCCCTTCTCTAGGAAGGACTTTGTATTGGTACAGAGTTTATAGCTTATTGAAGACTATTCCTAGCTATCAACAAGCTTTTATTTCTTTCCTTCTTTTTGGTGGGGTGGGGGTGGTGAAGCTGAGAGCCTAGGAAGTTTTTGCCTAAGGGCATACAGTTTCCTGACTTTGTCCTCTCACCTTGGTAAGGCTGTGTGTGTGTGTGTGTGTGTGTGTGTGTGTGTGTGTGTGTGTGAGAGAGAGAGAGAGAGAGAGAGAGAGAGAGAGAGAGAGAGAGAGAGAGAGACTGAGCCAAAACCATGGATTTAATATCAGAGGAGTTAGAATTCTGTGACCTTGAACACAGTCTCAGTTTCTCTGACTGTAAAATGAGGGGTTTTAAACCAAGTAAAAATCTCTTTTAACTTGGATTACTATGATCTTTTATAGAAATCAAATCCCAGACACCTAAAAGCAAACCCTGGATTTGGGTCCCTCACCCAGTCTTTGGGAAATTCAGAGGAAGAGGGCAGGGGTTCTGTCAAAAGCAGAGAGTCTGGGTTTTTACAAAATAAATAATTTTTCTTGCCAGAAATCTTGAACAAGAAACGTTCTGTTCGTCTATCAAGGAAATTACAAGCCTGAGCAAATATTATGGTTGCGGTGCATTTATTTTTGATTTAAAAAAATATGCAAATTTGTTTGCAAATTGGGCGCAGCCCTTTGCTTTCTGGCTGGCAGGCAGGGCTTCCCCCATGGCCCAGCGTGGTGGCCTGGCAGGCTGCCCTGTGGCCTGGCTCCCTGCTCTCCCCACCGCTGGCCCAGCCCTGCCCCCCACCTCTATTCCCACCCTTTCTCCCCTTCTGTCGAAGCAAGCCTGGACCAGGAGGGAGCAGATGGCAGAATTCCCTCACCTCTTCCTGGGTCCTGGGCTGGCATTGGGGCCGGGCCAGGGGATTAAGGAAGTTGGGGCAGGGCTTCTTCTCAGCTGAGAATGTCCCATTTCATACCCAACCCACCCAGAATACTGATGTCACAGCATGTGCGGATTCAATCTCAATCGGCAAACAAATGCCTACTAGGTGCACCGGTCAGATGTATTTTAAAGGTTACGCTATCATACGTTGTGGCTAGTGCTTGCATCTCTTGTTGCGGGGTGCCTTACGTGAGGAGACACTGGGAGTTGTGTTTGGGTTGTTTGTTTTGTTTCCTTCGCCTAAGTTGTGGCCTGTGTTAAGGGTGGTTTCTTCTGGCTTGTCCCCTGCAGGGAGTGGAGCGAGGTTTTGCGTGTGGGGGCGGGGGTTGTGTGGCCAGCCTCTGCTCAGGGCGACGATCAGCTTGGGATTTGCCCTCAGGTTGGGGGTGACCAACGTGGTTCCGGGTTGTAGTAAACCTTGTGCTGCAAGCTGAGTTACCTCGTGGGGTATCTCCGGCAGGCGCTGTGCTGTTTCACTTTGTGTCGCATGCAGTTGTGTCTGTGTTGCTGCCATGGCTTTTGCTCCTGGTCTTGTGTGTGTGTGTGTACTTCCCAGC
>CM053771.1:26584161-26792320 GCA_028658325.1 Potorous gilbertii
CACACGCACACACACGCTCCCACACAGACACACGCACACGCAGACACGCTCCCACACGCACACACAGGCCAGCAGGGGGGCCCGGCCGGGGCTGCCGCTGCTTTCTCCGGCTCCGCCCGCGGGCAGCAGCAGCCCCCGGGGCTGGGCGAGGAGGGAGGGGGAAGGGGGAGGGGGCAGGCTTGAGCCGGGCCGGGCGGGCGGGGCGCCGGGGAGGGGGGGCGGCTGTTCCTGGAAGAGCCCAGCCTGGGGAGTTGGTCACATTCTTGGCCCCGATTCAATGACTGAGGCAGACACCAACAAACAGCGCGCGGGCGGGGGAGCAGGGGGCGGGGCGAGCGGCGCGCGGCGGCGGCGGCGGCGGCATGAGCTCAGCGCGAGGCGCTCTCTCAGTCCGAGCCGGAGCGCCGAGGCGAGAGGATGTGTGCTGCGTGCCCGCAGCCCCGCGCCGCCGCCGCCGCTCCCGCCGCCGCCTCCCGCCCGTCCTCCGCCGCCAGCCGCCCCAGCCTCGGCCGCCGCCGCCGCAGCCCCAGCCGCCGCCAGCCCCGCGCCAGCGCGGCGCACTGAGCCCGCCCGCCCGCCCGCCAGCCAGCCAGCCCGCGGCGCAGCCGGCCGGGAGCCGGAGCAGCGGGCGGCGGCCGCGAGGAGGCCCCGGGCGGCGCTGAGGCGGCCCGCGAGCGGCGGGGCCGGGGCCCGGGCGCCCGAGGAGCGCGTCGGGCGCAGCTGCGAGCCGCCGGCGGAGGCGGCCAGGCCGGCGGGCCCCGCGCCCGCGCCCGCGCCGGAGATTCGCGCCTCGCGGCCCCGGCCCCGGCCCCGGCCCCGGCCCGGGCCCCCGCCGCGGCGGCCCCGGCGGCCCCGGCCCCTGTCCGCGCGCCCCCCTCCGCGAGCCCCGGCCCCGCGAGCCTTGGCGTTGGCGTTGGCGGCGCGCGCCGGGGCATGCCCCGCGCCTAGAGCCCGGGGGGCGCGCGGGGGGCGCGCGGGGGGCCCCGGCGGCGGCGGCGGCGGCGGCGGGCGGGGCGCGGGGCGCGTGGATGTGGAGGTGGCGCCGGCCCCGGGCGCGCACCAGCGGCGGGACCCTTACCCCCTCCCCGCGGCAGCCTACCCCTACCGCCCGGGAGGGGGCGAGGGCGAAGCCGCCGGGGCCGTGATTTGCCCGCAGCCGCCGGGGCTCGTTCCCCGGGACCCCGGGGCCGGGGTGGGCCGGGGCCGGGGCCGCGGGCGCCGCCGGGGGGCTCGGGCCGGCGGCGGCGCCGGGGGCGGCGGGGGCGGCCGCGGCTCGGGCCGGGAGCGGGAGCGGGCGCGGGCCCCCGAGCCTCCGGAGCGCACCATGGAGACGGTGGGCCCCGGCCGCAGCAGCTTCCAGCCGCACCCGGGGCTGCAGAAGACCCTGGAGCAGTTCCACCTGAGCTCCATGAGCTCCCTGGGCGGCCCGGCCGCCTTCTCGGCGCGCTGGGCGCAGGAGATGTACAAGAAGGAGAGCGCCAAGGAGCCGGGCGCCGAGCAGCAGCAGCCCCCGCCGCCGCCGCAGCCCCCGCAGCCCCCGCAGCCGCCGCCGCCGCAGCAGCAGCAGCCCCCGCCGCCGCCCGTGCTGCACCTGCCCCCCATCCAGCCGCCGCCGCCCGTCATGCCGGGCCCCTTCTTCATGCCCTCGGACCGCTCCACCGAGCGCTGCGAGACCATCCTGGAGGGCGAGACCATCTCGTGCTTCGTGGTGGGCGGCGAGAAGCGCCTGTGCCTGCCGCAGATCCTCAACTCGGTGCTGCGGGACTTCACGCTGCAGCAGATCAACTCGGTGTGCGACGAGCTGCACATCTACTGCTCGCGCTGCACGGCCGACCAGCTGGAGATCCTCAAAGTCATGGGCATCCTGCCCTTCTCGGCGCCCTCGTGCGGGCTCATCACCAAGACGGACGCCGAGCGCCTCTGCAACGCCCTGCTCTACGGCGGCGCCTACCCGCCGCACTGCAAGAAGGAGTTCGCCAGCGCCCTGGAGCTGGAGCTCACGGAGAAGAGCTTCAGGGTGTACCACGAGTGCTTCGGCAAGTGCAAGGGGCTGCTGGTGCCCGAGCTCTACGTCAACCCCAGCGCCGCCTGCATCCAGTGCCTGGACTGCCGCCTCATGTACCCCCCGCACAAGTTCGTGGTGCACTCGCACAAGGCCCTGGAGAACAGGACTTGCCACTGGGGCTTCGACTCGGCCAACTGGAGGGCCTACATCCTCCTGAGCCAGGATTACACCGGGAAAGAGGAGAAAGCCAGGCTGGGCCAGTGCCTGGACGACGTGAAAGAGAAGTTCGACTATGGCAACAAATACAAGAGGAAAGCACCCAGGGTTAGTGTCCGCTTGTCGTCACCTCCTCCGCTCCCGAACCGCGGCCGGCGTCCGGCCCAAGGGCTCCCTTCCCCTACCCCGCCTCCCCGCCTGCTGGGGAGCGCTCCCGAGTGCTGAGCCTCGTTTAGCCAGGCGCTAGCAAAGGGTTAGTCCCGATGCCGCTGGCCTGCCCGCACGGGGATGCTCCCAGACAGGCAACGGGGAGAAGTCCCGCGGAACGCTGAAAAACCCCGTTAGGCCACTTGGTCCTTGCTTCCGGGGCCTCTCGGTTCTTCAATTTGAGGGTGTGGATTTCAGGCCACTTTTAAGACTGTGTCCTCCCCTCTCGGCCCCCCTCCCTCAGCGATAGGACCCATGCAGATCTAGAAAGAATGTGGATCATTTCAGTATTCTTTGCTCAGTCTTGGATAGGAAACTCAGCTCCTCTCTGGCCTTCCTCCTCCCGAACCACATTAGACCCTCCCAGTCTTTTCTCCTCCCCCCTTGGTGGTCAGTTTGTTAAAATTCTACAGCCTTGTGTGGGTAAAATGCATAATGCATTAAATGTAAATGCGTTCCCAGGTTACTTAGCAATTGCAAGGATAAAATGGGGGGCGGGGGGGGGAGGGAAGGAGAGAACCTCTCCATAGATGTATAGAATTATAAAAAACCCACAGCAGCAAACATTGAAAAATTAAAATCAGTCGCCGTTGTTAAATAAATAGGTATGTAAGGTAAAGAAACTGCATATAGGTATACTTAGTGGGGCCTGCAGTGATTGACTAAGGCTAAAGTCTTAGACATTTTTAAAATCTTAGATTTTAAGTAAGTAAGTGATTGTGTGTTTTGGGGTAAGGAGAAGGGCAGCTCTCATCTCTCACTGGATATTAAGTCCCATGAATGTGGGGGCTTCTTTGCCTAGGTTCTCCAGCTAGGTGGAGAATGGGCCCGGAAGGCAGGTGTTGTGTCCAAAGCTGCAGAGGAGTCAGTGGCAAAGCCAGACTTCCAGACTCCTGACTCCAGTTATGGACTGTTAGTCTGCTGGGCCTGTCTGCCAGTATGTGGGTCCCAGCATTGCCTCCCTGGGTGAGGAGAGAGATCTGTTTGGCACCTGGCAGCGTTCCTAATCAGTGGGCACCGAAGCCATCGGCTCCAGGAGCTCCGGAGTCCCATCAGAATGTCTGAATAACCGATGGGCCGGCCATTTGTTTTGAACTAAAAGTATTTCATTCCCTCCCTCCCTTTCTCTCTGAAATACAGAAAAGAGTGATACTGAAAGCCTTTTAGACAATACAGCTCTGTTGTTTGCTGAGGAGTATTTGTGTGATCCTGCAGGAGTCTTGGGTTGTGGCAGATCTGGAGACCCATTAGACACTTAGACTATTCACTGAGATTCTCATTAACTTTTCAATGCACCCTTCATGCTCCCTCCCCACCCCTCAAGTATTTGTAACTTTTCTTTTAAGGATCCAGGCTTATTAAATTGCACATAGAAAATGCTGCATTTGCGCTCAGCTAATCTTGGGAGGCCTAATTAATTCAGCTATTGCATCAAACTTTTTTTTTCTTCTAAATCTGTGAATAGATTTCTCCACCCCAGTTTCTCCGGGAGTTCCTTCAGTTTGAGTGTCAGAACCATTGTAGGAGGGCCGCTGTAATGAGGCAAATGATCTCTTCTAGTTGGAGGTGGATGTGTTTTTAATGGTTTGTCTATCCTTAGCTAATCAGGCACTTACTCTAGTGACAGGTTTCGATTGACCTGTATGTACGTGTCTCTGTATTTGGGGAGGGGAGGAGAAGGGGTGCCCAGTAGAAGTTTGGGGGGAGGGAGTGCAGAGATTGAAGTGGGAAACCTGTTTGTGTGGAAGATTATCTAGCTGAACTCAAGATTGATTGTCACTTTCAGGAATGGGATAAGGTTCAGAAATGGAGTTGACTGTAGTTGGTTGAGCGTTCATATGGCTCCCTGTAAACATTTCCTGCCTTGCTGTAGGCTTGGTCGTTGCGGGGTGTGGGGGTTTGAAGTTAGCCCCCCTTTTAAGCTTCCTTGACTTTCTCTCTCTTCTGAGAAGCTACCAGCGATCCCTAAGTCCAGGCTGTCTGCTTCTGCAGTTTGTAGATAATTGTGGATGTATTCAAATAGACTCTCGTGCTGGTAGACTACTGCCCAAGGCACATAACACTGGAATAATTTTTAGGTCAACGAGCCCACGGCATCTTGAAGGGAGGCTCTTTTGTGAGAAGAGGGTGTGTGAGATTTTTGCATATTTATCTGAATGTGGGTTTGTATGTATGTTTGTGGTGTTTCTTTTTTACTTCGGTTGGTTTGGTCTAGGACTGTGGTGGAGAGTTTGGGTCCCAAGTAGGACTCAGTTGGTAAAAGCCACACATTTCAGGAGGTTGGGGGAGCTCATACTTGGGTTTTACCCTACTGGGTGCTGGATTTTTTTTTTTTTTTTGCTAGTTTCTAAGCTCGTGGTAAGCTATGGAATAACATGTCCCTACCTGCTCTCAAGGCACTGCATCTCAGACTTGAGAAGAATAACTCCGAACGGCCATGTCAGGGAATTTTACTCTTCAGTACAAGGCAGTGTAGAATAAGTAAAGTGGGCCCATGAGGAGATGTCTCAGGGCTTTCAAAAGCTAGTGGAAGACCTTTGCCTAGGACTGATCTCATTGATTCATTCCTCAGTCTTTGTCTTTCTCCCCTCCTAACTCTTTTCTTGGCTCACAGCTTCTCCTCTGGTTTCCTCTTGCACAAGATAAGTCTGCTTTTTTTCCCCTGGGTTGGGATCCTTGTAGGTGGGGGAAGGGAGGGCCCGGGGTAGTGGGAAAAGACCATGTTTTGTAGGAGGCGATGACTGGCTCTGACATTAGACTTACATGGGGTCCCTGACCCTGGGCCAGTTAGAGGAGCTTTTGTGAGTCTCATTTTCTCCTCTGGAAAATGGGGATAGTAATGAATGTCTGTAGTATTTAACTTCCCAAGATTCTTGTGAATGAGATGATATAGGTAAAGCCGGAAAGAAAACCCAACAGTGTATAAATAAATGCCTGCATTGACGATTTTCTCCTTCCTGGTTTCACAGCCACCCCCCCATCATCTTTGCAGGGCTTTTCCTCTGTGTCCTCAGTTCTTGTAGGCCCAGGCCCTGCTCGACTCTGCCCTGGTTTCCTCTGAATATTGATGTTTTCTCTGTGCCCGCCCCTTTCCTCTCCCTCACCACAGGCTTTTCCTCTCACTGTGTCTGGGCACCACCGTTTGTAGCTGGGGAGTAGTGTCTGCCGGGTCCCACCCAGCAGGATGGACGGCTTGTTCTCTGGCTCCCAGGCGGTGTGAGCCATTTTGGTATGCAGCTGCACCCTGATTGAGCCCCAGGGAGCCCCAGCACTTGGACTCCTGTAGGCGAGTCACCTAGCGGGGTGACCCCAAGCTCCGGCTCCTTCCTGGGAGGGCACAACAGCTTTCACTCTAGCCAAATCCACTGGGCTTTTGTTGGCTTATTACAGTGTTACACCTCTCTGTAGTGTTTATATATGTACGTACATATATATCTATATCTATATATATATATATATATAGATATATATAAATGATTTAAAATCACCCAGAGGAAAAGAGAAGGAAACAATATGTTGTAAATATGTCAGCTTGTTAGAACTTTCAGTGGGACTTCATCATTGACCTGCCAATCAACAGACATTTTTTAACCACCTACTAAGTGCCAGGTCTTACTTATTTCTTGGAAATAGGAGTCAATCGAAAGAGCGTTTTTTTGGGGGGCGGGGGTCATTGAGTACACTTTGGGGGCCATCCCAATGGAAAACTACTACGCTACCCTCCGCGCCTTCAGCCCTTCCACAGCCAAATTGTGTTACTGCCTGAGTCCTGGACAGAAACAGGTTTTGTTTGGACCAGGTGTGTATGCTGAATCCCATAAGGGGGGGTCTTACATTTATTGGAGAGACCCTGAAACCATGAAGGAGGGGGCAGGGACCCCTCTTTTAGCCAGTGGTGGAAGCTGAGGTTCTCATTGGTCAGCTAGCACCACAGTTCACAACCCCCAACCCAAACTTTACAAATACTGAAAGGAAATTAAAATGCTTCCATATTTGTCCAGAAGCAAATATCAGCAGGTTTTTTTTTTTTTCCAAAGGCTGGAAATTGAGTCACTGATCTTAATGTGGGATGGCTTCTCTGGTGGTTGTTAAAATGAAAAATGTGTAGGAGGTCGGAAAACCACAAACTTAGATGGCTCTTCTTTCCATCTTGGGAGCAGGTCCTTGATTTACCAGCCCCTGCAGCTCAGTTGACTTTCCAGGGCACAGGAGGCCTGGACTCCCACCTCTGTGCCTTTCTTCCCCTTGGAACTACTCCTACAGCTGTAGGTTGGAAAGGGAAGGGAAGTGTTTTTCTCTCCCTTCCTGTGTGTTCCTTTTCTTTAATTTCTCAAGTCCTAGGCAGGGTGAGGAGGTTAATACTTAAGGAGTGAAGAATGTTTGTGGGTGGGTTATGGGGGAGGGGAAGAGGCTCTTCTCAGACCCCATGATGCTCTTAGGGTTTTTACTTGTGGTCCAGAAAGAAGTCCTTCTAGGACTCAGGTGAGTCCCCTTTGATTCCACTCTCTCGCACCAGGCTAGTTTCTCTTCTCTTGCTGATTGAGCAGTAGAATTGGACTTTGGTGTTTCTAGCACACAAAATGCTGTCATTTAAAAAGGGAGACAGGTTTGCCCAGAGTGGAAATTCATGCTGCTGCCCTGGCCCAGTGCCTTTGAATCTGTCTCAGAAGCCCACTGGGTCCCTGACAATGTCACAGGGTGCTACCACTTTTCCTATGGCCACAGGGGGAGTTGTGTGTGGCCTGTATCTCCAACTTTGAGGTTTGAGCTATTTTCTCTCTTTCTATGGCAGAAATGTTGTCTGGTTATTCAAGAGACAGGAAATGGTTATTGTCTCTTATGACTTCAGCATTCTTTGTAGCAGAAATATTTACTAAAATTTGTGATGGGTTATTTTAACTGCGCACACACCCTCCAGATGATTCCCCAAATTCTTAGAGAAAGTAGGTCAGAAGAAGGATCCCTTTTCAGGAGGCCCCCAAGGTAGAGTCCAGATACCTGAGTTCAAACTCAGTCTTCTATACTAGTTTTGTGACCATGGGCAAATTTTACTTCAGTTTTCTCATCTGTAAAATGGGTATGATAATGCTTTTTTGTAACTCTTCTCATGCTGTATAAATGTGAATTACACAATAATTTTAGGCCAGGGGTGGGCAACATTTGGTCTCAAGGCTACATGTGGTCTACAACGGATTGTCTTACGAAGTTTAGATTCAGTCAGAGGACAGAACTCAGGGACCTCGAGGGCTACTATGTGACCTCTAGACCAGAGGTTCCCCACTCCTGCTTTAGGCTGATTATAAAATATCAGCAGTTAATAGAATAAATTGATTTGGGATGAGTGGCTCTGAATAAGATTAGTGAATACTCCTATAAAGAGAGGCCCCCCCCCAAAAAAAGGTGTGTGTTTTAATCCCAAATCTTTTTCATATTTTATCCAGATGCTTTGGGGAATGGAGGAGGAGGGGATTGGAGGGCTTCTTTTCACTTGACTATCTCCTTGAAAACCTCTCTTTCTTCCAGAAGGAGGTAAACATAAATAAAGGGGGGGGGGTCACTGAAGTAAGAGAGCTTGAGAAATGGAGACTTTTAAAATGTAGAAACTAGGAAAGATATTTGAAATTTAAGCTCCTCCCTCCACCCCCCCCTTCCCCCCTGCCTGCCCAGTTCAATTCTTTTCTAATATTTTAAACTGGAGCTACTTTTAAGGGAAGGCCCTGCTAACTTGAGTTGGGCAGAAACAGCTCTTTGTTCTCCTTAGTTCTTGGCAGTTAATAGTTCACACAAAGTCTAGCTTTTCCACTCCATTAGAACCCACAGGACCTGGACTCCAAAAATCAAGGGTCCAGCCACAGCTCTGCCCTTCCTACCTTGTTCTGTGCAAATAATTTGATCTCTCTGGGCCTGGGGGTCCTTATCTATAAATTCTGGTCCTGTCTACTTTATGTACCTTATAGGTGTCCAGAAATCTCATACAGAGCTCACCCTGGGTCGAGGTGAGCAATTTTTTTTCCAACAACAGTATTTGGTTAGGTTTATTATTTATATATCTATATCTATATATATCTATATATATATATGGGTATATATATATACACACACACACACACAGACACATATACATAATAGAGACTTAGTGGGTCATTTCTTTTGTCTGCTGTTTTCATATAAGTTTTAAAAATACTATCAGTCATTTATATAGTTCTTTTGATTTGGCTAGGCCTCTTTGATCGTCCCCCCACTGGGTAGCTTTAAATAAAAAAGGACCTGGGGACTGGGGGGAGGTATGTGGGGGGAAATGGGAAAAAAAGGAGAAACCGACTGTCTCCTAGCTCTTGGTGGGTGAGTGATTTTCCTCTGCTGTGCTCTGGGCTTTCATTTGGTTTTTTTGGATGCAAATTTTGGTTAACACTGAGCCCCCATGTAAATTGACAGCCTTGAATTTTTATAGTGGTGATTATTCTTTGGATTCTGATTTAAACTGGGCAGACCCAAAGGCTGTGGATGGATGCCTTCCATACCAAAGCCACCCTGTGAATTTGCTGTGAATTTGATTTGGCTGATGTTGTAATGGTAACTGATAGGAAAATCAATGCTAATGGGGCCTTCCCAAACTGGCGCTTTGGCTTTTCCGAAAAGGGTGGAAGGGTGGGACGGAGGGGGCAGCCTCATCTTAAAAGCTATAATTGTATTTTCCGTGGAGCAACTTGGAGATAAGGAGGAAGGCAGCCAAATCCTTGGCCCAGTCTCTGGCCATGCTGGCCTGCAGTAGCAGCCTTACTTCGCTGGCTTTCTGGACAGACAGATTTTTCATCTGTCTCCCTCCCCATTGGAGGCTGTTGCCTTTGCAGTGGAGTTGGCTCTCTGGGGTCTCTGTCGCTTTGACTTGTGGCCTCTGAGCTTTCCTGGGTGGTAGCCGATGGCCCTGGGGCTTGCTTTCCCTCTGTCTTTTGGTTCTTGTTAATTTTTCTCTGTCAGTAGTATCACTTTGGAGAATAAGGTCATTCACTTGGACTTCTACTTGGTTTCTCAACCTTTTCACCAGCCGGTTTGTGTAATGTCTGTCTGAAATGTTGAGTAAGGGCATTGAAATAGCAGACAGGATTTCCAGTATAAGGAAGTCTGGGTTAAGTATAACTCAGGCTGGGACTGCCGGCTCCTCATCTCCATCCCAGACCACTGGCTTCAGCAGCTGGAGAGAGGGGCCTCGAAGAAGGCTTTTGGGGAGCCTGGTTTCCCCATGTAGAGCAACCTTAGAATGGGGGATGGAGGAGGGGCTGCTGGGCCGTCGTTGCTACTGTCTGCTGGGGCTGTCTGTCTCTCCCTCCAGGAGGTGTCTGATCACCGGGCTCTGCCTGCAGATTACTGGCCTCTCTGTGGCACTGAGGAGATTTCACAAGCACTAATAATGTCTCTTTCTAGGGATTGCGCAAATTCAGAGAGGATTTCTCCACTGGAGGAATTATGCAAGCTTCAACTGAAATGCTTTTTAAAAGATTTCCTTTGTTTTGAGTGAGAATGCCGAGGTTGCAATGATTGTTCTCTTTAATTGGACTAGAACCCAGAGCTGAAGGAAAAGGGGGGAACCTTGACTGCTCGGCCCAGTGGCCATTGGTCTTGTGGGACAGGGTACATCCATCCATGCACCGAGCTGAGGGTGACCATAGAGAATCCCTCATCCGATGTCAATGGAGCTCGAAGGGAGCCTGAAGGTGGCTTTTGAGGCCCCTCTGGGCATCTGTGAGTCTATATTGGGAAACTGAGCACATTTGAACAGAGTAGCGCCCAGCAGGAAGGTCTCTTTAGCAGAGACCTGCCCACCCCCAGCCTGGCCTAGACAGCCGCCACTTCAATTCTCGAATGATATTTTGAAGCATCTCATTTATTGTCTATGTGTTTTTGTCTTAAAAAGTCATGCCACCCAAGCCCCCTTGGTGAATCCTGTGGCACTTTTAACTTGGGAAAAGAAGCGGCCTCGTGAACAATGCAGACTTAGGGTTTTCCAAAGGACTGTGATGGGATTGATTTTAAGGACAGTTCTTTTTGGCTAAGCCTTATTTGCTGTTTTAAAATGTTTCTAGCCCTGATTTATGGAGCTGCTGACTGTTACAGGAAAATGGCCAGTAGTTTTGAGATAACTGTGTCCAGGTGCCAAACAATGACTTTGAATCGTGTCTGAGGTATCAGTGAAAATACTTTTTGACATTTTTTTTTTTCCTGAGTGAAAGACCCATCTTAGCACTTGCTGGGGCTCCTTGGGGCGCGATCTGAAGTCTTTCTTCTGGCTTCTTAGATGTGAATTTTCAATGATAACCTAAATGACCCTGGACATAGCCTCTTTTGCTGAATATCTTTTAGTCCCAACCCACCCCCACTTGTAGAGACTGGGAGCACATTCTCTGGGGAGGGGAAATTCCAGGGAAATACCAAAATAAGCTGAAAACTCAAAAAGATTGTAAAGCTGATTTGGTTGTGGTGATGGGGCAGTGGAAGGGAGAGTTTGCACTTGATATCGAGTTATGTGACTCAGTCTGGAATTTTGCTGCAGTTTGTAAAAAACCAACCATGATCAGGCATGAATAGACGGTAACTGAACACCTGTTTAATATTAAAATCAATCATTCTGTGCTTCGTGGCTTAAGCTTGTAATTCAAGTTCCTTTCAGTCATTTCCTTGTTCTTTTTTTTTTCTTTTTTTGGGTTGGGGGGGAGGAGTGTTGGAGAATTGCCTGTAGCCAAGAAATGGAGAGAGTAGAATGAACTTTAAAAAGATTCTGGCTTAGAATTTTTGTCTTTCATGGTTCTTTGGAGTTCTTTATGATGTCAGCACTTTTTAAAAGATGGTTAAAAAAATACTCTGCAATGAGACCTTTGATATTTCATCATTTATGGAGAAGATAAAAGGATTGAGAAAAATTCTGGAGGCAGGTTTTTATTAGTTTTCTAGCCTTTCTTTACTTGAGATGGGGGTGGAGAAGATGGAATACAGGAGGAACCCTGGCTATTATTAAGGTTGATTGATCTTAATGGGTATAATTTTTAGAAATTAAAATGGAATAGATGTATACACACACACATGTATATTAATCTTCGGCTTGAATCGGTAGTGATGGTTTTACAGTCGGCGCCAATAATCGAGTCTGGAATTTAGGGCTAGGTTGGGTGCTTTGATGATTTTAATATTTCTTAGAAGACATTTTTGGATGGCTCACGTGCTACTATTCATAATATTTAGCTATAAGGATTAGGAACTCAGGATGTGGAGAGGGAAGGTACTTACCATAGGCATTACAGTTCATCTGAGTTTTCTGGAAGTTTGCCTAATTATTTTGAAAAAAAAACTTTTTTTTTTTTTTGCTAAAAACTTGTGCAGGTAATAGTTTCCCCCTCCCCTTTTTATTTCAACAAAGGAAGTTAGAGTGAAACTTGGTTGCTCTGGGTTCAGATTTAGGGCAGGTATAGATGAGATCCTGCTGATGCTGGGAAGGTGTCTCTTCGAAGTCCTGGGAGGAACCGAGTTTTATTTAGGCTGTGGTTAGTGTGAAAAGACCTTGAGTACCTGACCAGCAGGTGTTTGTTTATCCTCCTTATTCCTGGTCAGTTTAGGCAGGTTATCATTAGTTCAAGATTACACAATGCAGGGATGTTTTTAAATATGACTGTGAGGTAAGGACAGAGCTGAAATCAGAGTCCAATGTACAGATATGGAAAGGAGCCCCCGGTGTACCTCTGGACAAAGTTGGGCTGCCTCAGTCACTCACTGGGGTGTTGCTTGATGGTGAATGCTGGTTGGGAAGGGGTAGGAAGCACAAGGTGGAGATTATTGATTTCCCCTGGAAGCTTGGGCCCCATTGATCTCTCTGGCTCTCAGTTTTCTCATTTGTACAACGAATGGGTTGTTTGGATCCTATCTAAGGCCTCTTCCAGCTTTGACTCCTCTGACCTAAGGCATCCTGGGGATTATAGACCCTATTTCAGTTCAAGGATGTACTGTAGAGTAGAGAGTAAATGTTCTGTCTCCGAATTCCAAGGGGAGACATATGAACACACACACACCATGGATTCTTTCACTCTTTCTCTCTTCCTCTCTGTATCTCTCTGGAATAATTAGAGAAGGACTCCTCAGGTGGGACTCCAGTAGATGGTAGAAGTCATTGATGGTCAGAGATAGAAATGAGGAAGAGGTAGCCTTGCAGGAAGAGTGGGCATCAGGTTGTGGAGAGAAGGAGGGGGCTATACCTCACCTAAGCACCTCTCAGGAAGGGGAGTCTTAGAATGTCCCAATACTTTCATTTGATTTCCTAGCAAAAATGCCATTAAGTATGAAGGAGAAGGGAAGTGGCAACCTGCAGATATGTGAGATTGAACATTATTTTTTCTTGAGTAAATGTTTTTCAGGAAATGACAGCATTTTCTCTCCATTGGGCTTCCTCCTTTTGAAGGTCTGTTTTGTTTTGTTTTTTTTTTAAACCCAGGGCCATCATGAATATTTTGGTATATTGCTTGGAGGAATAGGTTTGAACTGTGCCCTAGGAGTTTAGGAAATATTCTCCCAGTTCTAGAAACCTGATGACTTGGTGGGAGGTGGCCCTGGCCCCTGGGGTGCTGCCTCTGCCACAATGCATTCTGGGATTTCCCTTTTGGCTGAATGGACGCTTGTTGGAGGGGGAGGAAGTGAATTCCCTGTGGGATGGGGGGGTGTATAAAGGGGCGGAGATTGTGGGCATGTTCTGTTTCATATGCAAAATACAGTAACACCCCCCCCCAACCCTGAAAAACAAAATCTTCTTCAAAATCAATCATGTTTGGAGCCCTGTGTAGCAGCTGTTGGCTGTGTTCGAAAGAATATTAATGTTCCAAAGATGTACAGAAGCTCTTTTTTTTTTTGTAACAAGAGGAGGAGGTACATAATCCTTTGAATAAGTACAGGTTTTTTTCCTTTGATTGAAGACACTGGTCAGTGTGGCATCAGTGACTGGACAGTAGGATCTCCAGGCTGCCAACTTCAGTTAAGGGATGAGTGTTGTTAAATGGTGTGAGTGAGTCAGGAATATATGAAGGGACACTTTTTGTTAAATGCAAAATTTGACTCTTGTCTTAGTAGTTGAAAAAGCCTAGTTGGGCCTTTTAGGGATGAAGGCCCTTAGTTAAAAAAAAAAAAAATCAATCTTTTGTAACAAAATTTGTTTACATATGTTACAGTTCTCTACCCTGTGAAAGCATTTCATTGACTTTGATTTGAATTGTTTTTCAATTACCTTTTAATTGGCTTGTCTGACAGTAATAGTCTCTGTCTGGCACACAGTAAGCACTTAAAATTTTTCATTCATTTCATTCATTCATTCATTCTCTTCCTCCACATTTTTATTTGGCTTGTCTGTAGAGTTCTAGGCAGTGGGAGGTTTTTGCTTGAAGTCGGTTCCAGGATGGCCCTTCGGATGCTAAATGCTAGGATGTCTTTCAGTCAAAAGAGTTATTTTCATGATTAACTTTTTAAAGTAATGAGAATGCTTTCCAATGTAGCCCATTACTGATTACCTACTATTGCTATCCAGTAAAAAATGAAATTCTTTCCTGTTTGATTCTCAGTTCAGTTGACAAATCAGATCTCTATAGTTAAATATAAGATGATTCTTTGTTTACAGTCTTCTGATGAAGGTTTGGTATGATAGAAGCAACATACAAAAAATAACTTTGTAATGTTACTATCACACATTGTAGCGTTGTCTAGAAAATGATCTCATTGGAAACACTGGGACCAGAGGGGTGGTTTATGTTTTTTAGATTAATCTTCAGAATCGCTAATATGTTTTATAAATGCCTGGTGATGCTTATTAATCAGTTTCGTATTCTCACGTTGGAGGTAAAAATTAGCATTAATTTAAAGCAGAAACCCACTGAAGTGTCATGACAATTGCATCCTTGAGTCAATGCCTGGACAAGTGAGTGGCTGGGCGGTGGAAGTGCAGAGCACTACTTCTCTTGCAATCATAAGAGACTTGGGTTTAAATCATGACTCAGAAAAGACTTTGTGGCCGTGGTCATATTTTCCCATACTCATTTTCCTTACGGGGTTAAATGTGACCCAAATATGAGTTGTGAGACAAGGCTGTAACCAGGTGCTTCCAAAACTGTCATCTTCATCGGTGCTTAAGATGCCATTGGGTTCTACCGAATTCCATGTTTCAGAGTCTATGAAGTATTGAGATTTGAGTTAGATAAAATATGATTGGGGTAATAGCTTATTCTTTTCTAATGAAATGCGACAAGGCCTAAGTGGATATTTTATTTGTTTGTTGCTCTGAAAAGGAAGATTTAACTAAAATTGTCCCCAGTAATCCAGCCTTCCTAAGGAACAGGCCTAGAGACAAGTGTATTATCAAGGGCCAAGCAGTAACATACTGCTCCGTTTTCCCCCTTTTGCTCGTTGTTGCAGGACCAGGCTATATGCCTGCACTTGGAAGCCTGTTTTGAATGAAGAATTATGACTTCCCTTGGGGCCTGAGCCTTCTTATGTCTTGAAGCTTATTTTGATTGAAGTTATATTTTAAATCTATTTATACAGGAATTCTTGCTTTCCCCAGCACTCAAGTCTGACCTGTATTTACTTCGCTGTAGGAATGAAGTCATCAAGATGGTTTATTTGAAATTTTTCTTCTAATTCTATAGTTTCTCCATTTGGAAAGATTAATCTGAAAAACACTGGAAAAAGTAGAAAAAAGACTGGCTTTTTAGTGGAAAATATAATATATTTAATGTGAGGGGAAAACTTGGAACCCTGACATGAGATGACTGATGTCAATAGGAGGTGTGAACCAATGGAAAGAAAACTGATTTGGGCTTTAGATTCTCACTTGACTTCTTACCCTTTCGTGACCTGGAACAAGCTATCCCTCTAGGGATTTTGTTTTCCTTGTTTATAAAATTACAGGATTGGACTAAATGACCTTCAGATCTCTTTAGATCTGTTAATAGCCATAGGAGGAAAATAGATCTGGGAATCGTGGTAAAACATTATTATTGCCTAGTATAATGAGAATGGAAATAAGGGGTCAGTATTTCCAAATACTGTCTTTTCTTTAATCCTTTCCTCTAAATGAATTGTTTTTATACTATTACCAAATAAGATATGTCAATGTATCAAATCAGATGTAGTTATTATGGTGACTTTTGGTCCCTTAAGTAGGGGCTGTGAGCACAGAGTGGGCTGGAACCTGCTTCCCAATTGTTGTTGAGGGTGGGGTACTGATTCTGGAAATTTGTTGGGTCATCAGGCAGTTTGCAGGTGTTTATTAGAGCTGTGTATGCCAAAGTCATGCAGGAACTGGTGACTGATTCTTTAGCTGGGAATATGGGTGTTTGTGTGTGTGTGTGTGTGTTTAACCCTTTTCCCGTAACCAAAATGGACCCCATGGGTTGTCGGCTCAGAAAAGCCCCTGATTCTCACTACAGGGGAACATAGCACTGATCACCCAGAGAACAGTCTTGTGTTTTGTATTAACTGATGGCATTCAGGGGAAGAGTATTTTAAAATGGTGGGACTATCTGGTTTTGGACCATCAGATTGGCTTTCACTTACTTAACCAAGCTTCTACAGAAATAGGTTGTGAAATCTTTACAGGAGTATTCTGTCCTAGGCAGTATTGGATTTGTTTGAGTTAATGCACTTGGAATGTGGTTCTCTTCCATAAAGATGCAGAGATGAGACCATTAACGTCAGTGAAATGAATATCTGTAATGGCTGATCTTGAAGGATATGGAATCTTACGGGGTTCCTTTGACTGTCTTTTTTATTCTTTGTTTTACCTGCATTATTTCTTTAGCATCTGAGCTGTGTGGAGCCTAAACCATTTATAAAAAAAAAAAAATTATACTCTCAAGTTGAATGATATGCAAATGTAGTCAATTAAGCGAGGGGTTTTTAATTAGCAGTTTAAGTTCATGTGTGAAGTGCCTTGCCTTAATTACTTGACAGTTTTGTTGTAAATTTGCTAAGTTTTTTTCTGCAGAACTATCAAAACTGTGATTTTTAAAAAAAAAAAACATTCTTATATTCAGCAAGTATCACCCAGCTAGCCTGACCCCCGTGCTTTTTTGTCTCAGCTCTTTACACTGTAAAGACAAGGTAGCTCCAGTAATTGAGTCAGATGACATTGAAAATCTCCCATTTAATGGCTCCTGAAAACCTTGTGCTGCTTCAAGTTTAGTTGGCCTACCTAGAAACCACTCCTCTGTTTAGCTCTGCCTCCACAGATTACCTTTGTATCCTGTACAGAGAAAGTGTATAGAGCATAGAGTATGTGCCTGTTTCTCTCAGCTGGGGAAATTAAATCTCATTTGAGTTTAAAAAGGTTGTCTCAGTGGAATCTCTCCTCCTGGTCTTCAGGGAAGTGACCTAGGCATTTTCAATATTTCAACCACCTTTTTGATATCCTCCTGGGGGGTCTGGGACAGCTAGATTTGGACAATGGATATGTGCAGAAGGGAATCTGCAGAACTGGACAGTGAATCATCTGTTACAGAAGGTGACCTGTTTCATCTTCCTCCTAATTTAAGTAGGCATGATGGGCAGGCCTCTCCTTCTCCTGTCTTTTCCCTTAGCCAGTCATATTTAGGCCCAGCTCCTAACAAGAGTCATGCTTTGCATGTGGCTAGTGCCTGTAGATTACCGAAATCAAAACTTTGTAGTAAAGGAGTGATCCTGAGTGATAAGAGTGTTTTTCAAACTTAAGGGAGAACAGTGTTGTGTATGGATATTGGGATATTTTTTTTAACAGATGTAAATGTTCGGGGAAAAAGGAGGGATACCTGTGACTTTCTACATTTTCTTCTCACTGAGAACAGTAAGGCAGTGTCCATAGTCTGACTTGATGAATGGGGTGGGCTTCGGCACAGCCACTGCCATCCAAACCTGGCTTCCAGTTTAAGATGGTCCTTCTTCTTCCTTTTGTAACTGAGCTTTTCATGACAACCTGGTGTTTAAGTCACTATTCAGTCTCAAAGTCTTTAAGCTTCATCAAGGTTGGTTCCTCTGTTTTTGGAGGATGAGCACTTACCTAGAGGCTGAGGAACCACACACCAAGGGGATTGAGAGTCTGCCTCTGCCCTTGTTGGCATGGGGCGCAGAGTTTTCCCAGTTAGGACAACACCAGCATTGGAAGATGTCTGTCTGTCCTTAGAGTTTTGAGGGTAGAAGTTGGCTCTTCTTGGAGCCAGCCATCCCTATGCCAGCTCTCTTTCCTTCCCCTTTTCTCTTGTTCTCCTAAAGAAATGTTTTCCCAAAAGTGAACTAAAAGTCCGATGGATGCTCATCTTGGGTAAAGGATGCTGGAAGGTACTGAAGCATTCTCTAAAAATGCCCTGCCGACCCTTCTTCCCTAGCCTCTTCTGCCAGTATTCCAGGAACTTGTTCCCAGAAGACCCAACTATCGAGCGTTATGCTGGCCCAGTGTTGTTGCAGCCAAGTTTAGGGGAAGTGCTTCCTTTAAAAAGCTCTTTCCCTATGGGGAAGAATGTGTATACCAAGGCTGGTGCTGGGGGAGATGAGGCAGTTCTCGAAGTATTTTAGTATCTTACACATATTCACTTGGAAAATAATCATTCACATTCTTATAGCACAACAGCCTACAAGGGAGGGGTAGTACAGGCATTTTCCCAGTGAAGGAATTGAGCTTTGGAGAGGAGGCCGAGTTCCCAAATCCTCAAGTCTAGAGTTCTTTGTACCATGGTATAGCTGCCTCTGTAATCTAAAATTGGTGCTGTAATTATGTGTGTGTGTGTGTGTGTATGTATGTATGTCTCAGTGCTGGGGGAGATAAGATGTAGATCCTTCCCTCACAGAACTCAGTGTAGGGAGAGACACAAAGCACAGTTTCACAAAAGGCAAGAGAGACTTAGAAAATAAAGTGTTCTGTGAGGTGTAAAGGGGAATGAATGCATGGATGTCCTTACTAGGCCAGGGATCTCGAAGCTTCCCTCAAGGAGGTGATGTTCAAGTTGTACTTAAGAGTTAGACCACATAGATGAGGGTCGGGGGAAGACATAGTAAAGCTCAGAGCCAGCCCGAGCCAGGGTGACAGAAGCAGCTTCCAGGGTGGGGCGTGGAGTGGCCGTGCTTAACCAGAGCACAATTTTTGAGGCCTTAGAACTTGACTCTGGACACAAGAGGAGGCTGATGAAGATGCTTGGAAAGAGCAGTGATTTCTATCAGGTGATTCTGGCACTAGAGGAAACATAGACTCAGAGTTGGAAGCAACCTCAGAGACTTCTTTCACCCAACACGAGGCTGAGCGAGAATGAATTGGTGTAACTCAAGTCAGCAGGCCTTATACGTTAAGCACTTATATGTACCAGTGACATATACGACACTGCTGAGCTCTGATATCTTGGTATTATGATTTGTTTAATTTTGAACAAATCAATGGCACGAGAAAAACTGCACTTTAGATTGGCTTATTTTGGTGAGGGAGTCCCTTTTTTCAGCAAGAGCTGGTGGCAGTGATCTTTAGATCTTCCCTTTTTTGGAACATGACATGCTCCAGATAGAGAAGATTGGAGCACCATGGGCAGGGTCCAGAAGTTGGGATTTGAAGAATGTGGGCCCCAGGAATCAGGGGACCCGGATGGTGTTCCATCTCCACCATTTCTAATGCCAGTGACATTGGCCAGCTTCCCGGTCTGCTTCCCAATCTGAAAATGAGGATAACATCTGCTCTGTCCATTGTTTAGTCCTAGGTTAAGGACTGCACCAAATGAGTGAGTGGGAGTGCTTGATATATTGCACTCCTATAAAATTAAGATAATAAATCATACGTAGATATCTACTAGAAGGAAGATAGGACTCTTCCAGAGCAGCTTAGAGGCCTAGAGGTGATTTCCCTGGTATGCGCAGTGGTGGGATGGCACAAGTTTAACTCCTGGCCTTTTCTCTGCCTCCAGGTTCAGACTGAGAACTGCACCATGGTCTTCCTGAAATGGGACCATGTGGAGTTTTCTATTTTCTGGTCAGACCTTCAAGGGGCTTTTCAGCTATGTCCTATGCTTTATGGGAAAAATCACGTAATTTAACTGAAATGGAGATGGTGTCTAAGACATAGAGAAAATTGGATGTTTTCTTCTGTAAATAAGCTAGAATAGATGAAGGGAAATTCAAAATATTATGCAGCAGAACTAAAAGCATAAGATAAGAAGACCTGGGGATTTGATTATTTCTTCTTTCCCTGAAGGATGGGAATGAAAGGAAGGGGTTTGTTGTCAGGGAAGGAAGTGATCTAAGTTGGTTGTTCTTCTAAGGGCTCTTAGGGCCTGTTTATATTTTCATTAGTCATTTGGACACCTGTCTGATGCCTTTAGTAGGTGATGTTGTTGTTTGACTCACCCTGGCAAGACCCTTAGCCTCTCTGTGTCTCAGTTTCTTCATTTGTAAAATGAGGAGGTTAGTCTCACTATCTTATAAGGACCCTTTTACCTCTAAATCTTTGGTCCTATGCTTAAACATAGAAGACATAATATGGAGGGTCTGAAAGTTGCTTCTCATGATAAAATGAGGAGAATCTTTTTTAGATTGAAGTGAGAGATTTTAAATCACAGATCTGTGATATTGGAATATATCCATCCATCCATTCTTCTATCCATTCATATACATATACACACATGAAATAATTACATAGTCTTGTACTAAAGTCTGGTTATGGAGGTGACTCGAGTCTGTCCAAGCTTACACCGGCTGAGGGTATGACCTGATGGGTCCTAGCAAGGGGCAGGTGGAGGCCTTGTGCCCTACAACAGGCTTGCCTGGTTTTAGAGAGATTCTTTACCAGGTTGGTGTTGGGAGGATGGATTTCTGACCAGAGTCCCTCTAGAAGGACCTCTGGCACCAAGGAAAACACCCTCTTTGGGACGAGTGGGAAGGGCAGTTAGACACAGGTACAGGACTGTGGGTATGGGACCCTTCAGTCTTTAGCTCCTCCTTTGTTTCCCCAAAGAAACTTGCTCTTGAAGGTGTTCTCAAAGGGATTTATTCTCAAATATGGTAGTATTTTGAGTTTTTTTTTTTAAAGGAAGATTTGCCCGTTAGCATTGGAGGTGAACAGGGAGCAGTTGTATGAGGATAATGGCGCCCTGTTCCAGGGCCCTCCTGCCGGCTGGAGGAACCACCCGTGGTGGGTTGGCTCCTGGGCAGCTCTGGCAGTGCAGGGTGGGGGAGGCATAGACTTCCTTTCTCAGGTGGAAGAGGAGGCTAGTTTTCTGCTTTCTTGCCTTCGCTTCCCCTCCCATGGGCCTCGTCTCACTCCCGCATTTTACATGAGGCCCTCTTCTCGCTCTCTTTTTTTTAACCTTGCCCTTTACTCGGCTCTTTCAAGGTACTAGTCTTAGTTGTTAATTATTAATCAAGGTGCATATTCATCTTGGAGTCGTCGTTGTAATGTCCGGAGGCCAGACAAAGATGAGAAAAACTAGTTCTAGAAACTTCAACAGAGGGAACCTAGGAAGATCGCCTGAAGTTTCTGACCTTGGAATACTTGTTGTCAATTTGGGGGACACCCTCTAATGTTGGAGTATGGTTTTCAGCTTCAGAAAACTCCATTTAGTGTATTTTTCAGGTATTCAAAAAGCTCAAAACTGCCCTAAGACTTTTGGAACACACTGTGTAGAGGTAGGGTAAATGGGAGTGTTGCTTTGTTAAAAACTGTTTAAAGTACTTGCAATGCCTTCACACAGGAAACTCATTTCATTGATTCAAGGCAGCAGCTGAGCACACTCTTTGGCTGGCCCAAGCCTGTGTCCTAAATGTTAGGGAGAACATAACTTCATCTACAACTTTTACATTTTTTATGATTCTGCTCCTGTGAATAATATAAACTTCAGTCTTCCTCTCTTTTAGTCAGAGACAGTGGCCCTGGAAACAAAAAGGTGGCTAGAAAGGAGTTTCAGAACTTCACAGACCATAGGGATACAAGGAGCTAGCCCCATTTTCAGGAGGGGATGGAGGTGAGAGCAGGCATTTGAGATGGAGAGTCAGGCCTTGAGGGGCTCTGAGGCAGAGAGGACCACGCTTCTCTTGTGGTGGGAGGGCCAGAGGGGAGATAATAGCCTGAAGTGTTTTTTGGAAGGAAGTCAAACAGCAGGGGAGGTAGGCCCAGTCCTTGGAGTTGGTGACCAGGGATCAGGTCCGCATTTTCTTAATTGGTTCTGAGCTTTAAGCTTGGCCCTGACAGATGCGTATTGTCCGAACGGTCAGGTTTGTTTGGTCACAGGTGACTTCCATTGGAAGTCATGTTTTGGAGGAGAGGGTGGGGAATGATGTGTACTACTTGGACTGTTGGACCACACTTTCTCAGTGGTTAGGAGCCCTTGTTGGCCAAGTGGGCCAAGGAGTTCTCTCTGTCTCTGACCAGTGAGCCACCCACTTAGCCATGGCAGTGAAGGGGGTGTGTGTGCCCCTGGGGAAAGCTCCCTCAGCCACACTGACACAGTTTGTCTTCTACTTTATTGGCGGTGGTTGTGGCATTTAAAGTTTTGTCTTTTGCTTTTTTCCCCCTGTAATGTTACATCCACCCAGGGATTACTTGTGAACACTGTTCATTTCACTGTTTGGTCTTGAAAAACTCTGGGTTGCAAAATTGGATGTTCCCAACGCTCGAGAGCCTAAGGTGTGGGTAAAAAATCGCTATGTTAGATCTGGTAACTGATTTCTAACTCTGTGCCTCCTCTATGGTATGGATGCTAACTAATTGAGCCAGTGCACGTGAATGACATCTCCGGCAGCCACATTTTAGTAACACGGCCCTCATGATCCCGTATTTCATCACGCCATTTCACTAAAGGGTCTTGTTCAGATTTACAGCGGCATTAAACCCGACACAGAGCATAGTTTGTCATGAATGTTCTCGAGGCTGAAGAGGTAGAGATGGGAGGGAGCCTTTAGAACAAGGCTTTAGCCAGCCCGTTGCTCTGCTCATGGGGAATGAGAAGGTGCCATGTTTCAATTTGATTTTTAAAGCTGTTGCAGGGGGAGGGGAGAGTTGGAGAAAATCCCCTTTGGGGAGCCAGTTTCTGACGTGAGCTCAGGATCTCCTCAGCCTTCCCCCAAGGGCTTTGTGTTTCATTGGCCTGCCTGTCTATTGTCAGTGCCTTTAGGGGCTGTATTCCCATGTGCTCCAAGGGCGATGACACATGACCTCCCCCTCACACACAAAACCTAAATATACTGCCCTTTCCAGGCCTGTCACTGCACACACATCACCCCCTTGTCAGGATCCCAGATGGGAAATAACATCAGAGGTCAAAGGAGGAAAGCATTGTCTCTTTTTAGGCTCCTTTTAAGTATTTCTTTCTCTTTCCCTCTTGCCATAAATGGGGGAGGGGAATTTCCCCTCCCCCCTTCTCCCTCCCCTCACACACATACACACTCAACTGTTTTCTGATGAAAAGAAAGTGAACCTTGATTAGCATTGCAGACCCGAAAAGAAAAAAGCCCCTCTTCCTTGGGTGGGGGTGGGGAGTGCTAGGCATATTTTCAATGAAAATGAATCATATTTACATATTTTTGTCTTCTTGTAGAGCAGCCCTATCTTGCTGTCAGGGGTCCTCCCAAAGTGAAACTCAGACTCAGATTGTAGCATGAGTTATGACTCATCTGAACAACCAGGCACACTCGATGTGTAACTTGGGTCCCTGGAAATGGGAGCCAGGCTTTGTAGAAGTTCAGGAGTAGGACTCAGCCCTCCTCCAGTGAGTGCTCACCAGCAGGCCAGATCATTTTTTCAAAAATCATGTATCATCTCATTTCTTTCCCACTTTTCCATCAACCCAAATAGCTTACCCCAAATCCAAGTTAAACTCATCCTTGCAAAAGGGTGTGAAATTAAAACCTGCCTTGACCCCCCCTACTGCTCCAAGGATAGTAGTGACTTTCTAGTTTCAGTTCATTGGAGATGAGGAGCTGGCGCGCTGAAATATTGAAGGATTAATGAATTCCTGGGGTGCTGAGGTTACTATTCTTTTGTCTGTCTTTGTTTTTAACTGTTGAATATTGATAGAACGAGGAGAAGGGGGAACCAGGTCTCCTTACATGTATGCTTCTTGAAAGGGGTTATTCTCTGTCTCTTTTGGGGTTTTGTTTTGCAAATATTGTTGTCAGGCCCTCCCCGGATTGCTGGGATTCCTCCTGGTCTTCATGATGCCCTACAGATGTCAGCTGGGAAGCCAGTTTATTTAAAGGGATAATACTTTGGAAAAGTCAGATGGCTATAACCTGAAAGTGATTCATCCTTTGACCATATTTTAATGACTTTTCCCTAAGCATGTAAATAAAAGAAGCGGGACAGTTGGTATCTTTTTGGAATTGGACCACTTATGATTCAGATTGTGACCATTATGGAAACATATATATTTATCCAAATCCATGAAAGTGACTGAAACATCCTCAGATTCTTAATTCTGTTTCCTAGCAGGGCTCAGTAGGAAGGCTAGCCTGGCTGAGCTCTTGGTCCTTGTGGCCAAGCTGGAAGGGCAGAGTTAGGCTGTGTTTGGCTTGGGTGTTTACCCAAGCTCAGGGGCTTTAGAGAAATACACAGGACCTTGAACACAGTAGACACTCAATAAATATTTGTTAAATGATTTATTTTGTTGGTCAAGATACATTTTTTCCTTGGAAGAAACTTAAGACGCTTTCTATTGCTTCAGGCTTCCGGCCTCCTACTTTTATTTTGTCTCATCTTTTTACACTCTGTTGCATATCCTGCATTTAATGGAGGGATAGTCAGATGGTCCAAAAGTTTCTGGTGGATAAAGGAAACTGAAGACTTTATCCTCTCATTTGTCTTGAAAATTTATATCTTAGTCCCAAAGTTTTATTTCTTACTTGTCTGAGGAAGTTGGTTTCCAGGGCTGCCCCTGGTTGTGTTTCCACTATAGTAAATCAACAGAGTTCATCGATAATTTGAGACAGTGTGATATAGTGGAAAGACCTACCTTTAAACCATTACTAGTAGTTTGACTGTGGGTAAGCCCCAGAGTCACAGTTTACTCACCTGTAAAATGGGGGCAGTTACTCAGTGTTGTGAAGGATCCTAAGGTGCCACAGGAATGGGAGTTTTCATCTACTGTGCCCCGTAGCTTTGCATTGGATGCCACAATGTCAAGTGTAATGACAATATATAGACTGTGGAAAGAATTCATTTCCAGGTGATTGAATCTTGAAGTTGACCAGCAAAGCATGTATTAAGTGCTTATTGTGTCCCAGACCCTGGGCTAGGCACTGAAGATCCAGAGGAAGGTAAAAACATGGTCCCTAGGATCAGGGAACTCTTGGTCCAGAGGGAGAATCCACATGTAAACAGTGTGGTACAAATACCCAGAGTCGATGGAAGGCAGTCTCAGAAGGGTCATCTCTCCTACTGAGAGAATGGGGAAAAATCTGAAGAAACTGGGATTTGAGTTGAGTCTTGAAGGAGGCCAGGGAAGCCAGGAAGTGGTGGTAAGGAGGGGAGAGTGTTTTAGGCTTGGAGGTCAGCCAGGGAAAAGGCCTGGAGTCTGGAGACTTGAGAGTGTGCAATAGTGACAGCCTGGAGACGAGTGTGTGGTGGGATGATTGAGGGGGAGCAGGGTGTAAGAAAACTGGGAAGGTAGGAGGGGGCAAATTGGGAAGGGACTTCCTATTTCCTCTTGGAAAAAAAAATAGGTAGCTATTGGAACTTATTGAGCAGGAGTTAGGAAAGTCACTTTGGCAGCTGAGTAGAGAATAGATGGGAGAGAGGAGAGAGATTGGACAGAGACTTGGCATGAGGCTTTGAGAGTGGCGGGAAGCCTGGGGGAGGGCAGACTGGTGGGTACTCTCAGTAGAGGACATTTGGAAGAGGGCAAAGTCAACTCATCTACCATTTCCAACTTTCAGGACTGGTTTAACACAATTTGTAGGATTTTTTTACTCCAAGGAAGTAAACAATATTAAGAAAAATGAGGGGGCGTTCTCTATAGAGCTAATTGGTGTTTTAGGGGGGAACATTGATAGATATTGGGAAGGCTCATTGTGTGTGTGTATGTGTGCGTGCGTGCGTGCATGTTTTCAGGTAATGATTTAAAACAAAACACACTACAATATTCAGTTAAACAGATTAAATTCCCCATGAAATAGAGCTGGATTTAAGTTACACATTGCAGAGACGGACAAGATTTGGGCATGTTTTCCTTGATTCCTGCCAGGATTAAATCTGTGTCCTGGCGGGGCACGTTAGTTTGAAGCCTGTGCTTCCTGGAGTGGCCTTCTCTATCCAGGTGAAACAAAACATCCTTGATGTGTGTTGTGACCACTCTACAGATAAATCCACAGTTGAGGTCTACTTGAATGATTCTGGTGCTTAGCTGGGTGCTCGAGAATCTCCTGGGCTTCCAAGCTTTTCATTTTGATTGCCCAATCCTCTAATTAATTGAGCTTGACTCTAGATTTGACTTGACCAGTTTACAGAGTTTTTGGTTTTTATTTTTCAAGTTACGAGCTTTCCTGGTAACACCTTTGTAAAGTAGAACATTATACACAATTTGCTTTTGACCAAAATAACAGTTTTGTGAAATATCCGAAATAAGGCTAGTTTTGTGTAAATAAGTAGTATTTAAATAGTAAATAGTAAGTAAGTACCTCCTCTTTACAAATTTTACTCATTCCTCAGAACTTAACTCAAAGTTTGCCTCTACTACAGGCTCTCTACGAATTCCTCTAGTCCAGATTGGCCATTTTGGCCCTTAATCACTGACTGTCCTATCCATACATTTGCCTCTTGGGCTTAGAGAAGGTACATAACTAGACCCAGCTCCTGGAGAACATTGAACATGTCTCTTGGGTCTCTTGCCATCCAGATCTGCTGATTGGTTGGTTGAACAAATGAACCAGTAGTAGAACAGACCCCAAAACCATTTTCTCTCAAAAATCAATTTACTCTGGAACCCTGACTTGAAAAGTAGAGACTGAGCCAAGTATCTTCCCCCCTCCTCATCCCCCTACATACTTAATCCTTGTTTGGAGGATGGCAGCCTTTTGGTACCTAGTAATTGTGCCACAGAGGTGCATTATTTCTATTTTATTGTGTACAGCCTGGGTGAGGGGACAGGGGAGATCTCAAATGTATGAATTTGTAATTAGACTAGAAAGAAACAATTTCTTGAAAAGGAAGAAAATTTAAGTACTAAGGAGACGTGGGCCCACAGGCACAGGTGCCTGATTTTAAAATTTCCTGTGAGCAAAAGGACATCAAAGAAGGATGTGGAGACTCTAGAAATGACTGGAAAGACCAATCTGTCAGTTTTCTAGGGTGAGCTTCATTTATAGGTGTGTCACCTCTCTTTAGAGTATCTGGGAACCCCAGAAATGGTTTGATAAGTCCTGCCATTAGCATGAGCTTAACATGGGATCCCCAGGACCTTGACAAGCCTCTCTGTTTCCTCCTCCCTCAAACCTCGTAGCTCCTGGGATATTGGTGTTTTGGTGAAATGTGTCTTGGTGATAGATTGGCTCATCATTGACATCCAGTTGTCTTATTGACCATTGTCCTTTGACCTGCTTGCTTTCAATCTGGCTCTGGATGGGGATGATTGGGACCTTTACTTGCTGTGGTGCCCTTTTTTTAAAAAAAAATCTTAAAACCTCTTGAAATCCTGAAAAGATTTCTGCTGGCACTGGCGCTGAAAGGGGAGAGACTTTATTTAGAGTTGAGTTGGGTCGGTTTTGTCACGCAGCTCTTTGTCTCCAGCATCACCCTGACGTGACCACATTTGTCTGAGGGGCATCTGTTCTTGGTGGGGATGCTTGTGAGCAGATGTTCGATTGCATGTGACAGCCTTTGAGGCACAACAGTGTTCCGGGCGGAAGATGACGGATGGATCGTTGGAGGTGGATGAAGATTCGGAAATTTAAGCTCCCAGAAATCAGGAACTTCACTTGTGGGGCGACCTGTCACGTGACATTGCACAACAGTTATTCATATTTATGGATGATGAGTTTTTTAAAAATCTGAGTTAAAAGTAGTTGAATTTGTCACTTAGGTGATCATCATGGGGCTGTGTTGTGGCACTTGTTTTCAAAAATGTCATCATGGTTTTCTGTGCTTACCTCAGTAGTGACTATATTGAAACCTGAAAACTCTTAATATCCCCATTGTGGGACGCCATAATTCTTCCTAGTTTATAGCTGGATAAGTTCAAGTGGTGTTTTTTTCATGGCATGATGGAACCCTGGGCAGCTTATGCTCGTACGGCTAAAATTTCACTTTCTCAGAGGGAAATGTTCACAGGGGTGTTGTGGAATTGAGCTGAGACTTCTGTTATTAATCGGTAGTCCACTGGACCCCTGGGGTCAGGAAGGCCTGAATTGGAATATGACTGCAGGCACTGGAGGCTCTGGGCAAGTCATTTAACCTCTGCCTCAGTTTCCTCCACTGTAAAATGGGGATAATGACAGCACCTATTTCCCCCAGGGTTGTTGTGAAGATCTGATGAGTTAATGTTATGTAAAGAAAGGGCTTTGCAGAGCCTTAAAGGCATATATAAGTCCAACCTCTTGTTACTATTTTTTTTACACATTTTCAGATGGAAAATCCAAGGATATAGATTATAAAATTATTCGTTTAAAAAGAAGATGACATAGGTAGCTGTAGAAACTCTTGGAGTACCTTACTTTTCTGCTCTTCTTTCCATTGCTAAGGTGTTTGTTCACTCTCTGGTAAACTTAGGTCTCCATACATCCCCAGGCTCCCCAAGGCTGTGCCACCTTTGGATCTCTAGCTCAGTAGGTCCTACCAAGCTGCTCTCAAGGCTTTGCATTTGCCTTCTCACATTTCAATTCTGCCCTGGGCTGACCAATGGGGTGCCCCCATCCTCGAGAGAACAGCTACATGGTACCACAAATACAAGGTGATTGGTGGAGGCCAAGACCCCCAGGCAGGATAGGTAAAGGGTTGCATAGAGGAGGTGGTGCAGTAGCTGAGCTTGGCAGACATTGCACACTTTTGGGTGTATTTGTCCAAAACATGGCCAGAAGGTTGACAGTCAGGGGATGGATGTATTTTGGATGCTCTACAGGAGCATCTTCTAATGTCGTAATGGGCCACAGCCTGCATCAGCAGAGAACTTAACACAGACTCATGAAATGAGAGTCTTGACATCTGAAAATAACGCATGGCCCACAGCATATCTGTACTGGGAAAAGCCATTCCTTAGACATTTCCAGCTGACACTGGAGTCGTCTTGTTCTGTTCAGAGGATTGATTTTTCTCAGGACATCTGATGCCTTTAAAAAGAAAAAAAAAATCAACTTGTTGGATTTGGGTTTGGGCGAGTTGTGTGAGATGATGTTTAAGGGCTGATACCTAGTAACTAAAAGGAGATTTATTTTGCAGCATATGTTTTTCTATAGACTTGGATACAGTACAATTCCTTAAGTGACATCCTTCTCAAATATGCACACAGACTTGCAAGCACAGGATTAGCAATTAAACATATTCAAGTTCTTACTCCGAGCAGTCTTATTACTTCCACTTGGCATCGAGTCAGCACCTGACGACTGTGCTTTTTTTTTGTTTGCCTTCTGAAATTTTTGTCTTTGAGATTTGTAAGAAGACAGGTCAACATTGATAATTTGACTACAAAGAAACCAAGGACAACTTATTGTCAATTCAATTAGTTGGAACCCAACTACATAGATTCCTTGAATAACAAGGATTTTTGAGTGTCTGCCTTTTTGGTGGGAAAAAGTGAAAAGGCGAGCTAGACAATCTTATTTCGAGGATCTATGCGTGCATTTGTCTTTTTAAAATGTTTTATTGCTGTTTGCTTGCCTTGTGATTCTCTCTCATGGGCCCTCCCTGCCCACTTACAGAACAAGAGAAGGTCCCTTCCTTGTTGCTAATAGGCATAATTGAACAAAAATAGTTCAGTGCATTGATTGTGTCTGAAGATACAGTACTCATTTCACACCCCTCGTGACTGGCTACTCTCTTTCAGAGTTAGGGGGCTAGTCAGTTTTGTCCTTTGCCATCTGAAGTCTGCAGGGGTCAGAGTTCAGAAGTCTTACATGTTGTGGTCAACTTAGAAACTGTCCCTTGCTTTCTTCTTCATATAAGTCTTCTCAAATAAATGTCTGAAGTTTTTATAATAATTTCTTAGGCTTTGATAATATTCCATTACATTTATGAACCACAATTTATTTAATCATTCTTTGATTGATGGACACCCACTTCCCCCCACCCCAGTTCTTTGCTATTTTAAAAATGCTGCTATAATAATTTTTATCTTTAACTATGTGAGGTGTGGGAGGGGTATGCCTATTAGTGGAACACTAGGTATGCACTTGGGACAGTCCTTCGCTCCCCCTGCCTTTTAAAAAAAAGAATTCAGAATTGTTTCCCAGAATGACTGGAGCATTTCACAGCCCCACCAACAGTGCTCTGGTATGGCTGTCTTCCCATAGCCCTTCTACCATGGAGCATTTTCATTTTTTGTCATTTCTTTGTCTTCGAAGCCATCAGTGTCTGTATTTCTGTACAGTGTTCATATTCGTAACCTTGATTAGGAGACACTGAAGGAGCCATCTGAATCCTGACTCACCAAAGAAAAATTAAATTATGTCCAATATAATGAACTTATCGAGGCAGGAAAGTAGACCAAGACATTTTAGAAAGATTTTCAGCAAGGGTTTCGACCTTTCGTTAAATGGAAAAGTAGGTTAAACAAATGACCATTGGAAGCTCCTCTTGGAGTTGTGTTTTTTTAATGCCTTCATGTGACCTGGGAGGGGCTTTTGCTGCTTTCTTTTACGCTGACCCTTTTCTTCCTTCACCCTGATTTTGTTTTTCCCTTCTGTGTCTCATTGTTAAATTCTGTCGTCTTTCTTAAAATGACTCTGCCAGTCATCGGTGTGACTTTGAAGGGCCTGTGTGAGCTGTTTTTCATGCCTGTTAATTCGTCATAGCTCCTCCTTTTTGTTTTGGGGAAAATCTGTTCATTTCACCTTGCTTGGCTGTTCCTGTCCTTCTGTCTCTCTCTGTGACTCACTCCTGAACTTAATCACTTATTCACTGTGACCTCCAGCTGTTCCTTCATGCCCTCAGCCCGTCAGCCTTGCTCTGGCCCTACTGTGCTGTGCCAGTCTTGGCCCTCTGGTCAGCGAGCCCAGCTACCCAGACCTCCACCTTAGCCCCATCACTCCTTGGGTCCAATCTGTAATCCCAACTGAGCCCTCACTTATACTCAGCCATCTTTCTGTTTCTTCCTTAATGACGCTGGCCCATGTGTCCCCTTCTTCCCTCAGAATTGGCCTCCTATCTAACAGAGACCCTTGAAGCCTCCCTTCGGGAGCTTTCTTGACTCCTGTTCTGCACCTCAGCCCTTCATGTTAGTCATCTGCCGCTGCCTGCTCCTTTGCTCAAGGCTCACCCAAGCCAACCCTTGTTGGGCCTACCTTTGACCCCATCCCCTTCCCTCCTCTCCTGGAGCTAGGGCCTTCATTCAGCTCCTTCCTCTAATCTTTCATTTCTCCTAATCTACTGCATCCTACTGTTGCCCTAAAAGACTCCCAGGTCTCCCCTTAAAACTTAAACTTGACCCAGGCATCCCTTCAACTTTTTTTTTTCAGGATGGGGTGCTGATTATTAATAAGGTTAATAATGTAAGCTCATGTTTGCGTAGTTGAAGATTTGCATACTTCTTTAGGAATATTAGTCTCATTCAAGCCTCAAAACAAGCGTGTAAGATATGAGCTATTTTTTGTTTCCATTTTACAGATGAGGAAACTGCGACTCAGACAGTGGCAGTCATTTGACTGACATGGGATTCCAACCTAGCCTTTCCCCAGCCCACGTGCCATACTCTGTCCACTACAGCTCTCGTCTGTCTGTCTGTGTCTCTCCTCCCTGTCAGAGCCAAGCTCCTAGACGTATGACCTCTACTTTCTTCCCTCCCACTCACTTCTCCACCCTTTGTAATCTCCCTTCTGACCAAGCCAGTGCATCTACGCTCTCTCAATGGGGAAATCAGTCCTGATTTCTTGGGACCTGGGTAGCTTTTGATACTGACCTCTCGTCCTTCTAGATAGTCTCTCCTCCCTCCGAGCTTTTCTTTGGTAAAAATGTTACTGCTCTTTCTTATTTTTATATCCCCCTTGTTTCTAACTACTTCACCCTTCCCCTACTCCAACCTCCAGGAGCCATTGTAGCTTTTCTGCCATCTGCCTCCTGGCCAGCTGAGTCCTCCGTCAGTTAACTTTCTTAGATGACCATCCATAGTCCTGCCCCCTCTGCATCCTCTCTCAGTGACCTCATCACTTTTTTTGGGTTTAGTTATTTCTGGGCAGATGACTCTCAGATCTATACCTCCATCTTTAGCATTTCTGGTGAACCACAGGCTCTCATCATGAACTCCCTGCATGTGTCTAAGATGAATGAGTACAAAATGACCATAACGTTGTTAAATATAAAATTTGAGATAGTTGAGGGGGGTGTGGTTAGTGAGGGGAAACACGGGCCTCAGAAATGTCATCTTGGAGAAGGTGGTGCTTGAAGGAAGGATTTTTATGAGGTGAAAGGGAAGAAGGAGAATGTCCTAGGCATGGGGGTAGCCAGTTCCAAGACTTGGAGATGGGATATGGAATTTCACAATGTGAAGAGTAGAAGTCTGGTTTTTCTAGATTCTGAAATGGGAAGATACATAGTGACCAGAACTTGAGGGCACGGATTGAAGAATTTTTAGTTTACCCTAGGGAGCTAATGCCATTTGGACTTTGATCTACTAATTGAACTTGTTTTCAGCCTGTACCCTTTCTTCTCCATCCTTCTCATCAACACTCTTCCTTGGCTCCTTATTACTTAGTGCAAACGTCTCAGGTTGACATTCATAGCCTCTCAACTATCTTTTTAAAAGTTTATTTCCCTTCCCCTCAGGAAACACATTCAGTGTTTCCTGAATGGGATAGTCTAGCCCCTGCTTCTGTCTTTGTCTCCCTATTCTGGAAATGCACCCCCCACCCGCATCTGCATCTTGTTAGCTTCCATGAGCCTCCTAAAGGAAGCCTTTCCTGGTGTAAGGACTCACAACGTACCTACTGGGTGCTTCATGTCTGGGGATACAGAGAAAATAAAAGTTAATTCCTTCCCTCTAGGAATTGTCACCTGAGTAATAATCAAATACGTATTTCAGGGTAGGGATGACATTAGAGGCCCTGAAGATCAGGGAGGCATCGTGTAAATAGTAGCAGAGGACCATGATATTTTTAATATAAATTTTTGTGGCTGTGTTTCGTTTGACTTTTTACATTTTCCACTGTGTCCCTCCTCCCAGGGAGCCCCTCCTTATAATAAAGATGAAAAAAAAAGGTCTGCAGAACTAGCCAAAATATCAAAAAAGTCTGAAATTCTATGTGATATCTCTCCCTCTGCAGAGGGGATAGCATCTTATTAGATCTCTTTTGTGGGGAGGCCCACATGGTAGTTATGATTTGAAACATTCAGTCTTGATTTTTCTTTCTTTTTTTTTTTTGTTTGATTCTGCCCATTTACACTGTTGTAGTAATTGTCTAGATTGTTTTCCTGCTTCTGCTGATTTCAATTTGCATCTGTTCACTTAAGTCTTTCTGTCATGCTTCTTTGTACAGTGATATTCCATTACGTTCACATACCACAGTTTGTTTAGCCATGCCCTGATTGGTGGGTGTTTGCTTTCTCTCTCTCTCTCTCTCTCTCTCTCTCTCTCTCTCTCTGTCACACACACACACACACACACACACACACACACACACACATACACACACACACACACACACACATACACACACACACACACACAAAAGTACATGAAGCTTGTCCATGTGGGCCCACTTCCCCCCAATTATTGGCTTCTTTGGGATGTATTCCTAGCACTGGAATCTACTGATCAAAAGGTATGGACATTTCAGTCATTTTATTTGCATAATTCCAAATTGCTTTCCATAACGTTCAGACCGATTCACACAAGCTGAGCTTTGGAGGAAGATTTGACTCTAACAGCATTCCAGACATGAGAGAAAGCCTCTGTAAAGATGTGGAGAGGAGAGGGGAGGTGGAATGTTGCGTGGGAAACAGTTTGGCTAGGCCATTTAATGCGTGAAAGGGAGTTAACTTTAATAAGTCTGGAAAGGTGGGTGGGAGCCAGATTGCAAAGGACTCCAAATGCCAAATAAAGGATTTATATTTGATCCTAGAGGCAAGAGGGACCCTTTGGAGCCAGGGAAGCAGTTGTGGGCTGGCCTGTGCATTAGGAAAGGCCACTTGGGACAGGTATATGGAGGGTATTAAAGAGGAAAGAAACTGAAGAAAGGTAATTGATGAGAAGACATCTGCAGTACTGTCTAGAAAGGTGAGGAATGCCAGAATTAGGCGGGGTGGATTTGTCCGAGTGCCTAGTGTGGAGTGGATATTAATAAATGCTTGTGGATATTGCCCAGGATGGTTGGGCAGAGAGCGAAGGAAAAGTAAAGAGTAAAGGCTGCAAGGAAAGTGCCCTTGACAGTAGTTAACGGTGGAGAGACTTTGTGGAGAAGGTCATCACTTAGCTTTTACATGTACTGAGTTTGAGATGCTGACTGGACGTCTAGTTGTAAATGTCCCAGAGGCTGTTGGTGGTGAAGGACTGGAGCTAGGGCTAGTTAAATTGTCTCTCTCCTGGAATTAAGTATCTTATTTACTTATCTATTTACTTGCTCCTGTACCCCATTAGCCTATAAGCAAGCACCTGGCGGGCAGGGACAGTATATTTGTCATCCAACTGCTCAGCACAGTTCCTACTGAGGAGTAATAAATGCTCCTTGAATCAATTGAATACTTATGTAATAAATAATTAGCGTTGAGATATTCAGAAGCACCTGGCTCCCATTCTCTTAAACCTTCACAAAGCCAGCTAACAATGGCCTGTCCTTTTTCTAATAAAAGAGATTGGAATCCAGCAGCACAGAGTGGATTTTGGATCGCTGTAGAAGGTGGGGCAGACCCCTAGCAAGCTCTTCTCGCTGGCGTGGGAGAATCCACATAACACCGATGGGGTGCAGTTTTTAGTTACTTAATAGTTGGAGGCTAGTTTGCCCAGCATCCTCAGAACATGTGTTCGCTTCGACTGTTAATTAAAATACTTAGAGCAGCATGTCATTGTGACATCTTTCAACTCCAGCGTTTGCAGACTCCCCCTTTTTGGGTGCTTGTGGTCGTGCCTTCGCCGTTTTCCTTTTTTTGTTTCTCTTAAATATGGAGGCAAGTTGCTTTCCCCAGAAAGCTTTTTGCTGAAGTGCATACTGTAAAAGGTAAAGGCAGCTTGGCATATTGTAACGAGAGATCCTGGGTGGTCCTCTTGCCTTGAGAAGAGGGATTGCTTTGAGGGTGAACACCAAGCTTCACGGCAGCAGGCTTTTTTCCTGTTGTTAATTGTGCTGACTAGCTGGTCCATTGTGGAAGGGATATGTTTGCTTTTTGGAATAATTTTGGCTGCATTAAATTCATTTTGTTAACATCTTCATTACTGCCTTTTCATTTTCTTTGGTCGGAATTGATTAGGAACAAAGGGTAATGATTCTGACTATTCAGATGAGCGAATGCTTCGAGCCCATGCTTCAACTGATTTCTGTGGAAAGCTTGGTGTCCATGCAGTTCCTAATAACATCTGTGAAAAAAGGCTGTATTAATAGTCAGGGAGAAGGCAGTAGGAGCGCATTTAATGCCATACATTCATCCTGAGCAGAGACAAAAGACGAGTTTTTTGATTTTTGTAGCAAAAAATACGTGCAAGTCTGACTTTTGAGAGCAAAAAAGACATTCCTAGTGTTTTCTCATTTGAGGCAATGAATGGTGGTAGCTTAGGAAATAACCTGTGCACTCTGTGTCCTGAAGGTTTGTTTTGTAGATGGCCTGCTTCCATTAGAATATGACATTCCTTTTAGAGTTCTCTTTTCAGGGAGCTAAAAACAAACAAGCAAAAAAAGGGATAAATCAAATTGGGATGGAGCCAGGATGTTGGGGTTAGCACCGTATTCTCCCGAGGAGTCATGGGATTTGGAATGACCACAAGTGGTCAGGACATTGATTTCTTGTCTCATCTGAAAGGCAGTTTCTTTGGGTAATTCTTAACATTATGCCAGAATGACCAGAGGAGAAAATACTAGCCTTTGCCTGGCCAAGAAGATATCTTGTATACCGATAGAGGCAGGATAGTCTAGTGGGGAGAGTGCTGGACTGGAAATTTGGAAGACCCAGGTTCAGATCCCACTTGTGATAAGCCTCTGCAACTCTGGACAAGTCACTTAACTGAAACTCCCTCCTCTATTTAAAATGATGGGATTGGACTAGATGATCTCTAGCATTCCATCCAGCTTTAAATGAGTTATGGGGAAGACCCTGATCTTTGTGATTTGGCAAGTTATGTAATTTCAGGTTATATAACTTGCAAAGCTAAGTAAAAGTTTTGTGTACTCTCTTGCAAGGTGGGTAAGACTGGCAATAGACTGAATTTATGAACTCATGGAAGTACATTCCGGAGTACCAGACCATATTTAGGAGACTCGATGGAAGCAGCACCTGCTGTTGAAGATAAGATGGTATTAACTAGTAAACAAGAATAAAAGAAACTTTCCTTAATATGATGAGTATCTCTCTAAAACCAAAAGTCAGCATTATCTGTGATGGGGATAAATTAGAGGCCTCTCCATTAAGATCAGGGGCAAAGCAAGGATATTCATTATAGTTATCACTGTCCAGTATAGTGCTAGAAATGCTGACTGTAGCACTAAGACAAGAAAAAGAAACTGAGGGAATGAGCGTGGGCAGAGAGGAAACAAAATGATCCCTTTTCACAGGTGATATGATGCGAATCCTAGAGTCAAGTTAATTCAAATAATTAACAGCTAAAAGCAGAGTTATAGGATATAAAATTAATCACACAAATACTTACCATTTCAGGAGAAAATCCTGTGAGAAGAGATGGGCACCCACCTGCCAACACACAAACAGGAACCAAATGAATTCAGTTGTAAAACACTTTTTAGACAAAAATCTATATAATTGGGAAAATACTAGTTGTTACTAGGTAGGCTGAGCCAATATAATAAAAATGGTGGTACTTCCTAAATTATTTAGTGTCATGCCAATCAAATAACTAGAGGGATTGATTATTGATAAAGCTAGAAAAAAATAATAAAATTAATCTGGAGGAGTAAAAAGGTTGAGGATCTCAAGGGAGTTAATGAAAAAAAAAAACACAATAATCTGGTTAAGATGCTAGTTAAGAAGCAGGTAGACCAGTGGTATAGATCAGATTATAGAAAATACAGAAACAAAGCACAGTAGCCAAGTGTTTGATGAAACCAAAGATTCCAGTATTGGGGCAAGAATGAAACTAGGTCTAGACCAACATCTCATACTAAGATATAGATATATATATATATATATGGAAGAAATTACCTGTCATTTAGGGATGGGGAAGAGTTCATGACGAAATGAGTTAGAGGCGATCACAGAAAGTAAAATGGACAATTTTGATTATATGAAATTTAAAAGTTTTTGTGCAAACAAGATAAATTAAGCTAAAATGAGAGAAGCAGGTAAAAGGGTGGGTGGAAATCTTTTTTTCATGGTTCTCTGATAAAGGCCTTAATTTCTAAGCTATGTAGGGAACTGACTCAAATTTATAAGAATAAGAGACATTCCCCAATTGATAAATGATTGTGTCATATAAACAGGCAGCTTTCAGAAAATGAAATCCAGTCTATCAATAGCAATGTTAAAAATGCGAGTCACTAATAGAAAAATTAAAATTAAATCACATTTAAGGTTCTGCTTCATACTTATCAAATGGGGAAGTTGATGAAAAAGGAAAATGACAAATGCTGTGGAGTCTGTGGGAGAACAGGTCTTCTAATGCACTGTTGGTGGAGTTGTAAACTGATTCAGCTTCTCTGGAAAGTAATCTGGAATTCTACCTAAAAAACCATTAAACTATAAACCATGACTAGGTCTGTCCCCCCTAAAACATCAAAGAAAGAGAACTCATATGTACAGTAACTTTTATAGGAATTCTTTTTGTGGTGGCAAAGAACTGGAAACCAAGAGTGTGCTTATTATCTGGGGACTGGCAAAACAAGTTTTGCTGTTTGAATGTAATGGAACACTGTTGTGCTGTAAGAAATAATGAAAAAGACAATTTCAGAGAACCTGAGAAGACTTGTGTGAACTGATGCAGACTAAAGGGAGCAGAACCAGGAGAACAGTTTATACAGTAGTAACAGTATTGGAACAGTAATCAACTTTGAGACACTGACGATCTCGGATCAGTCCAAGGAAGGACCATCAATGGCAAAGGATTTAGGATGAGATGTGCTTCATGCTGCCATATAAAGATGGTGGGCTCAGCACACAGAATTTTTTTTTTTAATTTGGTCACCACGCAAATTTATTTTGTTTGATCATATCTGTCTGTAACAGGGATTTTATTTGTCTTGCTTTCTTAACGGCTGGGTGAGGTAGAGGTGGGAAAGACAGAAAGCAGATCTTGGTTTGAAAAAAAAATTAGAAAAAAAAAATGGTAAGATAAGACTAGAATCCAGTAGAGCCTTAAGGTAGGACTTTGTCAACTCAGACATCAAAGATTTTCTGTGGATTCACACAGATTAGTTAAGGTATACATAGATAAGCATACCTAGATTGGTAGACTTGGGAAGAGGGGGCTGTTATTGGCAAGGATTGTTCCTCAACCTTAAGGAGCTAAGTCAGTCTGTATCTTCCCCTCCCTCCGTTCCCCTCCCTCAGTGTGTGTGTGTGTGTGTGTGTGTGTGTGTGTGTGTGTGTGTGTGTATGTATGTATGTATGTATTATTGAGTATATAGGGATCTGGCTTGCTGTTGTGAGAGTCACTGGGTGGGATGTAAAGATACGCAGAACAGTTGGCCAGCAAGCATTTTTTAGGCCTTTTTACTGTGTTCTAGGCGCTATGCTGGGGAGACAGGTAAAATCAGTGCTTGCTTCTGACCAGAGAGACGACATGCAACTAACATTTCGAATGTATAGAAATGTAGATAAATGTTTACGTATTGCCAGGGAAGGAACTGTTCTCACCCAGTATATTAAGCCTATCTGGCCCCTTTGGGAGATGGCTTAGGCATTCATGGTGAATCCTCATCAGAGATGTCAAGAAGGAGACTCATGCTCAAGATTGGGGTTAGACTTGATGAGCTCTGAGATTTCCCCCACGTCTTAGGGTTGTGCAGTCGCTTGGCTGATCTTAGACTCCTAGGCTTTTGGCCCATTGCCCTGACATAACGTAGCCCATCAGTTTGATGTCATCTCTGCTCATCAGAGGCTTTGCTTTTTAGTCTGTTTTGTGCCTGCCCAGGTGAGTAACCTTTTCTTCCCTTCCTTTCTTTCCTACCCTTCCTCACTGACCAATTTGTAGCTTCTACACTGAAGAGTGGGAAAATAGCTAACCAGACGTGTGTCTGCAGCAAACCCCAATGGAAGTCCTACGACTCTCTTACAAAGCCCAAGGTGGAAGCTCGTGTGTTACTGCTTTTCTTTGCGGGGAGGTTAGGAGAGTGGAGTGGGGGGTTGCTCTCTGAGTCTTATCTGTGTTTCAGCTAACACATGTTGCCAGATAAGTTACCTACAGGTAAATGGAGAGCTTAAAGCGTAGTTGGGGGGGGGGGGGTTGTGCAAGGCAAATAGCTTGAGAAAAGTCTTGAAGAGCTGGGAATATGGCGGCAAAATGCTATGTACCAGCATGCTGTAGACCTAGAATAACCCAGTACTGAATGAAGTCCTGACTGATTGTGTAGATCAGGTAACAAGAGAAGTGGAAAGTTGAGGAGGACTCTCCTGCTGTGCTGGGAAGCCTTGAAGGCAGGCCCTCAAAGTGGAAGAGAGTTGAATAGGATGTAGATAGAGAGGCAGGGAGCAGTGAGGAAGGCTCCCCTTGGAAGGTCAGAGACAGTAATAAGTCATATTTTGAGGAGGATAGTTTGAACCACTGGACCTGGCTGGAGTGAACTTTTTGTCTATAGGAAATTAAGTTTTATGGATAAGGGTGGGCAAAGTGTTTATATTTGATTTACAGGGCCAAAAGGTATTTTTTAGCAGGAGAGTGATTATGTGACAGAGGACCATTACTTGAACCAGGACTAATGGCAAAATAGAGAAGGGGGTCTCTTCTACACTCAGGTTTTGGGGTATTAGCGTAGGATCATTTGGAAAGCCTTCCTTGCTACAGTTCACTTAGATTGATCCAGCATACCTAGTGAATATGGCAAATAAATGACTCTTGGAAGTACCATCTTAAAGAAAATTGATATTTTGAGAATGTGGCTGATGGTAGTGGGGGATTGTATTGTTTCTTCTGATTTATCCTTCTTACTACCAGTTCAATTCACACAACAATAACTTCCTAAGATTTTATGGAAAATTTCCCATTTGCTGTATTGAATATGTTGAGGTGGTTTTGGTTAGTTCCTAGGTCTAATTTATGTCAGAGTTGATGAGACTGCATATCAGCCTTTCTGACCAGCTGCTGGAGGAAAGGGAACAAGAAAACTGTAGCAATGTCGTTTAGACTAAAGATTTATTTCAGCACCCGGATCAGATTTATGACAGGTAGCCATGTAGGAGGAACTTGTTACAGTGACTGCAGTGAGGGTGGATGTGGAAGGAATGCACAGGAAATAATGAAGCAGTAATAGTACCCAAAACGCATCAGGTCCCTGGAAATACCAGATGCGTTTGTGTCAAAGTGAAAACCGTTCCCAAATAAGGACTATAGCAATTTTGTAACTATAAGGAAAGGCTAGCTTCTCCCTCTCTCCCACACTTCAAACACCTGATGTTTAGAAATTAAACTGAAAATTGAAGAGGGAGGGAGAAAAATTCCTAGATAAAAAACCTAAATATGACATGAAAATATTAATAGAGGATGTACCTAGGGATTCATAGGAAAAAAATAATGGAGAAGTTTAAGATCAATGTTGACGCCTTCATAGATCTATACTAATGCATGAAGTTAATAGTAAAATGAACTTTTGAAATTCTTTTTCAAGGAAGTAAGCACATTCCATAGACAGCATTGAGAGTTAGTGGGATGGGACTTCGAACTAGAACACTTCAATAGAAGGGTAAACTTAGAACAGAAGAAGCCTGTATATCCTGTAGATGTCCTGTGACTTTATGTCAAGAATATAGCCCCTCTAGAGTGAGTGTCAGTGAACCTGAAAATGGAATGAAAGAATTGGACTGAGGGCTTTGGGTTGAGATTTAAAAGTTCGAGAAGCCACAAGTGGTATTATTTTTTAAATATACTGTAGACTGCTTGACTGGCTGGAAGACAGGGATGATGTCTAATGCAAATCATAAAGTTCACACAGTAATTGAGGAGGTTGACTTAGGATACAAGTAAGACTTTTGTTCATTTCTTGTGGTTCTTCACTGATTTTAATTTCTCAGCAGTCAGACAAGAACTACAACTCTAGATTGAATTCCTCCCAACCTGGGGAAAAACTCAAGTAGAATTTGATTAAACCAAAATACGTGAAGATCTTCACCATAGGAGATGCAGGAGGGGGGATGCAAAGTTTGTGCATATGTTTTATTCCCCATTGTCAAATGCACACTTTTTGTGGTCAGTCTTTTCATTTTGTCTTTGTAGCCCTACCATGTAGCAAGGAAGTCTTTACATGTGGTAGGTGCTTAATAAATATTTGTTGGATGGGAAGTAAGGTATGGCCTTTGTCCTGATGGAATGTGTGTTCTAATAAAGAGGTTGTGATCTATGCTGACGACTCTTAAATAATGCAGGAGAGGTTCCGATAGGGGAATTGGGAGGAAATGGAGTTTATGGAAATCTTGGAAGAAAGTGACCACTGGGTTGTTTAAAGCTGTAAAGAGCCAAGAACTACTATATTGGGTATAGGCAATTGTGTACCCTACTGTTAAAAAAACTGATTTTGGAATTTTGTGCAGTGACAGGGCCTCTAATTCAACAAACATTTATTGAACACCTCGGTGGACCAGGTTAGAGAGTATTTATTGCCCTAGGCAGCATGGAATACAAAACAGTCCCTAACCTCAGGGACCTTCCAGTCTTCTGGATGGAAATGCATTTTGCAAATATATGCAAAGTATAGACAGAGTAAACAAAGATGGCTCAGGAAAAATGAGGAGCTGTTGCAAAAATAAAATTCTCTGAATCTGAGAAGGAAAAATGGGAGGGAGCATCTTGAGTGTGGCTATATGGGGGAATCTCTTCTAAGGACAGGTACCCCACAGCATTGTGATATAGGGGAGAGAGTCCTGGACTTGGGGTGGGGAAAATTTGGGTTGAAAGCTCACTACAGACACTAGCTTCATGATTATTGCTAAGTAATTTAATCTCTCAGCCTCCATTTCATCATCTTTAAAATGGCAGTCATAGGTCATGATTTTAGGGCTTGTTGGAACATTAAGAACATTTAGTTCAGTGCCCTCATTATTTATAGTAAACTAAAGAAAGCCCCCAGAGATGCCATACCTTGCCCAGAGAACTGTACAGAAATGGTCAGTGGAGAAATTTGAACCTGGGTCTTTTGACTTGAAATCTAGGCCTCATTTCCTGAGCCACCTGTAGCAGCTCCCTCCCTGGCCCTGGTATATAGCTCCTGAGGGAGATTGTGTAGGGAGAATGTTTTACAAACAGAGAAGTGATGCTATTAGAGCTGGTCCTGTTGCTACATTAGATACATCTTCCATAAGAAGGGGGAGGATCCAGAGTACTTGGGGAGCAGGAAGGACAAGGCAGGCCCCCACTGGTTGGGAAAAGGGAGACGTGGATAGTTAATAGAAGATAGTATTATTTAATTTCCTCTTCTCCAAAGAGTTACACCATTTCAAATTGTGATGGAAGGGTAGATTAAGTGTGGCTTGGGAGCTGAAGGCTCTCAACATGACTACAGATCACTCGGTCTTTAGGAATTCTACCCAGAGAACAAAGAACTTGAGATGTGGTCACTGAGGCCACTGGATATCTTTGAGGAGTCACTGAGGGTGAGAAAGGCCTGTGGCGGGGTGGGGTGCTAACATGCCACTTTTTAAAAGAGTAATAACAGGTGGTTTTTAGAAGCCATCGACTGACAAACTTAGACATTGGACCCTGGCGAGACTCTCGAAGAGGGTTATTAAACAAATGACTTGTGATTGCTAGGAGACAGCTCAGGGTCAGTGACCAGAAGCCATGACAGAGGAACCTCAGATTTTGAATCTGTAGTAAGATAGGGCTATCAGTAAGCTTTGAAGGCAGAGGGCAAAACTGGAACTGGACCAGTAGGTTAGGGCCAATTTTGGCTAAGAATGATAAATAAGGAAAAGGCTTGAGCAGTGAGAACTGTCTGCAAATGGAGTGTTCTGTCCTATAGCTCAGTGTGTTCCTGTAGCCCTGGAAGTGTTTAAGTAGCTTTGGGGTGTCAAGTGTGTTGTATGGTATAGTCATTTACTAAGTGGAAAGGGGCATGAAAACAGGGGTCTTCACATTTGTTTGATCATGTACCCCAGCAGTACAAAAAAATGAGCCTATACCAATATATCTATATTCATTTATTTGTAATTATGTGTACACATATACTACTGTTCTAATAATTATGTTCATTGTAAAACTTAAACAAAGGAATTGAGAGAGAGCTAAAGATGAAATCATGCTTGATCTGGGAGTTGATAGAGGAGGGCTGATATGGTTAGACCTGGCTTTTAGGAAGATCCCTTTGGCTGTTGAGGCAAAGATGGGCTAGAGTCGGGGGAGACTTGAGGCAGGGATTCCCAGCAGGAGGTGGTGAAGATTTGAACTAGGGGAGGAGCCAGGGGAATACAAAGAGGGGAACAGATGTGAAAAATGTGGTGGCAGTAGAATTCATAAGAGTTCGCCACTGACTTCTCTGTAGGGTGAGGGAAAGTGAGGAGTCCCAGACAACTGGAAGAACTTGCATGACCAGAAGGATGGTAATGCCTCTGGCAATAGTAGGGGAGTCTGGAAGAGGGCTGGGTTGGGGGCTGGGTTGGGGAAGAGAATAGGATTGGAGAAGCAGATAACCCATCCATGCCTGCTCATTGTGGAGGCCATCCTCTGGGGGCTGGAGGAGCTGCTCAATGCCTCCGAAAGCAGAGCCTAAGGAGGGTCTTCTGTCCCAGTTATGAGGTCATGGAGAGGGGAGGGCAGAAATGGCATTTTCCCTGTGCAGCTGCTGGAGGTGGTGGGCTTCTAGTTCTGAAGTGGGAGAGGGGAAAATGGAGTGGAGAGTGTTGGGAGATAAGGGAAAGAGTATTTCTATCCGTGATAACCCATCCCCCCTTGGCTATTCCAGCAATAGTGGAATACAACCTATCTTTCCAACTTTTATGTTGAACACATAACCCTAGGGTCAGGTCTTGGCTTCCACTTTGGAGAGCACAGCTCTGGATTACTTTGAGAATCTTTTCCAACTCTGATTTGTTTTGGTTTTGCAGGTCAAGTGATTATTTCTATATTTGTTTGGAGATGAGGAAAAAAATATAGTCACTCATTACATAGTCCTCATGACAATCCATAGAAGGCCAGTATGTCTGTTGCATCCTACAGACCTAGTGTTTACCATACACACTCCAAAATGCCTTACCTCCATCTTGGAGGCAGCTTTGGGTAGGATGGTTTTGGTTGTGAATTTTCCAGGAAGCCCCAGTCATCTTTAGTTATTGATAGCATTATCTTTCTTAGGAAAGCTCACTTGTTTTAATTATGTTAAGGACTCAGCTGTAACTTTACATTTGTTTCCTCATTAATCCTTAAGTCTTACTGCATACTAGGCTTGGCTTTGGACCATGGTAACTTGGCCACTAATGGTCTTTTTAGCTGGATATCAAGAGATGGACAGATTTCAGAACTCATTCATTGACTTCTTGGATGTACGGATAAATCAGTCTCATACAAATCTCAGAAATTACAAGCTTAACACCTTTAGACTTGTAAAGAAATCTGTGGGACGTGGGGTGCTAAAATTTGGTGTGCCAGGAACTAGGTTGTGGTGGTTGCTTCGATTTGCCCTAGAAGAAGGAGATGCCTGCCTACTTGTGTCTTGTTGGGCCCTGCTAAGTCCACAGGGCACCGAGCAGGTCCACGTGGGAGAAGGAGATGGCCACCTCAGGAACTCTCTTTTTTAGATTTCATGTGGAGAAAGAACCCAGTCAAGTCTGGGTTATTCATTTTTATTTGACCTCTTAAAGAGGCAGGGACTGGTCATTAGACGGTGCTTAGGGTAATTAGGTCAGCCCATTCTTCTGGATTGCTTCTCTGGACAGGAGCTGAGGTAGGCATGATAAACAGTAACTGGCAAACATTGCTCTAAACTTTACAGCTCCATGCTAGGTTAGTGTGAGGGATGAAAGAGCAGTTTTTTTGAATTGTCCCATGATGCTCAGCAAAGTGGATCACTAACTTTGTGATGCTTCTGAGGGGTGGACTTTCCATTTCTGCTAATGATAACATTGAGGAAAAATTTTGGAGGTGACAATTAATCAGCATCTTCATCATCTCAATTTTGGTCTTTCTTTTTGATCAACAGGTTTTTTTGTTTTAAATCTAGGAAAATTATTGGGATAGATGTATTCTACCATGGAATTCTTGAGTCAAATTTAGAATGACTTTAAAATACACACCCACTTCTTTTTAAAAATAGGCCTTTTAGATGAAGAGTTGGGTTTCTTGGTTCTTCGACCACTCAAAGTCAGCTCTTTCCTTGCAGGGGATCACACCCCCAGAAGGGAGTGGTGGGGAGATAAGCCCAGGGTGCCTCCCTTTGAATGGTACCAGTGCCCCGTTACCCATGGAAGCAGGGTAGTGCCTGACTGAGGACCGTGTCAGGTTCTGTCTGCACAGTCTGATTGCATTGGCTGATGCCACATTGTTTATTTGTGGGTACACTATCCTTCCTCTCTGGGACCTTGAACTATCTCTAGATTACTCGGGTAGAGAAAAGTGCCCATTCATCTCCCACATAAGCTCGTATTGCATCAGTAAGTGTGTGTTGAGTTGAATAATCTCTCCGAGAGGTCACTGAGAGGTGAAAAGTGCTTTACTCATAAGAGTACTTGAAAAGAAAACAACTTATTTTTGAAATAGCAGGATTTCTAGAAAAAGATGTGTACACGAAAGGAATTATGGGAAAAGCAGAAATAGAGGGCAGCCCGGCCGAGGCCTCATTTAAGAGGCAGAGGTGAGCTGGGCCTGAGTCTCCATGCTGGGCCGCCTACATTGAGCTCAGCTGGGAATGGACACCGGGAAGGGACAGTTTCTTTCCATTACTCAGTTTCTACAAGTTTTGCCCATTTGGGTCTTTTTTGCCAGCTCGGCATTGCTGAATTGTGAACCAGCAAATATGTTTGCCTTTGCGTCATTTGGCTTGGCTTTTATCAAACTGGAAGTGACCCAGATAGAGTTTGTGGATGATGAGGTAAACTGAGTCTGGTTGATGGCTCTGGTGACATCTCGGGGATTTGCCCTCCCGTGTCACCTCTGGAGGAGAGGGGGGGAGATGGGCGGTCTAGGTCTTTTTGCTTCATTTACAATTTTATGAGGGGTCAGCCGGTCACAGTGGATGATAGAAGGGCTGCAGTTAGTAGGGCTGCCATCTGGCCATCGTAAAATGGGCAATCCACATTTTTGGAGGGGGGGGATGGTAGAGAAACAAACTGCAGACAGTTGTCATGAGGCCCCCCCTTTCCCCCTCTGCCCTCCAGCAGACACCTTTATAGCTCTTTTCTCCTGGGTGTCTGTTCTGAGGGTTAAAAGTTCAGACTGTCCAGCTTTTCCAAAGATAGGTAGAGGCAGGGGGGCTGGAATGTGGAGCCCATAAAATGGCTTGTTCTGGGCAGCCCCTCCCACCCCTTTTCCTTCCTCCTCCTTCCTTAGCTGCCCCTTCCTTGAGGCAGGATAGGGCTGGGCCTGATTGTTGGGAGGGCTTGAAGCAGCAGACAAATTAGAGCCAGCTTGAACTTTGGGCTGATGCTCTGGTCGGATTAAGCAGCAGGATGCACTTCTGAACAATGAACTGGCAAGGTCAGGCCTCTCACCCAAGACAGCTTATTAAAAATGAGCCCTCTGCTGACTGCTGTGGGCCCAGGCCTGGAGATGCCCCGGTGCTCTGAGGCAGGAAGATGGAGAAAGGGGAGCCTGACTCTGGGCAGTCCCAAGGCCTGTTCTTGCAGCTCTGGGACCCTGGGCAGCTCAGACCAGCCTCTTGGGAGCCCTGGTTTTCCCATCTGTAAAATGGGGATAATACTACATGAAATGCAGTCCTGGGAGAAGAGTTTTGAGCCAGGGCTTTGCAAACATGAACATGTTATGTGTGCATGTAGAAAATGGAAAGTGTCTCTCTTGAATCCCTCAGACCCACGTTTTCATTGACTTTGATAGCTCTTTGATTACAGAAGACCTCTCCTTAAGTATGTGAGAGGAGATGTGCGTGCCTTGGTTTTCCACTTCTTCATCAACACCTCCCTCCACATTTTAAGTGCCTTGTTAGCTATAAAGGTTCTGGATTTTAGTTCCGAATTAGCAAAGTATTTAAGGAAAGGTATAGAATTGTGGATATACAAAAAGCTCTCTCTCTCTCTCACTCTCACTCCCTCACTCCCTCACTCCCTCTGTGTGTGTCTCTCTTTGTTTCTGTCTTTTTCTGTCTCTCCCTCCCTCCCTCCCTCCTGCTGTGTGTCTCCCTTTGTCTCTATCTCTCTGTCTCTTCTCTGTCTCTCTTTGTCTTTCTCTCACTCTCTCACTCCCTCCTTCCCTCTGTGTGTGTCTCTCTCTTTGTTTCTGTCTCTTTCTCTCTCTCCCTCCCTCCCTCTGTGTGTCTCCCTTTGTCTCTATCTCTCTCTGTCTCTTCTCTGTCTCTTTGTCTCTCTCTCTCTCTCTGACACTCCTTCCTTCCCTCTCTCTGCGTATGTGTCTCCTTTTGTTTCTCACTGTCTCTGTCTCTCTCTCTCTGGAATGCTGGGTCTTTGTTGTTAGCAGCTTTTAAGGCCCAAATACCATCTCATTGTTCAGACTAGTTTTGTTCATGGTGCTGTATTTCTAGATTAACAAAACTTTCTGGAATGTGGAGCATATACAGCTGTCCCACTGGATTACAGCAGCATTGCTGGAGTCATAGCGCTAACTTGGGTTTTATATAAAAATGCTTGTGTTTTACCAAACTTCAGTTGCCAAGCAATTAACACCCCCCCCCCCCCAAACAAAAAACACTGATATTTTATACTCAGTTGTGCTCGCCTGCTGGGAATCTCCCCAGACTCATTGGCAGCCCTTGGAGACACCAAGCAGTACAGTACGATCAAAGCAAAGAGACCCACTTGGGCAGCTTCACAGGTAGAGATTTTCTAGCTGGGGCTTGAATTCCTCCCCTTCTAGAAAGGGAACCAAAGAATATCTTGCTTAAAAATTCACAAACACAAAACTGGGCCTGTTGGAAGCCTTCCTTCCCTCAGACCTTGAGAGTATGGCCATCTTCAGGTAGTGACTCTTGTGGGGAGGCGCCACCACTTAGTGGAGAAGATACTGTGGCATTTGGGGCCCCAGGGGGTGACTTTGGGGCCAGATTAGAGAAAAGTACCTTATTTGGGGGCTCCTGAGGCTACAGCTTTAACTTCTGTGGGGGACGATTGCTCCCCATTGGCAACACATTGGGCTGTGGTCTAGCAATGGAATCCCAACCTTCTCCAGGTGCTTACTTACCCCTGGGACCCACCCAAACTTGAATGTTGGCTGATATCTGGAATCTCCTTTTAAATGCATCAGAGAGAAGGTCCTATTTCTCCAGAGGCAAAGTAAAATCAGGGTCCAGTAATAACCTTTCCTAGGTTAGAGCACTTTCATGCATTAGCCTTTTAGAGCTTCAGAATGCCCTGTGAGAGCTGCTATTATCCCCATTTTACAGTTCAACAACTTGAGGCCCAAAGGGATTAGGTAGCTCACCAAAGCCACCCAGTTAGTAAGTGGCTGCCCCAGGCCAGTCGGCTAACATCTCCGTCCAGCCCTCTGCCTCAGAGGAACTGTCTGGCAAGGACAGGCAAAATCCAAAGCTTGAGCTTGGCCGCCAGCTCTCTGTTTGGTCTGGGCAAGTCCCCTCCCCTCCCCCAGCCTCAGTTTCCCTATCTCTGAAGTCAGGAAGGTGGGCTTGTTTTCAGTTTTCATATTCCCTAATAGGTTCACAATACAGTAAAGCATGTTCGAGCACAAAGGGACACCAGACCTGGCAAAGGATAGCTTTTGCCAAGACTCAGTAAATGTAGGCTTTCTTGTCTTGAAATTTGGGTCTATCCCAGAAATTTCAGCTCCTCCGACCACTGTGTAGGCAGCCTATGTGCTGAGGAAATGAACTCAGCATCAGGTGTTCAGTTCAGTTTGTGAAATGCCATATTTATATACACCTTTCCATCGGAGCCAGCGGGAGGTAGTATAAAGATGATCCCAATTTTGCAGACCAGAGTCATGAGTTGGTGACCAGCATCGAAGGTAAGGTTGGAACCTGGTCTTCATAAGGCATGTGGTCAGCGCCCACCACACTGACGGTCTTCAGAGTTCAGATCCTGCCAGACATTTCCTAGTTATAGGACCCTCCACGTCAGTGTCCTCATCTGTAAAATGGGGTTCCTAATGGCACCTGCTTTCCATGGTGGTTGTGAGCGTCAAACGCAATGAAATCTGTAAAGCTTTCTATCAACCTTGAAACACCATGTACGTTCGTTAGTTGTTGTTACTGTTATAGTAACATCCTGCATAACCCTGACCTGGCTAGGTAACCTAGATGTGGCCGGACAGGGCCAGAGGGCAGATGGACTCTCCTATCTACTTATTCTTGGAACTGGGGGCTCTCAGAGCAGCCCACACTCCCCTTCACTTTAGCTCAACTGGCTCATCCAACTGTGGACCCCCTTCTACTGAGCTTCCCTACCCTCCCTCGATCCAGTCCTTGTCCTCTGCTTATAGGATTCACTCCTTCACCCCTGACCTTTCCCATCTTAGACCTTCCTCCCACTCTTCTCTCCAGTGACCCCAGCCTCAGCTTAGTGCCTGGCACATTGTAGGCATCTGATAAATGTTTATTGAGCGACCGATTGTGAAGTTGATTCTTTGAACCCAAATGTAAGACTTAGCATTTATCTTCATTCTCTTCCAATATTATCTGAGTGAGATGGAGGAATCTGAGTAATGAATACCAAATATAAAAGGGTGTGATTGTTGAGTTTAGAATACATATGCCAAGGACAGAATGGGCTGTGGAATTTGGTAGTCATTTTTAACTGCGTTGCACGCTATTATTGTATGACACTGGGCTGAGTGGTGGGAGATGGGCTGTGGGAACTCAGTTCCCTTTCAAAAACACTCTCAGACCCCAGACAGAAACAGGACAATTCTGGCCTCTTGGATCTTTAAAGATTTTAATGACAACACCTGTTGGCTGAAAATGTGCATTTAAAAATGTGACCCACCAACCAAAATGGAGTTTCCCCATACATAAATTATGATTTTAAAACTTTATTGTTTTTGTGGGTAGAATTTTGTAATGCTAAATATCTCATTCCCATTCATTTGTTTTCATTCTCATGCAGAGGGCTAGGAAGGGGGGTGGTGGTGGGAATTAGTCTCTGGGGGAGCAGTATATGAAGAGGAAAACTGTAATCAGGATGCCAGCTAGTTAACAGAAAAACTGATGTTAAGAATTTACATGAGCCTTTAAAACTGTCAATAAAAGAGTGAGGATGGAGGCCTTCTGATTACTGTTTAAGTATATTTTCTTCTCTTCCATAGAAGAAATTTCAGTCTCCTACTGGGTGTTTTTTAGATTCCCGAGTGCATGACAATTGAGGGTGTCTGTTCTTACTGGCTTTTAAACAATCCTTTTGGCACATGGCGTGAATGCATCACTTAGCCTGATGGCTGCACTAACCTGAGGAAGGAATTCCTCAGCCAGTTTTTTCAGATGGTTCTTCTCCCCTCTGCCTGTAAAACCTCCTCAACTTTCCATCAGTCTGCTTAGCAGATCGGGGGTTGAGTGGAGTCTCAGTGTTGTCTTAAATTAACAGTGGCCAAGGCCTCATGTTCAAGATGCTGTGTGTGTGTCATCCACCCCCCATCTCAGAGGAATCTTTGTCTTGTTTCTGTTTTATTATGTGAATGTACTAGGTAAATGCTGCTTTTGCTGAAGATACATTTACTTATCTATATTTAATGTACATGGGTAGGTAGAGAGAATAAACCACTTTAAGTTATAAATCATGTGGGATAGTAAAGAGCTGACCTTACAGCAGGAAGACCTGGGATCAAATTCTGCCTTGGACACTGGTCTATTACCTCATGGATTTGGTGTTTCTAGCCACATGAGTGGAGAAAGTTAATGCACTGGACCTTCCCTTTGCTGACAAACCCTTTAATATTGATACTTAAGGAACTTTTCTTGGGAAGATAAGGAGGCCTTTTTAGGATTACAGATTTTGAACCTTAGTACAAATTACCTCCCTCCTTGATTTACAGTGGAGGAAACGGATTCCCTAGATCATGTGACTTTGTTATAGGCACAGAGGTTGTAGTCGTAAGGTGCAGAACTCAGCTTCGTAGGCACATTCTCTGACTTCCAAGTCAAGATTCTGGCTTCCCAAGAAGGGCCTGTCCATTGAAATGAGTCATTGATTTAGCTGCAGCTAAGCTGAAGGAGTTGGCTGGAATGTCTCCATTGTTATTGTAGGGCCTGAGCTGACAGTGTTGGGTCTTGGGTATGAGGCTGGCCCCTGCTCCCAGACAGCGCGGTCTGAGGCTTTGTGGAAGAGGAAGTCATGAAGGAGCCTGGGCCCAAAGATCTGGACAGAGCCTACCCCATGTTCATTGGTGAAGTCACACCATGGCAACTCATGGAAATATTGGGGGCAGCATTGGGGGAAATAGTGTAGTGGCTGTGGGCCTGGAGAAATAGGGTATGGACCAAGGACATTGCTTTTGTCAGGGCAGAGTTGCTTTTCGAATGCAGCTATTGATTCCCAGGAGCCAACAGCACCCCATGAACCTCCCTATCCCTTCTGGGCTCCCTCAGGGCTGACCAGACATGTGAAAGGTGGGCCTTCACCTGGGTCCTGCCAGCCCTCTTTCCACCACTCCAGGCTGTCCTGGGAAGTAGCTGTCTCGTTTCCGGCGTTTTTCAATTTTCTCTTTTTTCCCTTTTTTCAATTAGAGGAAAGATAGACAGATTTTGCTTTGGGCTGGAGTAGCAAGGCAAAGCTTTTAGCCCGTACTTGGCATCCAAAAAAAAAAAAAAATTGAGCTGTCAAAAATTACAAAACTCAAAGGAAAAAGATGGTTCTGTTCTTTTTGAGAATAAGGGGCCTGCATGGGCCATCCACGAACAGGCACAGTCAGGCCATACAGGAAAAAGGAGGACCAGACCCAGGCCCGCTTCTCCCACCTTCCTCTTAGGGTTGCCCCCTATAGGATTATGGGATTACAAAAGAGTTCAGGAGGTCACAGCACTCATGGGCCTCTCCCTCCCTTCCTCCATCCCTTTTTCTCGCTCCCTCACTCCCTCACTCCATCCTTCCCTTCTCTCCCTCTTTCTGTCTCTCCCTCCCTCCCTGACCAGCACTCTTTTGCTCCCTCTCTCTTATTACCTTCCATTGAGCTCTCCTGACCTTAGTTTGGCCATCCTTCTTATGTGCCCAAGAGTGCTGGACTGTCAGGGAGCTGGCTGCTTTTACAATAGCTGGCGCTTTTTAGAGCTGCTGCTGCTGTTGTTTTGAAGCTTATTTAAAGATCTGTAACTCTTACCATCACATTGCAGTATTTAAAAATAACAAGGAAACAATAATTGTTGTATATAGACCAACTTTTAGGAGAAATTCCACACGCCTTGTTGGATCATTTCTTTATAATTCACTTAAGAGAGCCCAGTGGAAGACCCGCTCCCCCCCACCCCCCAAGACTGGCTTATTTCAGGCACTTACTTCACTCTGTTTTGAGGACACACTCAGCATTGATTTACCTTTTCCCCAGTGCTGGTTCCCTCTTCTATAGCATGAAAACTAAGAGGTTTTAATGAGCTCTGAGGAAACAAAATGAGTTTTGAGAAGTCATTTAATTTACTTAGTAGCCATAACTGGTATGAAGTGAGTTCCAAAAGAGTTGACGTTCAAATGTCCTCATTGGATAGGAGATCCAGGACTTGGGGAGAATGGATTTATCATTCCCACTTAGGCATGGCATTTACACTTAGTAGAACTCTGGATGAGCCATCCTATCTACACACTTAATATTTTTTTTTTAGACCTACTAGAATGCCGCTGATCTGGCGGTGGTTATATTGGTTAATAATGTGGGTGAGAAGTTGTGGAACTAGTTATCCTTGTTTTGTTGTGTTAGAGATTGGGACCTCCCTCGATTCTTGCTGTGGATGTTAAGATAGACTACTTCCCCGAATCTCAGAAGTTTGCTCTTTAAGACATTCTGGTTTTCTAAGAGCTGTATGCTTCTGTTCTAATTGTTTCTGTCTTTTTTTTTTTTTTACATGTTTCCCCTCATTTCTTCTCTGGATCTTGGAACAGGTAAGACTTGCATTTTTACTCTTTTTATTGATGATGATACCATTTGCTTGGGTGCCTGTTCTTGGACAGATGTATTCTGGTCCAAGTGGAAAACATGTTTCAGGCCTTGGTGTGCCCTTACGAGGGTTTGCTTCTCTTTAGATGTTAATGGTGTTATTCCTCACAGGGGGCTGCCATGTGGTGGGAGGCCCCTAGGTCTTAAATCAGGGAAATCTTAGTGGCAGTAGTAAAAATAATCAGATGTTCAGGAAAAGCACCTGAATACACAGGCTGACTTCAATTTCTGCTCTAAAGGCATTTGTTAAAGTCGCCATGGGAGCAGTCAAAGCCCAGAGGTGGCAAGAGTTTTCCCCTCGAGATTTGGGGGTGCCATTGGGAACTTTGTTTTTAAGACCAAAGGGGTGGATTTTCAATTTGGCTCCTGGGAGAGAGGGTCCTGAGGAAGAGAATGAACCTTTCTGAGAAGAGCTCATGGCTTCCCCCTCCATTGGGTCCTGTTACACAATTACCTCACTGGCCTTTGGGGACATGAACCACATTTACCAACTTTCAAAGTAGATTTGTCAAGTGTACTTTTACCCTTAATTTTCTAATACAGCCTTTTGGGGCCTCCCTCCTGCTTTCTTCGAATATATGTTCTGTGCAGATTCAGGGCAGGAAGTAAGTGTTGCTTACTAGGAATACCTTGGTCATCCCAGGGCCTGGGAAAATCAGTTTTTTAGTGACAAATGCACTGTGAATATGTTTTGGGAAGCACTGGCTTTTGTTTATAAAACGTCTAAGTACTTAATTTTAATTATCGAGGCTAAAATTAAATCATTAAGAATAATGAATGTACAGCACAAATATGGGTCAAGTTCGCAGTTGTTAGCTGGCCATTGGCAAAGCAATTTAAAAATTATAAGTGAAACCAATGTATTTTACCTAAGTTTTCTAGATTAATGTCACTCCTGTTGTCTTCCTTGTTGTGCTCCTGTCACTCTTACTACCTGTTTTCGTGGGATTCGATCCTTCCCATGCCCCACAGTAGGTGTGGCTGGACATGTTAATTTCCCAACGACACTGAGAGCCCTAGGCCGTTGGACCTTGTGCTCCCCTTGGGTGCCTGTTTTGGAGGGAGGTGAAGGAGGGGCCGGGTGGATGGCTTGTCTGATATAGGGGCCCCGAACAAAGGTTTTGAGTCAAGCTGATTAAAGGTCCACCTTCTCCCTGAATGACTGGAAAAATGAAGTGTTATCAGTTTGTATCACTTAACCAGAAGCTCAAACTTTTATTGTTTCCCAAGCTAAGGCACGTAATGTTGAATGAGGTCAAACGTATCATTTTTCTTTTCCTGTTGACTGGAAGTTTGAGAATTTTTATGTCTGTTCATTTTTCTGGTCAAGTTTTAAACTTAGGGAGTAGGGAGGGGGAAATGGGACCAGTGAGCGATGATACTCAATAGCTTTACCCAAGAAGAATCTGTACATGGAAATGAGAACTTTGGAGACTGAAAAAAAAAAGATAAGTCAAGATGATTGACATCGTTGCTAAAGCCTTCACCAAAGGGCTTCTTTACATTGTAGGATCCAAGCATAGATCTCAGGATCCAAGCATAGGACATGAAGAAGTTAGCAAAGGAAAGTTTACGGTCCGTTGGATGCAAATTTTGCACAAAGTAAGGGGCACTGGGTGTCCTGCTGGGCTGCCATTTTGCCACCCTTCTGATTTCTCTCTTGATCAAGTCACCATTCATTTGGTCATGGGCCATTTATGTCTTAGTGGCATTTTAATTAGCTATCTTCCTCAGAGATAGGCCAAGGAGTGCTTGTTGTTGTTGGAGAGTACCTTCTTGGCCATATTCTTGATTGGTGTTAACAGAGACAAGTGAGAAGGAAACTCTTTATTCTGCCTCTCCCTTCATTTTATTTCATCTTGTATTATTGTGTTGATCTGAGACTTGAGGTTGGGGTAATCTCTGCTTATGAAATTCAGAGAAGTACATGAAGACGCCACTAGTTCCTGGTTACACCGTTACAAAACACAGTAAACTAATTCAAGTGATACTTGAAGGCTGCAATTTAGGCAAATTTGCCTTTTAGACTGCAAACCAGTTTTTTTGGAGAGATTCTGTTATCCTAAGTTTCCTTAAAAAGAATCCCATCCAACCTCTTCTGGTAGAATTGTTTCTTTCCAGTGAAAAATGATTAGGGATCTCCTGGAGAATAGACTCAGATTGTTGCTTCAAAGACCATGAGCCTGAGAGTCTTTCCTGATCCGATGTCCTTGAAGCTGCTTTGGTGTAGCTGGAACAGCAGTGGCTACCATGGGAGAAAGGACATTGGACTTTTGGAGGTGTTTGGGGAGTTAGAAACTGTGGTAGGCCTTGTTTAGAAAGAGACACAGCTTGATTAACATTCCCATGAAACAACATTGTGCTACAAGTTCTCCATTTCTTAGATACTGTATGGCTTTCTCTCCTTCCACATCAGCACCAACATTTTTAGAGAAAAGTATAAGCTTCCTTCCTTTTCCAAAAGGAAATGCAAGAGGGAAAATCAGGCTATTTAGAAAATGGTCCTTAGGCAAGTCTCCAAGGGCAGGTAGGGGATACAGTTTATAGGGTGCCATGTTTGGAGGGAGGAAGATGAATCTTCCTGAGTTCAAATCCTGCGTCAGACGCTGATTAGCCGTGTGACCCTGGGGCAAGTCCCTTCACCCTGTTTGCCTTAGTTTTCTCATCTGAGCTGGAAAAGGAAATGGCAAACCACTCCAGTATCTTTGCCAAGAAAAGCCCCATTGGGGTTACAGAGAGTTGGACATGACTGAAAAACGACTGAGCAACAGTAAGAAGGCAAGTGATGGGACAGGACTGGGGCATTACGTGTGAGAGGGAGAAGATAGGAAAAAAGAAATTCCTGGACTGGGACTGGTGGAAAGAAAGGCTTCTGGAGTTGATCTTTGTCTTCTGAATGAGAGAGAGTCTGGGCAGTGGGCAGATCTCAGCAGAGCCCATCTCAGAGCCCTTTCGAGGAGCTGGGACAGGAGAATGACTTCGTACCCCTCCGTGGCACTTGCAGGCTGCCAAGACTGTGACCTAGTACTCGCCACAGTGCACGACTGCAGATATATCCCCATTTTATAGATGAGGCTTACAGAGGTCAAGTGACTTGAGTCACTCAGCTGTTACTCATTAGAGGTGAGGTATGAGTGCCAAGCAGAGGACGCTTTACACCATGATGCCATGGAAATTAATTGCCATCAAAAATTACTTAAAACAAAATTCCATCGTGTGTGTGTGTCTCTGTGTGTGTGTGTGTGTGTGTGTGCACGCGCGCACGTGTGTTTTGTGGTCAAAATCTGAGAACTCTGTGGGCATTTGAACTGACTGCCAAGATAGATGTGGGGATGATGAAAAATCATATCTGAGGTGGCAGTTGAAACATCATAAGTTCCTGTGAGCAGCCCAGGTGAAGGGCGTACACGTCCATTCACACATGACCACACACTCACTCACACATATGCACACTCTCTCACACTCTCACTTAGCCTTCTTCTTCCTATGCATACATGTATATACATATCCTCTCACACACACTTTCTATCTCCCCTCCCTCTCCTTAGGTACACACACACACACACACACACACACACACACATCCTCCTGCATGGACATGCCTGAACTCAGTGATATGAGGACACTGTTCCAGTATGGTTATTTGTCCCTGGTTTTAGCTGGGGAGCTTCCCCTTTGTGAGGAGATGAGGTCCTACACTCTCAGCTCTGGTATGAGGAGTGTCCTCAAGGGGCCTGCTGAGCCCTGCCTCCCTTTCCCCAGAGGATGGGGTGAACAGAGAACGCTGAAGAAGCCACATCTGCTGCTATGACAACCAGAGGGTTTCCTTTTTTAAAAAGTGTTTCAAAATGGAGTAACCACAGATTGGACTCAAAAATAATGGAGAAAAGTGTTAGTGCAGAGCAAACCTCCAGGCCCTGGGCAGGGGTGGTGTATGGGGGTGCTGTGTTAAAACACACCTGGGGTGCAGGGTTCTAGTCCCCTTCAGCTTTGACCTTGATCTGGGAACTGACTGCTCCTTTGTTGTCAAGGTGGGATTATGGAGCAGTCAGGGGCAGAGTTGGGGAGGTGACTTGAGATGGTGCTTTAAAGAGGGGAAGGATTCGAAAAGGGCAAAGGTCAGGAGTCCTCACTTTTCACAGGACTGAACTCCTTGCAGAAAAACAGTAGAGGGTTTGTGGAGGGTGAGGAGTGAAAACCTTTTCAGAGAACTTTCAACTAGATATCAGTGAATTCCATGTGTCTTGGGTATCCCAGAAGTCTTAGTGCCATGCTGAGCACTTGTTCCTGGCACAACTTGCCCCACACGGCGCTAGGACTTTGGGGACAGCTTATATCATAGTTTACAGGCCCCACGACTCATTCTTCAACTGGACTCGACTTAGCTTTTATATTTAGAAGGCACCACAGGGATCCCCTAGTTAAACTTCTATAAATGAATGTTTGATGCTTTTTTTTTTTAAGTTGCTCTCCCTTCTCCATGAATGTTCCTAGCATAAGCCCCTGTTCTGTTACAAAGATTGGGTGAAACAAACCACACGGCGTCTGTGGCCATGTCTGGTTCTGCATCCTCCCTCCCCTTTGCGGTGTTGTCCACCACCTAGGCCTGGTCTCAATGATGACCAGAGTCCCGAGGTCTCCCCCTTGTTGGCCTGGAAGCCCACTCTGCTCCATTCCTCCTGGGTCCTTTCCTCAGAGCCTTCCCAACTTTTCTGTTTTCATCCATCGTTTTACAGTAATATTCCTTTATTTGACCACCATTTGACCAGCTACCCGCTCCCCACCAGTTGCCAGTCACCCTGCCGTTTCCAGTTTTGAGCCACAACAAAAAGGGCTGCTCCAGATAAATCTTTCCTTTTTTCTCCTCTGTTCTTGACCTCCTTGGGATATATTTATCCCTGGGTCAAAGGATCTGTAGAATTTAGTGACTTTTCTAGTTTAGTTTTAATTTTTTTTTTCCAGAACAATTGGACCGATTTATAGCACCCCCCACCCCCAGGTCTCTGACTCTTACAGATGAGAAAATGAGAGCTCAGCCTGAGGATGGAATATACATAGCGTGGGGAACCGAGGGCCAGACGAAGTGTGTTGGAGCCTTGACTCGGACCCTTCCAATCCAGAGGGCATAGGAAGTGATCCCTCTTCTCCCCATAGCTTAGCTCTGGTGCCAACCTCGTCAGGCTGGGAGGGCAGGAACAGACCTCCAGGGTCACTGGGCCAAGGCATAAAGTGACTCACCCAAGTACACACAGGTGTGACTAGCCAGACTAGGCTTTGAACCAGGGCCTATTGCACCACCTCAATTATGAAGTTAGTGCTTTGTGAGTGTGGGGTGATAGAAACACATCTGCTACATTAAAGAGTGGCAGTGCGGGTAGGAGCTAGCACTCCTCTCCTCACTCGCAGACAAGGGCTCTGTCTAGTGTGCCCCTTGAAGGTATAGTCCAAGGTTCCAGAGACAGGGACACATAACTGTCCATTGCTAGACCTGCAGAAGGACTTGGCAATGGATCTGTGGACCTTTCATCTCATCTCAGAGAAGCAGCAGCAGCAGCACCTGAAGAAAAAGTTGAGAGCCCAGCCCTGCCCCGTCTACCTTTTATATGCTGGAGACTCCAAGCAAGGCTTGCCTTGGGTATAGGCTTATGGGTTCACCCTTCTGGGCACTGGCCCACAGGCTCACCATCTTAGGATTAGGTTCTGCACGGGCACAGGCTCCTAGGCACACGTGTCTGGGCAGTGACTCACAGGCTCATGAGCTGACACTCAGGGACATAGACTGGTGGGCTCAGTTGCCTGAGGGCACACACATGAAGATTTTTGAGGTACAGAGTGGGGTGGCTGCCTTCTTTCCCACAGCTTTGTAGTAGCAGATTCCCAAGGCTGAAGTCCTGGAGAGTGATGATGCGGGGCTCTGTGCTCCCCTCTGCCCACGCTCACATCCTGGAGGGGAAGAGGCTGCTTGGTAACCAGAGGTTTCCTGTTAGCTGCTCAAAGGTGCTTCACTCTCAGTGAGAGCTGAGTTCATGCCCTAACCACTTCCCATGAGCCTGGTATTCTGAAGCATCAGAAAATGCTGACGTGGGGGGCTGAGAAGTGCTGCGCGGACGCGCCCTTGCAGGTTTCTGTATCTCTCAGCCTGCATGAATTTTTAATCACTTCCTTTCGTTGGCATGTAGCAGCGCCTTTAGGATTTGAAGTTAGCAAGCCAACAGCGTATGCCTTATTCCTCTTAAAGGACCAGGCTTGGTTACTCTTCTCTAAGGGAGGCAGTGGAAATGACCTGAATAAGCAGGTGGGTGGGTGGGTTTGGGGGTATTTTTACTACTAAAAACCACCTTAACTTCGTTAGAGGGCATCTGGTTTCCCTGGGCAAGCAGCCCTGGTACACAAGGATGGTTGGTGGGGCTGAATGTCTGGTCCTGCTCTGCCCTGAGGCATTCTACTGGGGCCATTTTGCTGGTCCTCTGTGATGGTATGTCATGGGTGGGCATGATGGGTCTTCCACCTCTCCTGTCACTGAGGGTGAGGAGGGAGTGTGCAAAGGCAGATATTGTCCCAGGCCCCACTTTCCCAATGAACAGTGGGATTTAAGGGGAGCCGGGCTGAAGGATCTGGGTAGGTTGGAGGGTCCAGCAGGTTCTTTGCTTTTATCCTTAACATGAATTCATGAGCCTGCTGGGTGTTTGCTAGTAGCAGGAGGGGAGGTGAGTGGCCAAGATTCTCCATGTTTGTTGTTTCTGATGCGGACGGCTTCTCCATTCATGTGCTCTGAAACTTTATTTTAGGAAATTTCTTTGCTTATCTCTCCTTCACTCCCCCAGCAACCAAGAATCAGAGTCACTTCCCACTGGTGAAGAGGGTTTTTAGTAGCCTCGGGTTAGAAGTGAGCAGAAAAGTGGTGGCCCGTTGGAAGGCCTCAGGCTGAGTGGAGTCCCGAACCCTCTGGAGGCTCCTGGTCCTAAAGGCCGGAGGTGCCTAGAAGTGGTCTCACCTCCAGAACTCTGTGGGGCGGAGGGCTTCCCAGGGATATGGGTTGGTGGACCAGCATTGCCAGGATTGTCAGGTTTTAAAAAAGAATATTATCTGGCACTTTACTTAGGAGAGATAATCCACTTTCACTGTTGAATAATCGGTGAGCTGCTGAGGATAGAACCGTCAGACTGAGAGCTTAGACGGACGGGGTCCAGTCCAACCACTGAGCCCGACCCGATCGCATGAGTAATTAGGTAGGCAGGACTGCCAGTAGATTCTTGTGCTAGGCCACAGACTGGCACCATCCAAGAGCAGATCTGGATCTCTGGGGTCACTGGGACAGGCAGGAAGGGAGGGAAAGCCTCCCTTCCCCCCACCAACATACTGCTGTGACTTTAAGAATGTTTGTAGCATGACCGAAGCAGAGTGGAGGAGCCAGACCGCCGGAGATGGGCGGAGGATGCTTGGAGGAGGGAACAGCCCGTCTGGGCTTCCAGCCTCCTGGCTAGACTGGAGAAACTTATAATTGAGTTCCTGAGCCTCCCCTGCCCTCCCTGCAGTGAGGCTGGAAAACTAGCTGGCTTGCAGCCACGCCCTTTTGGAGTGACCTTCCCTGGTGCAGATTGGGCGAGGAATTTTTACAGGCCCACTGTGCCTAGGAGGGGGACACTGGACACCGCAGGCTGACCAGAAACACTGGCTGGCTGCATGTTTTGGAAAAGGAGATTGAGAGAAAATCCACGTTGGGAGTTTCATCTCTGTTTCAAAGCTGTTCATCATCCTCACCCCCCTCCTCCCCAGCCCCTTCTTTGAAAGGATTAATGTTGTGGGAGATGTCCACGATGCCCGTCCTGGTTTCAGGAAGTCCTTTGATGCTGTCGCTTCCCCGTGGGGGTGGGGTGATGGGAAGAAGCTCCGAAGGCCAGCCCTGCCCCAGATTTCCCTCTGCTGCCGCTCTCCTGTCAGCCATCTCTGCCTCCCAGGATCCCCCCCTCCCTGTCCTCACCGTGCTGCCTCCAGCTGGGGAGAACGTAGGTGTCAAAGATTTAAGGCACATATTGGGAGCTGGGTACAAAAGAGAAAATTGGTTCTGTAGAAGTGGCTTTAATTAAACTTGTTTATCTCGTCTGCTCTCTTGTGTTTGTGTCTGTAGCAACCCTCTCCCAGTAGTCACTGGGGCTGCTTTTCAGTCCTTTCAGAAGTTCAGCTGCTGCAATCAGAGGTAATTTTGTTTGTGCAAGATATTTATCTCAAAAGGAAGGGCCCGATGAGGGGTGAAAGAAAGGACAGGAGGGAGAAAGTGGCCTGTTTGTAGGCCTTCCCTTTCCAATAACTCCTCACCACTTTGAAAAAATTGCTGCCTGGCTCCCCTTATTTCTCCTGTCCCGTTGGCCCTGGCGAGTGTGGACACAGGGACAGTGGGGTCTTTATGAGTGCCCTTTCCTCCCATCATGGGGGCTGGCTTGCCACTGAGCAGTGTAGACCCAGGTACAGTTGTAAGGTCTCATGTAGCTCCTCTTGAAAAGTCATGCCACCCCTCCTGGACCTGGAGGTGCAGCCGTGGAAAGGGTGGTTTGTATGTGTGTTTTCCTATAGACGAGAGAGGCACTTGGTGCAGCTTCACTGAAGCATATGGCGGAGCCCCACCTGCTGTATAACTACAGGCTCACTCTAAAGACAGGCGAGCTTTGGAGAGAGGAAATTTCAAATCCTCCTCGCAGGAGCCCACCTGGCAGCCACCTGCTCCTGCCTTTCATTGGCCGAGTTCCCTTCCCTCCTCACACAGACCTCAGGTTAGGAGAGGAAGCAAGGGCAAAATGAATCAGCAGGTACAATGTTCAGTCGGGGTCGGCCTACAGTGGGGCCCAAGCAGGCAGGGGCTAAAATGACATGACTCCCTAGTGAGGAAGGGGAGGGGCGGGAAGAAGAGGAGAGAGAGACACACAGAGAGAGAAAGAGAGAGGCAGAGAAAGAGACGGAGAGAGACAGAGACAGAGGGGGGAAAGGGGGAGGAGAGAGAGAGAAAAGAGGAAAGAAGGAGGAGCAGAAAAGAGGAAAGGGAGGGAGAAGGAAAGACAGAATAGGAAGAAAGTGCAGAAAGAGACACATAAAAAGAAGGGAGAGAGAAGGAGAGTGCTATTGTCCTAATTACTGACAGTTTGAAAGTTTGTGGCATTTAGTTTAGTAACACAAAATAATGGTGATAACAGCTGGGAGTATCGGAGGAGTTGGCAGTAATACCCACACACCAGGGATAAACACTTCAGCTTTGTCTGGGTATTTATCTGCATGTGGATATTACTGCCTGGTAAACTCAAACCCATCTGGCTACTACCACTGAGATTTGCCAATAAAAAAGAGGGCGTGTGCCTCATTTTTCACAGAACAAACTAACCATCCAGTCATGTTAGGGAAACATAAGAATATGATCACCATAAATTAGCTGCCCTTTATGTGTATGTATGTACATATATGTATATACGTACACACGTATGTGCATGCGTAATACATATCTATTTGGGGAAAAAGTCCAATGGCCACAGCCATCCTGAGGACTGTTTCTGAATCTAACTCAGCTGAACGATTTCTGCTTCCCAAGGATGAACAGCAGTAGCCTTGGCAAGCCAAGCTGGTTTCTGTGGACATAGCACAGCACACTGGCACATCTCCACTCCTTGTCCAAAGGAATATCCTTCTTCTGTAAAGTTGACCCACTTAGTGTGTCAGAAAACAAGCATTTATTAAGCACCTACTGTGTGTCAGGCACTCTGCTAAGTAAGTACTGGGGATAGAGTGAAAAGGAAAACCATAGACTCTGCCCGCAAGAGCTCCCATTCTAAGGGGAGAAACAACATGAAAATAACTGTGTTTGCACAGCACATGGGTTATATAGATTGGGGAAAGGGAAAGGAGACTCAGAGAGAAGGAGGAGAGCCAGGAGAACAGGGAAGGACTTCCTGCAGAAGGAAGGTGGTGAAGGAAGCAGGGAAACCGGAGAGGTACAGGGTAGGTGAGGGACAACATTCTGAGCATAGGGTGGGGAGTCAGGATGAGAAGGATAAGTGTAGACAGATCAGCCAAGGATGTGGGGAGGGCGGTGTAATGTGGGAGAAGACTGGAAAGGGAGGAAGGGGCAGAGTCATTGAAGACTTTAAATGCCCAACAGACAACCCTATATTTGATCTTAGAAGCCTGCGGAGTTTGAGGAGAGGGTGACATGGTGAAATTTCCATATGATCAAATCTCCTTGGTGGCTGAGTGAAGGATGGGTCAGAGTGGGGAGAAGCCTAAGGCAGGACAACCAGCCAGAAGACTCCTTCAGTAGTCCAAGCATGTGGTGAGGATGGCCTGCACCCAGGGGTGCGATGTATGGCACAGATGTTGGGAGGGAAGAAACAAGATGGCGCCAGTTAGGGTATGTGGAATGGGTTCAGAACAATAGTCTGGGATGCCTGAAGTTTGGCATTGGGGAAGATGATGCTTCCCTGGACAAATAAGATGGAAATAAAATGGAAGAGGTGAGAGTTTTCAGGGAAAAGATAAGAGTTCCATCATGGAAATGCTGAGATGTTAGGGATGGGATCCCTGTGGGGCTTGCTTTCAGTAGCCTGTATCCATTAACCATGTATACTATTTTTACCTTGAGTTTGGACCATGTAGTTGGTGTGTATGTGTGTGTGTGTGTGTATCTGTGTCTGTGTCTGTATCTGTGTTGTAGTTCCTTCAAGCTTTGGCTCACACTTTCTACACAAGCCCTCTTCGGAGCCTCTCAAGTCAATGAGTCAATGGTGACTCTCCCTTCTCCCCCAATTTATTTTGTATTGACCTTATCTGTCTCTATCACGTTATCTTCTCCTTCTGGAGGAGGCCAGGTTTTGGAGGACAGTGACTCCAATGACTCTTTTCAGGTTGGTTTTTGTTCTTGGCACCATTGGGACTTAACAAGATCTTGTCTCAAATAGCACATTTGGTAGGAGTTTTGACAAACATTAGAACAATAGTAGCACCCATCCAATCCTGTCATTGCCGTGAGAAAGACTGTATGAATGCATTTAACTTGAATTGCTCCATTTTTTCTCCTGTTGATTCCTGGTTTTTAAAAAAATTAAATAGTTTGCAGTTGAAAATAATTTTCTCTATCCACCCCTACGCCATTGTGGAGAAAAAGAAAAAGAAAACCCTTATGACAAAAATGCATAGTCAAGAAAACCAAATTCCCTCACTGATCACGTCCACAAATCAATGCCTCATTGCGAGCCTGCGTGTCAGGTGGGCAGTATGTTTTAGCTTCAGGACTATGGATCCATGGTTAATGGTTAGAATTTGAATTGGAATTAGAGCTCTGAAGTCTTCCAGAGTGGGTTGTCTTCATTGTTAATGTTATGGTGCAAATCCCTCTCCTGGTTCTGCTCACTTCACTTGGCATCCGTTCACGTAATTCTTCCCAGGTTTCTCCGAAAACTTGTCTCTTCATCATTTCGATAGCATGGCAGTGTCACGTTGCCTGTACCATTCAGCCATTTGCCAATTGCCCTCATTATTAAAGGATGTAAAGCAGTGTTTGGGTGGTGGGGAGAGGCAGCAACCTTTGGGGGCTAGCTCAGGGGGAGCCAGCACTTCTGGAACTGACCATCCCCAGAAGCAGCCGGGGAAGGAGAATGCTGCCTGAGAACTTGATATTCTCCGTTAGGAAGATGGCAATTTGAAGTGAGAAGGGTGCCGAGAGTATCGCACAGATGTCATGCAGGGCCTTCATTTCTTTTTATACACAGAGCTTGTCCTGTTAGTTGCCTCCATTTGCTGTGAAAATGAGGCATTTTGAAAGGAAAAGGCCAGTTTTTGAGCTTGAAGCCAGTTGGAGCTGCGTGTTATTTATTTTTTTGGTCTAGTTGGTTTTTCTCTGTGCAGCATATTAGTGTGAGAACTCTCTTGTGAGTTTAAATAATTCCTTCAGTCTTTCTTAAGGATTTTTTTTTTCCAATTGGCTTCTTAAACCTGATTTGGAAATGACTCAAGCTTCCAGAACTCACTTAACGGATAAGGTCTCACCAGCATGCAAATGTACCCTCTGCAGAGCCACACTTTCTATCCAGCCTGGTAAAAGTGTGGAAACTGTTAACAAACCTCATGTAAATGAAAAAAAAAAGAAAAGCCAGATTCTCTGCTTCCCTCCCCCACGTTTTGTCCACCTCCCCAAAACAGTGTCTCACCCCCGAAGTAATGAGATCACTGAAAATTGACGTTCTTGGAGACTTCCCTCCCCAAGGCCATGATTCCCCCTGTTCACGAGGGTGGCTGCCCCGTATGTAGTACTACAAGAAGTCGTGTTTCCTTGGGAGTTCCAGGTCTCCTTAGACTGATGCAATTTTAAAATTATGTGGGTGAGAGTGACAAATTTTGAGATTCAGGAGATTCAGCCAACAACCAGCCTTTTTGTAAATGAGAAAGAAATATAGGAAGAGGTGTTGTGCCCTTTTCTAGAGAGCTATTTGAGCCTTAATGTGCAAACATAACAAAATCAGTAGGAGGTAGTCTGAACATCAGAAAACTTTAAGCCAGTTCTTAATAGTATTTGACAATTCATCGTCTGCCTAGCTCTCCATTGATTTATCTGAAACAGATCTGACCTGCTCATTCCCCTATTCTGTAATCTTCATTCGCTCTCTGTTACATCGGTCTGGCATTTAAAGCCCTATACAATTTTCTCCCACCTTTTACAGTCTTCGTGTTTTTGTTCAGTCATTCAGTTGTGCCGGATTCTTCCTGACCCCATTTGGGGTTTTCTTGGCAGAGATTCTGAAGTGATTTGCCATTTCCTTTTCCTGCTCATTTTACAGATGAGGAAACTGAGGCCAATAGGGCTAAGTGACTCTACAGGCTCACACAGTTAATCTCTAGGGCCACTTGTGAACTCCGGTCTTCCTGACTCTATCCACTGTTACCCAGCTGCCTCCATCTTCATGTTACCCTCCTCCTTATATTTTCTGTTCTAAACAAACTGTCCTTCCATTCAGGTCATTGAGCATTTGTGCTGCCAACTGTTTCTCTTGTACAACATTCCATTTCCTCTCTCTGAGCTTTTGCATGGGTGACTCCCCACCTGCTGTCACACTCCTCACCCCTGGGAATCCCTAGCTTCTTTATTCCCGTGCAGCTCAGGAGCCACTTCTTACAGACTTTGCTCATCCCCTCCAGTAATAAGCTCTCTTCTAAAATAACTTGGTGTCTCCATGGTACTTACTCTCCTCTGTATCCTTGGTGTCTCTCCCAGCCACCAGAAGCTCCTTATGGGTCAATCTTGGCTCATTTCCCCTTTAGATGTGGTCCTTGCCCAATCTATGAGCACTTAGTAAGTACTTGCTGTGTGCCAGGTGCTGTTGATACAAAAAAAGGCCAAAATATGGTCCCTCCCTTTGAGGAGTTTCCATTCGTGCTTGCTTTGTTGAATTGATTTGTATTTCTGGAACTGCTCCTATGTGCTGAAAGGTGAGTGGGCAGAGCCAGCCTTCTGAAGAGTGAACACCTCAGGGAGAGGTCTCTATCTGGTCCTTTGAGGGGAGTCTGATGGGCAAGGACGCCCAAGAGGCAGCAGATCATCAGCGTTTGCCCTTGGTTGGAATTCACAGTCATAGTGGGTCTCTCCATACTGTCATCTCCCGAGTTACAGTAGCTTTTCAGTCAAATGGTACCTTTGTGAAAAGGTAGAAGTAGGTAGGACCTGACTCCAGCAGCATTCGGGGTGCTCATTAACTTGGTGAGAAGGGGGGGACATGTCGGTGCTGTTTCTTTATAAGGATCATCTGCTTTCTTAGAAAATGGTGGAACTGATACATTCCAAAGTGGTATAACGTTAGGCCGTGAGTGAGTGGCATTCACCAGAGCAGAGCGATCCACTCAGGAGAGAGTGGCATCATTGAGTTCCCTGGCAGTTGAGAGTGGCTCTCCTCCACTTGGGCAGTGCCACACTTTAGTGAGGCCTAATTTTTCAGTGAGGATTTGGATCTTAGTGGTGTTTGCTGTCTGGGGCCAATGTTTGAATCTGATGTGGATGAAAGATAGCTTCTAGGGGAGTAAATTCGGGGTCAGATTTCAAAAAAAGTTCCCTTTCTCATTGTTAATTTTAAAGTAGGTAGGTGTTTTTAGTCTATGCCCTGCAGCCAGGCTTTTGGGGCTTTAACTTTCTCTTCTCTGGAATGTTCTTATTCAAGTGAATTTGGCAGCCTCCCCCCCCCCCCCCCCACCTTCTTGGGCCCTTGAATCCTCCCCAGAAGAGGAACAGCTACCTGGGGGTAGCCAAACTCTGGGTGCTTTCAGAAGTGTCAGTGACAGTACAGTATTTTCTCGGATGTGGGTCTGAACACCATGCAAATAGATCTCTGTTTGAAAAGCAGAAACTGTAGGCTCTGCCCCCTGAGATCTGGAGAATGGGTTCTCAGAGGCCATCTCTGGAGCCCCAGGGAAGACAGTTGTTTCTTAGGCATTATCTACACCCCAAGTGAATCCCTTTCATGTTAAACACTTGTCAGCTGAGGAAAATGCCCTTTTCAAGACTCCTAGGGAATCTGACCCAACCCACAAACACCTATTCAGTGAATTCTGTATGCAAGGCCTTAGGTGCTAGACTCTAGGGAGACACAGCCAAAACCCCTGAACAGTTCCTCTGCCTTCGAGGAGTGAGAATTCTCCTGGGGAGAGAGAGCTCACAAACAAGTCCATTTATACATACAGATCATTTGAGGAAGGGGAAGAGGATTCTGGAAGGGCTTTCTGGAGACGATTGCATCTGAATCGAATTTTGAAGGAAACTCAGAATTCTAAAGGAGGAGATGAGAAGGGAGTGCTTTCTAGGCAAAGGCCAAGAGGTGGGAGATGATAAAGTGAGTTAATGGATTTCCCCACCCCCAAGTAATCCAGTTTGCCTGGAAAGGTAAATTTCCTTGATCCTGGGTGGATTTAAAGTCAGGGTGGATTTAAAGTCATCGACAACAATCCACCCCCACCCCAGCACAAAGGTTGTGGCCCCCCGGCGTGCCACCTGGTTCACTGAGGTGCACATGCAAATAAAGTCGAAGAGTTGAGTCCTTGGGCTGGTTGTTGGCGGCGGCACGGAATGGTTGGCACTATGGAACACCCTGCTTCATTGCTGCCCCGTTCATCTCTGGTTTTGTGGATCCTTAGTGCCTTTCAGTTTTAAAGTAGACTCAAGTTTAGATCGTGAATGCCTGCCATCCTCCCCACACCGAAGGGTTTGTTTGGTGGAATGTTGAGGTTGAGTCAGCTTGGGCCAAGGCCTCAGTTCATTCTGGTGACTAAATGAAAGCAGGGAGTCAGGTGGCAGCCATCAAGGTTTCAGATTCTTGTTCATCTTGCTGAAGATGAACATACTTAATAATACTTAAGTAGGTTTCCCGTGGAAGGTGATGCCTTTCCAGAAGACCTGTTTGTTTGGTTGGATGGGGACGAGTTCGAGATGGCATTCCTCTTTACTGCTTCTCCCTGGGCCAGCCAGAAATTCCAGGCTGACTCTGAGCTTGGCCCATCTGGGACCATGTGGAACAAGTCTTTTCATGTGGACTCCCCAAAAAACAGAGGCATTCTCTAAGAGAAAGATTGCTCCCAGTTTACACTTTAAAGCAGATGTTGGGCTTTCTTTTTAAGTCCAAGGAAAGCTTTTTGAAGGAAAAAAGTATCAGAATTTTATGGTTGCATTCTTTTGTGAAGCCCAACATGGAGGAGGCAGCTTCTGCTCTTTTCCATGGTGATCTTGTGTCTCTTTGTGGGAATAATGTGTGTGTGCGTATTTTTATTGAATGTCACTGCCTTCCCTTTGTTCATTCTGACTTGCTCTTACTTGGCATTTGCACTTGACTGGATTAGGAGACTGGATGCCACAGAATCTCCAGGTGCCTTCGGAAGCATCAGAGAGCAGATAACCAATACCTCAAGTGTGAGGGGGACGGCCTGCAGTCACCTCAGAAGAGTGGACTTCCTTAAGTCTTCAGCACCGTTAGCTGTGCATCAGTACAGTAGAATGTCTTGAATGATGACCCTGCCTGTCATCCCCATGTCCCTTTATCCAGAACTCTTCGTTTCCAAACCACTCAGGGTAACAGAACTGACCATTCATTCACTGTGGGGCTAAGACAGTCTTTTTTGCATAAAACAAAATAAGACTTGTTTCTGCTTTGTGTTTCCTTAAAGGCTTGGTTAAGCCCATGGATTTTGTTGGAGTTCTAAATTTTTCCTCTCTTTTACCACATCTTCCAACCGAGAGGTTGGTAGCCTAGGGGATGCCATTCTAAATTCCCAGCACAGAGTGGGCTGTGTCTTCCAGAGAGGGAGGGATGGCCAGCAAGATGCCGAGTATTTGGATGCTGCCTTAAGAAGAAAAGGGTCCAGATTTGATAGGAATCCTGCGTTAATTTGGCAGATGCCATCTCCTCAAGATGGCCAGCGAGCTCAGCCACCTCTGTGCGCCTTTCATGGGATCGCTGGGGCTGCATACGGGTTAATCACTTCTCCTCCTCCTCATTCTCCTCCCTCTCCCTGCTCAGAACTGCACAGTTCACTTGGTGGAATGCCAGGCCTCTTCCCTACCCCCTCCCTCTTCATCCCTTGCTCTCTCCTTTCCCCTGCTTGCCAAGAATGTAGGAAAAATTTGTTTAAGGGAAAAAAACCCCACAGGAAATGCCTCCTTCTTTCTTTAACAGCATCTCCAGCTGCATTTGGATGGGAGAGGAGGGGGAGGGGAAAGCAGCAAGCCAGTGGAAAGTTGTTTGTCTGCCAAGTCAGACTGGTACATCTTAGCTCTGGAGGGAGACAGAAGGGCTCTTTCTCCCTCGTTTTGGCCTGTTTTAAATGCTTCGTTAAGAAGAAGACTTGACGGACTTGTGACATCAGGGTTCTTTAAATTGAGAAAGAAAATGACACACAGCTTTCTTTTGGAGGCCCCTTTGGAGTCTGAGTTTTAGGAATCTTCAGTGGGATCTCTTTAGAAGCAGATGAGGCAGCGATCTTTGACTTTTGTTCTTTAGCCAGTTAAGAAAGACAGTTAATACAAGGCCATTATATCTGGCAGTGGACCTGGCCTTAGCCTTTGGAATAAACCTTTCAGTATAAACTCATTTACTGAACTGTTTTATGGGTGAGACCTTTAATCTAAGGCATGGTGCAATTGGGGAAGGAGGGACCTGGGAAGGGGTGGGGTGTGTGTGTGTTTGTGTGTTGGGGGAGAGGCCAAAATATCTCATTTCTGGAGGAAGGACTAGTAATTATTTCAGTTTACAAGCTTTGCCCAGTGATAAGCATTTATCTAGCCCCTATGTGCTAAGAGCTTTACAGATTATCTTATTTCATCCTTACTCCAACCTTGGGAGGTAGGTTCTGTTTTTTATCCTCGTTTTACAGTCGAAGAAACTGAGGCAGGCAGAGGGGAAATGACTTGCCCAGGATCATTCTTCTGAGACCATTTAAGAAAGGTATTCATAATAAGGTCATTATATCTGGTGGTGGACTTGGTAGTACCCATCTGAATGAACCTTTCAGCGTAAACTCATTTACTACTCAGTGGGTGGGGCTCTCCAGGAACTAAAGAATTATATTCACTGTACTGGTAGAAAGTTGGTTGTTCTTGAAAGAGAAGTACTTTAAAATAAGGAATATCTAGGTCCATCCCGCATTTCTTGTTCACTCACCAACTCTCTTGGCTTTAGATGCCACTTTTCCAAAAGGAAATATAACGTTCTAGAATTTAGAGTTCCCATTTAATTGGATCTCCTTGAATTGTACACCTGAAAAAATGAGGACAGACCTGGCATTTAAACCTAACCTGTGGTCCCTAAATCAAGTTATCTTTCTACTTCAACTAGACACAGAATAAACATTTTACTTTCTTTTAAAAGTTGAATTGACTCCCAGGACCCCTTTGACCTCACTCCACACCCCCAGAACCCTCTTGTAACCCAGGGCACATGTGGATTGTGCCTGATGGTGTGGCTTCCATTCCGCACCTGAAGCCCACCACCTGTCTACCAAGAGGACCATCCCATTTCCTCCTCAGACTTCTGAGATGAAAGGTGGCCAGTGCCTTGAGCTGAGGCTGATGGTGCTCCATCCAAGTTTACCTGAATTCTGTTTTTTAAAGTGCAGTTAAGTGAACATGCCTCAGTTTACTTACTCATTCCCTGATTTACCCACCTTGTTTCCAACTTCTTGCTAACACACACACACACACACACACACACACACACACACACGTTATCCTAAATATTTTTTGGCTCCGACTTTGCTCTTTTTTGAGAGACCAGTGGCAGTATTGTTGGATTAGAAAGTAATGAACAACTTAATTACTTTATTAACATGATCCTAAATTATTTTGAGAGTAGTTGGATCCATTTACAATTCCACCAGAAATGTGTCAGTGCTCCTGCCTTCCCATAGTCCTTTGATGTCATTTCCCTCTTTCCTCATTTTTGCCAATCTGATGTGTATGAGGTGAAACCTTAGTGTTGTTTTGATTTGCCTTTCTTATTGAAGCATTTTTTAATATGATTGCTGGTCATTTGTATGTCATCTCACGAAAACACATCTTGTCTTATAACTGCTTACTTAATCAGTAGGGAATCGATGGCTCTTAGTCTTTCTCTGTCTCTGTTTGTACCTATCTCTTCTGTCTCTGTTCCCCATCTCCAGCTTTCTCTGGTGGTGCCCTCCCTCTATGTCTTTGGCCCCCTTCTTATCTCCTCCCTCTTCCCTCTTTCCTCTCCTCCTCCCCCCCTCACTTCCTCCCCCTGACACTGTCTCCCTCTGGCCCCTACTCCTTGCACAAAACCCAAAAGATGTCCCATGATAACACTGTCTGGAGTGTTTACAACACAACCTCAGACAGACTCTGGCAGAAGGGGGTGGGGTGTACCTGTGATGTAAAGGAAACCTCTACTGAAAAGGGTGTTTGGTGCTTTGTCCGTGATTTTATGAGGAACTTCAGCCAGAATGAGTTTTCAGGGACCAGGAGTTAAATGGTCGATGGCCAGGGGACTTGGGACAGTTGCTGCTGAATTTGCCTTTGGCCCTCAGAGGTCTGTGTTCTCCTAGTTTTATCAGAGTCCTTTTTAAACTTGGTTGACCTAGCTTGGGACAGGACAGATAACACTGCTGTCTCCTGTGCCACCTGGGCAGATAGAGGTGGCACAGGCCAGGCAGAATCCTAGAAACCTGGCAGAGCCCTTCCTCTTCATCCTCCTCAGAAATGATTGACAGTCTCAAATGCTGAAATGCCTTCTTGAAGCACTGCCCCTCTGACCCCCGCCACCCAATCTCAGTCTCCTCTTCTCAAAACCTCCACACCTCTTGGTTTCTCTAGTCAACCCTTTCCTAATCTGGTGAACCCAAAGAGAGCTACAGCCTGAATCCATCCTTCCCTAGGCTTAACTAGGGAGGGCTACCAGTGATGGGACTGACCGCTGCTCTGTGTATGGCAGGGAAGTCAGCATTTGCTTGAGTTTTTGGGCAAGATCCTTTTAAAAAATGTACAGACCTCAAAGTAGTACAGCATGGACAGTGCTGGTTTAGGTGAGTCTTTCACCATGAGTAGACATGTGTGCACTTGGTTTTCTTGGTTAAGTATTACCTTTGAAAACTTGTGAATCCTCATTTTTAATTTGGTGTTGGGTGGGGTGGAGCGTGTTCGTCCTTCATTTGCCAAAGAAAACCGTGCCATCAGAGAAATAATGACATGACTTGCACTTGACTTTGTTTTGAGTGAGGGAGGGCTGTGCAGGTCACCAGCCCTACTTCCTCTCCAGCCATCTGAATCCAATGACCAGATATTCATCAGGATGACTGGAGATGACCCAGGATGAGTCAGTTGGGGTTAATGACTTGCCCAACGTCACACAGCTGGTGAGTGTCGAATGTCTGAGGTGAGATTTGAACTTAGGTCCTCCTGACTCTTACACCAGTGCTGTATCCACTGCACCATCCAGCTGTCTGTGTTGGGTACCAATAAACAAAATGTCCACATATTGGCTCTCAGCTGTAAGTCTTGAAAAGAGGATGCTAATTTCTTCATTTTTCCAATGAGAATTCAGTATTGGGAATACAAGTGACTGTGAGAGACCTTTGTCTGACCTGACTCCTACCTCTTCTTGTGGAGGGGAGGATGAGAACAGCGAAGTGGCCCTGGGCTTCCTCTTCATGGTGTTTGGGCAGAGCTCTGATGGGCTGGAGGCTGGCTATCTGTGGACTCCATGAGGCCAGAATCTGTGGCCTTTCTTGGCACTCAAGGGATCGCCCTTTTTGGGTTCATGGAAACTGTCCATCATTAGGGTCAATGGCTATATTTAAACAACTTACTTCTGATGGCAATGGGCGGTTCCCTGTTTTGCATTCTTTTTAAAGCTGCCTTTAATTTTTAGGAACGTTTTAGGAGAAAGTGAACGTAACATCTTTAGAGTGCACAAGATTAGGCTCCTAGGTGCATTCGGTCAGCATTCGCCAAGCAGCCTGCACTGGGCAGATCTCAGAGCACACAAATGAGAAGGAACAGTTTCTACTCGGAGCAAATTACATGTGTCTGGAGGGGAGAGTGTGACAAGTACAGAGTAGGCATAGTGGAAGGTGAAGGTGGCAAAGGAGAGAGAACCAGTCAAAATGCTCTAGGGAAAGGAGGTGTGTGTTGGAGAAGGCCTTAGAGGCTCTCACTTCAGCAAATATTTCAGTGCCCACTATGTACTAGCTATAGGAGCTGCCAAGACAAAAACACAGGCAGCTGGTGGGGGCTGGGCTTGAGTGCAAATCCAGCCTCAGACTCTTACTAGCTACAAGACCCCGATCAAATCACTAAACTTCTGTCTGGCTCAGTTTCCTCATAGTAGCTACTTAATCAAAGCTTGTTTACTTCCTTCCTCCTTCCCTCCCTCCTTCTCTTCCTTCCTCATCTTAGGCAGTACTCTTGATTCCTTCAGACCTCAGTTTCCTTGCCGGTAAAACAAGGAGGGCTGAGTAGACGATCCCCAAGGTCTCTTAGCTCCAAATGCTGTGATGAAGGAGCAATGCCATACTCTTATTCTGGAGAGATTGCCCGCCATGTTGTTTCAAGTCTGAGTTCCGTGTTGGCCTTGTCTTCAGAAGCCTGCGCGGCCATTCGCGCAAGAGGTCTGTGTGAGCACTTGGTTCCATGGTCCGTTCTGACCCTGTGGGGGGACGGGGGGTGGATTCCCTTGGAATGTTTCCTTCTCCCGTCCACTTGGGCTGGGTTCTGTTTGTTGAGCTGGAGTTTGGCTGGAGCTTTGTGTTATGTCGGTTTCTATGGAGGAAAATCAACAACTGTGACTGCCAGGACAAGGGGGGGTGGGGGCAGAGGAGGAAAGGAGAGCCGAGGAGAAAAATGAATTCTGATCCTGCTCTCCTTTCCAGATGAACTGGGGATTGACTTACCCTTGTGGCGTTGGCCTGCGCATGGCAGGCTTTACCATTTCGTGGCCAGAATACCCAGTGCAAGAAGCAGATCGGAAAAAGCAGATCCTTTCCTTAGAAATGGGCTGGGATATCCTGCCTGAACTGGGATCAGGACAGTGTATTGGCCTCTTTTTCTAGAACAGCTCTCTATAAGGTCTTTTCATGTATCCACTTCACTGTGGCTTTTGTAGGTTATTTTTTAGTCTAGGGTGGGAAACTGATCCACCCCTTCCTCCTCAGGAGTCTGGAAGCCAACTTCTCAAAGTACCTTGGAAATTGGGCTATATCGTATCAGACTGTAAAACAAGGCAAGTTTTAGGGGTTTTTTTTCTATTATTTAAAAAAGGCTTAGATATACCGGTCTTAATCCAAATTCCCCACTTTAAAAAAACATCAGGGAAAATTCTTTTTTAGTATTTGATTGTTTTTCTTATATGTATCAGTAGTTTTCACCATGTGCTCCTAAATTATTTTTCTGGAGTCTGTTCTAAGAAACAGGAGGTAAACCATGTCCTTGAATATAGTCTATATGAAGGATCTCTTATGCCCTTGAATCCTGGCCTTTTGTCCCCAAGGCCAGTGTTTCTTAGCCCATTTTAGTATATCTAAGACTGAGAGAAGAAAAAGCTTCTTCCTCCCCAACCATTCATGTTGTATGTGTATCAGTATCTGTGTGTATCTATATCCATCCATCCATCCATCCATTCATTCAAATAAATGATTTGAGTTTCATGTGTGGCCACATCCATTTCCTTGCCTTTCCCTGTTCATCTTCACAAAGAGGAAGGATTGTGTCATTGACATTTGTTTTTCAGAGGCATTCCTCCTTCTTTACCTGTACTTCATTTGTAATACTTATAGAGAGCTAAAAGTTATTGGAAAAAGTAAAGTCTTCCCTTGGGGTCATTTGCCTGCCTTCTCCTTCTCTTTTTGATTTTGCTTGATCCTTTGGGAGGAATGCCTGCGGAATTGAGTTTTTCAAGTGCTAGTATCAAGCATCATGCCCAGCCAGCCTTTTTGAACTCTGCATGTGCACACCTTGGCTAACTGAAGAATTGCAGAGATTTTGATGCTGGTTGGTTCAGAACTATCTGTTCTATCTGTTTCTATTTTTTTTTTTCTCCTACATTTGGCAAAGGGAAGCAGAGGAAAATAAACCTAACAATTTAGGTTGAGGACTAAAAAGTAGTGTTTAGTGTTTTCTATTTTAACACTAGTTTTGAATGTAAAGTTGGATAAGTCATTTAACTCCCCTAAATGTACTTGTTTCTTTACTTCCCAAATGTGTACGTTGATTAGCCAGAAAAGTCCAACTGAGGCTTACTGGAATTAAAGGCAAGAACCGCCCATCTGATCTTTGGTAAGCCTATGCCTTTTTCCTCCTTGAAGGTAGAAGTTATCATTTTTAAAGATGTTGTGTCTCTGGGCTGGATATAGACGTTTTCACTAAGAGGTCAGAAAAGTGAATGTGGAAAGCTGTCTTCTCTGTTATTTCTTATTTCAAAACAAACCTTAGATTTTTGTGAGCTGTGGATCTGACTTCTGTCCTTCAAGTTTTCTTTATTGTGATTAGGTTGCAGTAAGTCTTCACAACTTGTGATGGTGCTAAGAACATCTATTTGACCCATATGGATTGTTGCCATCCAAAGGAAAGAGGAAACTCTTTCTCAGAAAGTTGACAGAAAATCAAATAATGGATTTATTCACTTTACTTTCTCTCACAGTGATGATCTTTCCTAAACTAAATGTCTAACAAGTGTTAGAATGATGGAGATGAACAGGTGTGTTAATAAACTCTCTGCCTCCCATCAGAAATGGAGAAATTATTTTTAAAAATCCCTTTAAAAAACCTTTTCCTACTCTCCCTTTATCATTCAAAACTGAAGGAGGAAGGGGTTAAAGAAGAATGGTTGGATGACAGAAATCAGAATTCTGGCTCTGGTTTCATCAAATCTGCCCCACTCTTGAGTAAGGGTTCTGTGTTCACATATGACTCAAATCTTTATACCCCTTAAGACTGAGGTGACTCAGATGGCCAGCCTACTTCCTGGATGGGATGGGAAATCCTACAGGTAACAGTGTTATTCTCAGGTGATGTCTTCATTTGAGAGGTATTTAGAAAGATTTCAACTGTCCCTGGTCATTATGGACAGAAAATGACAGGTATGCAAATCTTTGTTGGTGAACTTTTTTAAAAAACCACCCTGACTGTTTGTAACTGAAAATTTTAAACAAAAAATTTAATAAGAAAAATTTGTTTTTCACATTTGTAATTTATCTTTTTCAGATCCACCTTTTTCTTCTTCTTTTCACCCACATCTAATTCAATTAGACAAACATTTATTACTTGCCTGCTAGTCACAAAATACTATTTGAAAGATTCATCACTCACACATGGCAAAGGCAGGAGATGACCAGTGCACAGACCCTGTGGGCCAACGTATCCTTAATGCCAAGAGAAAGCAAGGAAGCTTTCTGGTATTTTGGGTGGACTCTTTGTGGTAAATTGATGGGAAGATCTAACTGAGAGTCATGCAGGCTGGGTCATGGATGGGTAGGTTTTGATCAGCACCCTTGGACAGAATCCATATTGGTGAAGTCACGCATCCGTTGAGTATTAGAGGATATGAGCAAAACCTTCTTGCTAGACTCTGGTAGTACAAAAACAAAAATGGGTAACAGTCCTTGCTTTCTAGGAATACATCTTGTTCTTGGGGATACCTGGATATAGATGAGTAAATACTAAGGTAACTTTAGACAGGAGAGAGTGTAAGATAAATGGGGGAGGGAGTAGGTCAGGAGAAGCCCACCTACTGTAGATGAAGGCATCTGAGTTGACCCTTTAAGGAAGTTAAGAGATGCCAGGAGGTGAGAGCACATTCCAGAGGTGAGGGGAAGGCCTGGGCACAGACTGGAGCTAGAAGAAGAGTATGCGTTGTTTGAGGAATGACAACTTGGTTACTTGGCTGGGGCCACAGTTCGTGACAGAGAGGATCTGGAAACAGGGCAGTCTGGAGCTGTACTAAGAGTGGCTTTGAATGCAAGGGTAAATAAAGATTTTTGAAGTTTTTGAAAACTGTTTATTGTATATTTAGTATTAAATATTATTAATAGCTCCTCCCCCTTTCCTTTCCTCACCTTGTATATTGTTTTCTGCTTCTACATACTTCACTCTATTAGTTCATATTACATCTTCCCATTTATTCGTTATTTCTTAAAATGTGGTAACCTTCCATTATATTCATGTACAGATGTTCCTTTAGCCCTTTCTCCTCAGTTCGTGGAGTATCAGTTTATTTTCCAGTTCAGTGCTCATACAAAAGGTGTAGCTGTGGATGTTTTTGTGTAGACCCTTTTTTTGTATGTCTTTGACTTCCTTGGCGTACCCACCAGCAGCTGGATCTCTGTGCTGCAGGACATGGATGTTTTTGTTACCTTAGCATGATTCCTTGCTGGTTGGATCAGTTCACAGCTCCACCAACAGTGTATTTGCTTGCCTGTCTCCTTCCGGCCCCTCCAATGTGGACTTTTGCCATTTTCTGCCATCTTTGCCATTTCCTGGGCATGAGATGAAATGTATTACTCTTATTATTGGGGACCTGGAGCAGTCTTTCATATGGTTGTTGAGGCTTTGCATTTCTTTTGAGAACAGTTTGTCCAAATCCTTTGACCACATCTGTTGGGATGAACTCTTTGTCCTCTGAGATGATTTTGCTTTGTGTTTACCCTATTACACTTCAACATCAAACATGTATTAAGTGTCTTTTATGTGTAGGACACTGGGAATACAAGAATAAAATAAATGTATTCCCTGCCCTCAAGGAGCTTACTGTCTGTTGGGGTAGGGGGAGAAAGCATTTACCCAAGTAAATACTATCCATCTAACCAATCATCCATCCATCTGTCCATCTATTCATTCATTCATCTATGTGTTTATATCTAATAGTGACAAAGTAGTTTTATGGGAGTACTAATAGCTCGTGTGTGTATGTGTGTGTGTGTGTGTCTGTCTGTCTGTCTGTCTGCCTGTCTATGGGAGTGGTGAGGGGGTATAAGACAAGGAAAGGCTTCATGCAGAAGGTAGCCCCTGAGCTGTTCTTTAAAGAGAAGGCTGTGCCAAGGCAGAGGGCAGGAAAGAATGTATTCCAGAGAAAGCTGAGCTCTTGTGCAAAGGCAAGGAGACCAGATCATATGGGGAATAACTGACCAGAAGGCACTAAGTGGGGGCTAATAGGAAATTAAACTGGAAGGGTTGATGGAAGAAGTATAGAGGACTTTCAACAGGCTAAAGATTTTATATTTCATCTTAGGGGCACCATGGGACCATGGAGGTTTGTGAGTGGGGAAGTGACGTGGTCACATCTGTGCTCTGGAAAGATTGATTTTGCTGGAGAGGAGAGACCTTGGAATGTAGAGACTGGGAGAGCAGTTCAGAGCCTATTTGCAGAAGGCCAAATACGGGCCTGGCTAGAGGCAGGGGTCAGAAGGAGAGGGGTAGAGAAGGGAGGAAGGAGGAGAGCATCATTGAAGCTGGGAGCCTGACGTGCCAGAAAGGTGATGATGCTCCTGGCAGAAGCAGAGCTGTGGGGAGGTGGGAGGAGGTGGGGAAGGGGAAAGAAAAGCCACTTGAAAATATCCTGGTAGTTGATTTGTGACTTTATTAGAGGGATTAAGGGTGAACTGTATAGGAGTCAGCTTGATCTCCCAAGTTTGCAGACCTGGATGACCAGAAAAACAGTAATGCCTATGACAGAAATTAGCAGAAATTATTTTATAAAGGTGTCTCCAGATTTCTTTGTATTCCTCTTATTTCTTCATTGTATTTTATTATTTCATAACATTAATATGCTGCAACATTAATGTGTTGGGTGTTTAGGTTTTTTGCAAGTACAAATGATTTTTCTATGAAAAGTCTTTGAACAAATCTTTTTTGTTTTGCTAAAAAATTTTAGAGTATATTTACAATTGTGGAATTATTGAGTCAAAAGACAATTATTTTTGAAATTTTTACCATGCACAGTCAGATTCCTCTTCAATTTTTTTCTACAAGTATTCAATTTAGAGGCAGCTAAGTAGCATATTGTAAAGAAAGACCTGAGTTCAAATGGTGCATTAAGACAGCCAACTAATTGTGTGATTCCAGGCAAGACACTCAACTCCTCCAATTCTTAACCTGTCTATGAAAGGATAGTAGTAACAGCACATACTTCACAGGGTTGCTGTGAGGAGCAGTCAGTCAATAAACATTTAAGTACCTACTCTATACCAGCTGTTGATCGGAACAATATTATGTACAAAGTGCTTTATAAATGCGGGGCAGTTGTTATCTTCACACTATTCCGGTAGCGATGCTAGGCTCTGCTTGGTTTTCTCTGACCCTGTCAGGATTGAGTTTAATTTCTTTTAATGTTTTTTTTTTTTTTTTTTTACCAATTTTTTGGGCACAATGTGCCTCACAGCTGTTTCGATTTGTCCTGCTTTGATTATTGGTGAGGTCAAGCATTCTTTAAGAGATCACTTGTGTTTCCTTTTTGGAAAATTATCCATTCCTCTCCTATTACTATTTGCCCATTGGGTATCCAAAATAAATTCTTAACAGTCCCATGTGTGTTTATAAACCATATTTGTATCTCATGTTTGCCGTAAGTTGCTTTTTGCTATATATAATGTTTTATTTCAGTGTAATCGAGCACATCTATCTTGTCTCTAATAGAAGGATTTACGTTTGATGGAGTTACATCCCTTCCACAATGGAAAAAAATTAGTCCATTTTCTTCTATTTTTTGATAGCTAATTTGTTTAATATATAATATTTTATTATATCCAATTACATGAATAGTCAATTTTTAAAAAATTATCTCTGATCCAGCTGGAATTCACTGCAATATATAGTGTTGGATATGAATCTAAATCCATACAATCCAGTTTGTACTTAATCTTTGAGAGGTCAAGTGACATCATTAGACCTATGTTCTTGGATGATTTTCTCTAAGTTGTGTTGGCAAATGATTTGGAGAAAGGAGAGATTGGAAGGAAGATAAGAACGATGGTAAGGCAATGTGTACAGAGCAAGCAAGAAAGGAAGGGGGTACAGCAAGGGAGAGAGAGAAAGAGAGAGAAGAAGAGAGGAGGTTTTGGGAGGGTTGTGGTTGTGGGGGGCAATCATTAGATGTACTTTGGCCCTACGGACCTTAGTAGTGGACAGCTGACAGTAGGTATTGACATTCTAAGAGAACTTCCTACCTTTTCCTGTTGTTTCCTTTCAACATCACACTTTCTGTCCGGGGCTCATTGTCCTTCCATTCATCCAAGTTCTCAGCCCAGGAATTATCTCACATGCTCTTGCCTTCCCATATTCCCCATATCCAGTCAGTTGCCAGGTCTGGTATATTCTCCCTGCTTTACATGTCTCACTTCTTTCATCTTTCCATTTAGACCATAATTGCCCTAGGCCGGGCCCTCATCTCCTCAAGCTTGAATTAGTCATTTCAGAGACCTCTTGATTGGTGTCCATGGGCCTCAGTGTCTCCTTATCCTACACACAGCTACCAAACTGATAGCTAAAGATACCTAAAGCATTCATTGGACCCATCAGGCCTTTGTTCAAGTAGCTTCGATGGTGCCACATTGCCATTGGGGTAAAGTGTAAACTTAGGCTATCATTCCAGGCTGATTACAACTTCCTGCCCCTCATGGCCCCTACTTTCTAGCTAAAATGTCCTCACTTTTTCTAGGAGCTGGACTGTGGAAGGAATGTGAGGTTGCCAGTCAGCTGCCACATCTTGTTGGTCTTACATCTGACCCATTTCAGTCACTACTCCTCTTGCCTGGGTTGTTGTAACCGCCTCCTGTTGGTCTCACTGATTCTAGTTTTCTTTCCAGTCCATCTTGCACATAACTTGCCAGGACTATGCTTCACTCATCTCTTCCACAAATGGAAAGTCCTCCAAAGTCTGTTTGTTCTGCTTTGCCCCAGAGAGGGCCAGAAGACACAGTCAAAGTTCCAAGGAGGCAGGTTTCACTTATTGTTAAGAAAGAGGTTCAACAACCAGAGGTATCCCCAAGCGGTGGGATGGCCTCTCTGGGGAAGAGGAGAACCTGGCAGCTGATGGCTGAGTGGAAGGGAATTAGCAGGGCCTGGCTTGAGGCCACAGCTGCTCCTGCAGTAATGGCAGTCAGAGTTCATCAGGGATGTTTGTTGGACTCGATGGCCTTGCAAACATCTTTCAGTCTGAGGTTCTGCCTCTCTGTTCCTTGAACTTGACTCAAGCTCCCTCTCCCAACCATGTGAAAATTCACAGGCTCACTCCATGTATTGGATGGGCTTCTTCTTTCTCTTTGTTCTTGATGACCTTTCTTTTCCTTCAGGACCGAATTGTTGTGCGAAGCCCCTTCAGGTGCCCATTTTAGATGTTCTTTTCCTCTTTATACATATTGTATCTGGACAGACAATAAAACATAAGTTCCTTGCGGGCAGTATCTGTAGTTTGGTTTGTAGGACATGATTGTCAAATGTTTGTGGTTCAGTGGAATCATCGAATTAAAAAAAAAGTTTTGTTTTGGTTTAGTTTTTACCATTTTAAACAAGTGCGTATCATACCCTTGTGGAAGGCAGTGATGTTGTGACATATACATCTCTCTAGTTTTGTTTTTAGAGTTTGCATTGCATTTGCCGATTGAATTTTAAACAAAAGACGATATAGCTTGAGAAAAAGAAAACAAAGCCGGGTCCTTGAAGGCTCATTCCATAAGAACATGTAATTTATCACTGGAGTGGGTACAAATTTCCCTTTTAAGTTATTTAAAAGGGTAACTGTTAAGTAGCCATTTACTTGGTAGACATAGAGCACCTACTATGTGTAAAGCATTGGTGGGGTGGTGAACCTATAGAGATAAGGAAGACCATTATGGGAGTCAAGATATGCCTATATAGATACAAAAATGGGTAAGAAAGGAACAAGCAAAACCCTCTCAAGAATTAAAAGTGAAAAAAAAGAATTAAAAGTGAATACCACTTGGAATGGTGGAGATGGTGGATCTAAGCATAGAGCAACTATGGAACTCGAAGGCCTGGAGCTTATGGAATATCAAGCATTGTACTGAGTCTTGGAGATACAAAGACGAAAGGTACAACAGTCTCTGTCCTCAAGGAACTTACATTGGAATGGGGAAGACAATAGATAGATGCAGGTGTGAGAAGGTGTAGGCAAATTGAATTAATTAATTAGTTAATGCAAATGAATACAAAATGGTTGTGGTGAGGGAGGACACTGGAGGCAGGGAGAGCATCCAGAAGGGAACATCCTTGATGATGTTACCAGGGAAAGGATGCACACTCTGTCCTACACATAGCTACCAAATGATATTCCTGGAGCACACCTTTGGCCACATCATGCCTTTGTTCAGGTAACTTCAACGGCGTCTCATTGTCTTTGGGGTAAAATCTAAACTTAGCCTATCTTTCCAGGTGGCACCCTTACTTTCCAGCTAATATGACCTTGCCTTTTCTAGGAGCTGAGCTGTGAAAGGAATGTGAGGTTTCTTGAGAAAGAAAATGGGTTGGTCATGTGCCAAGAGCTAGAGCTAACCAATAGGTGAACAGCCCAAATGATGTGAGGGGAAAATAAAGAAGGATCCGCCCTCATTGGAGGGCAGGGACTAGAATGACCTATGATGGTTGCAAGGTGGGAGACCGGTGGAGAGGACGTACAAATGAAAGAGATCACAGGTCCATTAGAGTCCTTGACTGAATTGTCCAAAATAATTACTGTTAAATTGTCATAAAGAAAACAATATGGCCCCAGAAATGAGCTTGCCTATGAAGAAGGAAAGGAACATGCCTTTATAAAGTACCTACTATGTGCCACACACTATGTACTAAATGTCTTACAAATATTATCTCCTTTTAGCCTTACAACAACCTTGGGAGGTCTCACTTACAGATGAGGAAACAGAGGCAATGTGACTTGCCCAGGATCACATAACTGGTCACTATCTGAACACAGGTCCTCCTGACCCCAGGCTTAGATTTCTATCCACAGTATCTTCTAGCTACCTGAAGCTAAGTATGGTCAATGACAAGTTGACATTCTGATTTCTTGAGGTCTGAAATAATGTCACTGTTTTCAGATTTGAGCTTGTGATTTTTGTTTTAAGACACTACAAGATTTGTTCCCTCTCCTTTTGTGAGCCTTGGCTTTTCAGAAAGGTTAAAAATCTGTATTGCTTTTAATGCATTTGCTACTAAGGGTTTAGCCAAGCACAAATTTTTTACTTTTTTTACTTCATAGTGTTGAGCCTGTGTTCCTCCTACTCTGTGACTTAAGATTAAAAGTACTCATCTGGTTCAATGATCACCTTCTGTTGGTGGATATCTATTGTAAAGGACTAAACAAGTGATTTTTGGTTGGTTTTGTTAGCTAATTTTAAAAATGGTGACAAAAGTGAATCTTGATGATAAGAATTTACATGAAATATAGAGACTAGTGGTATTTTCCAATATCACATGATATCTATTAAGCAAAAACTAAAGTAGTTTTCAAAAAAAGTTATGAAAGCAGGAACTGACATAGTAATAACTTACCGTAATAAAATATGGTTAGAATGAATGCTAAAAAGTCCATCTGTCTCATTGAATTATTTCTGAATTTTCGCATGACTTTTTTGACCTGAGTACTCCCCCTTAATGTGTGGGGGGTTTTTTTTGGTGGTTTTTTTTTTTAAACAACTCCATTAGCTATTTCCTCTCGATAAAATGATCAACAGTTTAGTCTAGTCATGCTGGATGTTTGGGTTGCGGATTTTCATTATTTGGTCTATAGGCCTGGACTCTCATCCCCTTCGTGGACTAGATCCATCTCTACAATAGCAGATTGTTCAGGAAGACAAACACAGGCCCATCATGTTATAAAAAGTCCTTCCCTTGAGCCCCTCCCCCATCATATAGTTCCTTAATACTTCCTAAAAAAGAACTGTATTCCCTGCTGTCTTTGTCTGTATAACTGTCCATGCAAGTCCTCTTTTTCTAGCAGAGCTCCAGTGAATTAGGCCAATCACTTGGAAAGGAGTTTTTAAGTTATACTTTCTTTTGTTCATACACAATAAGTTATAGATACCTAATTTTTCCTTGGTGGTTTTATATTGTGTGCTGTCGTAACCCTGGAGGCAGAGCACTGGGCTTCAGATGGTCTTCAAGTCTCCCTCAAGCTCTGAGATGCCACAATTTTGGGGTGAATAGCTGAGGGTAGGCTCTTGGCTTGACCCCCAAACATGGTAGTATCAGGGGCAGTCTGAGTCAGAGGGGGCAGCCCACCATACATCACCTCCAAGGCTGTTCCTTCCTTTAAATATGAATAATCATACTTGCCTTGTCTGTTTTGTAGAGTTGTTAGGGGAAAAGTTCTTGTAAAGCTTAAAGCACTCTATAAATGTGAGTCATTTCTTAGACATCCTGAGGCCTAGAGTTTTTTTCAAAACTGGTGCAAAAAAAAAAAATCCAACGCATTTAAAATGTATTTGTGAGAAAACCCAGATTTCGTTCTCCCAGTTAAGTCTCTATTGCCAGTTGACCTTCAGAACTGAAGTAGTAGTCGGGGAACTCAGAGTCTCTCTAGGTCTGGTCCAAGAATCCCCTCTTTATCCTAAACAGTCATTGGTCATCGTCCAGCCTTTTCTGGAAGGAGACCCTGGCAAAAAGAAATCTCCTCCCTCCTAATACAGACGACCCTGGTTTTGGAGCGCCATTTTGGAAACCAAGATAAGATAGACCTCTGCCCTGTTCTCCTCCTCCCCATTGCACCTTTCACTGACATGGCAGTCTTCGTATTCTTGAACCCAAGTCTTCACTTTTCCTTCTGCCATCATGGTTATTCTGTCTTAGAGCCTTCCACAGCTTCCTTTCTGAAGTCTGGCTCCTAGCACTGACTGCCACAATCTCTCCAGGCCTGTCTTCACTAAGGTCAACAAGAGTGTTGTTGTATTGCCTTTTTCTTAACAATGTGGACTATCCTAAGCTTAAGTTAGTTTTGGGAGGTTGATGGCTTGTGTTATTGGTTCACGGAGTTGAATTTGCAGTCTGCTAACACCCCCAAATCTTTATCAAGTGAATTGTGGTTGCATATGCCTACCTTTACTTCCCCTAAGCTTTCCTCACCCAAGTCCTTTAACCTCATGTAAATTTCAGACAACAACTGTCTGTCACTTCAAGGAGATTACTAGCAGTTCCCTACTTGTTTCATTTAGTATGGGTACCAATGAAATGAGACCCCAACTTTTCTCAGACCTCAGATGGCACTAAGAAAGAAGAAAAAGGGGATCAAGCATAAAATGGAAACACCCACATACCCTAATTCTGGTAGCAATGAGTCCAGCCCACACTTTGCCACTGTGGTCCCCATCAGAGGGCTTGGGAGCTTTGCTTCTGTTATGATTCCCTCAGAAAATATCACCTTCAGCATTGCCTTGCTGGGACCACGGTCCTTTCTGCGCAAGGTTCAGTGTCCATGACAGCCCTGAGGAATCACTGGCATCTGTATCAGTTGGCCTAAATACTTTCTGAATCCATTGATGTTTTCTTCCTGTTACCTCTTGGTGTCATTAGTGATCATTTCCAAAAGTTTGATACCTCAGTGAGAAACCATGTGGTGAGGAAAGATCTTTGAGGATGTAGACTCTGCTGGTATGGTGAGCAAGGCACTGGGCCCTCTCAGGTCCTTGGTCCTCATCTGCAAAATAATGGAGAAGCTTAAAGGTGATAACCTTCATGGTTTCTCCAGTTCACAATCTGGGATCCCCAGGGGTACTTCTTACATTTTCTTCCCCACAATTTCAGGCCTGACCCTAGGGGTGATCTCTGGCAGGTGTGGGTGAAGACCCTTAACAAGTGTGTCTCGGTCATAAAAGGTGGTTAATATTCATTGAATAATCTAGCCACATATCTCCTCACATCCCTCCATTTCCCAGGCAATGGTTTGATCAAGGTTGTGCAACTCATTAATGGTGAAACAAAGCACAAGAGGCAGGGCCCCTTTTCTCCTGGGGCCCCTCCCATCTAGCAAAGATTGACTAATGTCAGATTAGGTGGCCTCTCTATTCCAACCTAAGGAATTTGGAACTCACACCATATTTTGAAGTCAGAAAGTTGAATTGTAAAAAAAAAAATATATATATATATATATACATACATACATACATATATATATATATATACATATATATCTATATATATATATATATATATATATATATATGTATATACACACACACATACTTTTTTTAATCAAAGGATGATCCCTCTGTCTTTGAGGAACAAATTGTATTTGTGCCTGTCCCAGACTTGGACAGCCAAGAGCTCTTAGCATTGTGACATTGAGATGAGTTAGTTTCCTGCCAGCCCCCTGGCTCGTAGGTAGGTATCACTCTGGGAGGGTACACAGAGTGAATGAATCATTAAGCCTGTCTCTCTAGCCAGTTATGTTGGGTGGGGTGAGTAGAGGTAGGAAACATTCTCAGAATCACTCTTGAGCAAATTGACCAAATGCCCCTTTCTTCTGATTAGCGGCACCTTTGACTATTTTTCCTCCAAATCTTTGAAGTCTTCCAAAAAGAGAGACTCCTCAATTAAGCAAGTCAGCTGACCATGTCACCTCCCTATTCTTCTCTCCCCCTGCTCCCCAACACCTGCCTTTTCTCATAAAGCAAAATAACCAAAATGGTGGTTCCTGATTAGTGAGTGCAGGACCAAGTGGTTTGTATTTTTCAGTATTTATATCAATGTGACACTATTACTATGCTTTGGCAAAGTTAGCCTGGCTTTGGGGGCAATCTCATTAGGAAATGAACTTTTGAAACTGTTCAATTCCATTTTATTATCATATTAAAACCCCACAACATTCTTGGCAATAGTTCTTTCCAGGGAGAACAGTTCTTTTCTGGGTCTCATAATAACTTGAATTATTTTGTTCTTTGTATTTTTGAGCTAAAGTTCATTTAAAGGGCTCTACGGGATCATTCAAAGAATGAGAACATGACCTTTCCTGGTGTTGATATTGGGCCTTTGACACCAGGTTCCGCATTGCTTTAGGTTTTCATTTTTCAGTGAAAATGTACTTTTAAGAATTACTTTTCGGCCTGATTTTTCAGGCCCCAATTATATTTACAGTTTTCCTGTATTTGGTTAAAGACTGGATTCAGCTTGTTAATGACAAAGAAATGCCCCAACACCGTTGCTAGGTAAAATCCTAGAAGTGTAACTCGAGTCTGGTGGGGGAGGAGGGGAGGTTGGGACGAAGGGAAGAGGAAGGCTCCCTTTTTCATCAGTGTAGTTCTACTAAGGCTGTTTAACTGGTCCATTTGCATCTCCACCAAGTAGTATTGTGAGCCATATCACTCTAAGACTTACATACTCCTCTGCTCTGCAGACCACCCCCTGTTCTCCATTCCTCTGTTCCAAAATAAGGAAAATACAGCTGGTTTGAGTTTCCCAGTTCCAGAGACTGTGGGTTATAAAGGCTGCAGAGTAGAGCCCAAGGGGGAAGGTCGCAGAGGTGGAAGAGGCTGGTTTATCTTCTTCATAAGTCTGTAGTCCTCTGGCATTAGCCCTGTCCAACATCTCTGATCCTCTTTGCCTCCCTCCACCCATGCCCTATGTCTTAGACTGAGCAGAGTCGTCTTCTGGACTGGCCAGATATGGCTTCTCCCTGTCAATAAATGGCTTATTTTGTTAAATATTTCAGCGGACACAAGTCCTTCTCTTTCCTTTTCTCACTTTGGGCCTATTTCTTCCCATTTCTGTTGAATTTGACCAACCGTTCCTGCCACCTTTTCTCTTAGCTTAATCAGAACTGCTCAAGTTTATTCTTCTCTTCTCCTGAGTTCTAATCCCTCTTCAGCATATTTCATCATAATTGAGCTATAATGAATGCATAATTCATCACATGGCATTGTAAACCATGAAGCTTTTGTGTGGAGAGAGAGAAAGTTGAACAAATAAAAGGTTTTATTTTGCATGGAAACTTGGCAGGCATGAGATTGCCAGCCTTCCAGACACAACTCATTCTTAAAAATGGTAGAGAATTTAAAGAAATAGAGTTTTCACTCTCCCAACCCCTCGGCCTTTTGTTTCGCCCCCGTCTGAATGTGTTCAGTAATCCCTGTTGGTCCCTGCCCCCTCCTTTCTGTAGTATTCAGGGATCTACTGCTTTCTGCATGTGCCAAGGTTCAAGGCCCTGGACCTGATGCTGAGGATGGCCTTAGAGCCTACAGCCCCAGTAGGGGTCCTTTTCTACCGACCATCAGAAGACTGGATGCTTATTGAGCAAAACGTTATCTCCCTGGGATGCAGCAGCTTGCCATGGTTTGCTACCTACATTCGAGAAGGTAGCCAAGGATTTAGAGCTGAGTGGGGTCTTTGATTTGATCCAACTGTCATTTTATACAGGAGAGCTGGAGCTTGAGTAAGAAGGTGACTTGCTTAGAAGCAGAATGTGAATCCCGGTCCCTTAGATGCAAATTCATTGCCCTTAGTGATACCAGCTGTTGCTTTTCTCTGAGTTAGAGGACAGCCTCACACTTTCCATTTCAGTCCTTTTTGCTCACTTAGAAATCACAGTTCTGGGAAGAAATTTACCAGGATTTGAATTCTTCATATTCAAATGAATGGAAAATGTGAGTAGAGTTTTTGTGTCAGGGATTCTCTGAGATGTTCTAATGAAATTAGAGAATTCTAAGAAAATGGTTGGGGCTGTGGGCATTGAGGTGGTTGTTCTTGAGCCGGGAATCGTTTTCCCTGGCGTCCATTGGAAGGTGGTCCATCCATCCCAAGAAGGATGTCCATCTTTATATGGTGGGCAAGTTTTACTGGTGGAATTTCTCTGCTACGTACTTGGATATTACTTGAAGTAACAACTTCAAGAAGAGAGGATTTCTCCTTCCTTAATGATATTCCTGAGATATCAACCATCTAAAACACCACAAAAAAATAAGGAGACAATGTACATTACAATGCAAGTTTCATTCTTCTCATTTGACTGGAAAGAAAGAAGAAGTTGCTATGGATTATTCACAAAACAGAGTAAAGATCCAAGAAACTCTGATTAGATTGAGCCACAATGCTTTGAATCTATCACCAGACTTCGCTACCGTGGGATTTTAAAATGAAGTTGTTCAGCTTTGTTAGTGGTCAGTGGCTAGTGTGGTGCCCTGCAGGGGAGGTCAGTCAGCAAACACATTAAGCAAGGGTTTGGTGAAGTCCAAAGTATTTATCATTCCACAAAATATTTAAACTGTCCCCTCCAGGCCACATCCAGGTAGAGAAATAAATGGAACCAGCATTCCTTCCCCTGACCCATTATAAATCTTTGCAGGTTATGGGCCAGTCATTCTCTATAGCTTGGCATTGTTGACAGAAATTGCTTGGCTTCTTTTGCCCCGCCATATGCCTTTCCTCAAGTAAGGACTAGAATTATATTAGATGAAGTGCCAGATTTAAAATTACCTAAGGTAGCCACGAGGAAGATGTGGAAAATTGGGGGGAGTGGTCTATTCTCTGAACTCCCATTAATGAGGGAGGAGGGAAGAAGGCTTCTAAGCTGTTTCCCACAGGAGCAGAAGGAAATTCCATCTCTGTTCTTGCATTCTGGGTCTATCATCAGCTTGGAACAAATCTAGCAGTACTAGGTGTGTTCGTATAAATCAGAAAATATTATTTTTCCAGATAGTTTTACAAGATGTGTACTTTAAGACATGGGAGTGTGGGGTTTGGGAGAGAGAGAGAACACAAGTAGAGCATCTCAACCCCTGGACAGCTTTGCAGTGTTGGTGATGTCATTCTCTGGCCATCTGGTTGAAAATTCCGTTGTTAAAAATCAATTACCTAGTTCTTTTTCCTGTTGGCAGCGGGGGGTGGGAGTGGGTAACCTTATGTAATAGACCAGGTTGGGTTCCCAGTCCAGTTCGTTGTCCTTCACCAGGTTATTTGGGTAGTGAAGAAAAATACATTAAATCTGTTTTCACAGATTAGCATATATTTGACTTTTTAAAAAAATATAACTTCATTTTTGTTCTAATTCTGTACAAAGGGTGGATTGCATGTTCTGTCATCTTTGTCATTCTCATCCCTCCCCCATCTGGTTCCCCTTCCTTCCACTTTACAATTCTTCCCTGAAGTCTACCTTCTGTTTCTAAGGACCATCTTATGCAAGAGATAGGCCTCCTCATTTTGAAAGATTGGTCTCATTGAAGGGATGAAGTAGATATAAGAGGACTAGCCCCAGATATATATTGTCATATAAAAACTAAGGGAGGGTAAAACTGCAGCCATTTTGTACAGCCTTTAACAGCAAAAATGTAACAAGCCAAGGAACCAGTTATGAGCCAAGAAGCAATAAACATAGCCACACTTTCCTGATGTTCTTATAAAACATTCTCTTTTAATTAACTCAGATTCTTAGTAAATAAACCTTCAACGACAGTAACCACAACATATCCTGTGTGGCGTTCTGAGTTTTTCTCTTTTCTGCAACATTTCCTTTAATTCTGGATGGGAAAGTTTGTCCGTCTTGTATTGATCCTTTGTGAGGCGTGGCCCAGTGCCAGAAGGCCATTAAGTGAAGCCTCCTCTGCACCCCGCCCCCATTGCTGGCAGTGGGTCCCAGCCCTGGAATGTCTGATGGGGAGCGGGAGCCGCCAGGAGCAGCTCTGGGAAAAGATCATTCATTTTTTCTCAAGTTACCAAGTGGGGGAGGGGAGGTATGTGGAGATACATTTTAAAAACAAAACAGAACTATGGGCGTAAAAAGAAATCGGCAGCAATTTTAAATGTTCTTGAGAAGTGTAAATAAAGCTTACCTATGAGTGATTTCAGAGGGAAAGAATTGTTCCATCTCACTCAGAATTGTGCATTTGGGAACTTTGAACATTTTTCATAGTTTCAGACTCTATTATAATAACCAAGGCCCTCCCTTCCTCTTTGCTGCCCTGCTAGAGGGACCTTTGTGATTCAGTTGGAGTGATCCTTCCCTTTGCAAAGACTGCTAGATGTTGGTACTTGGACTGGGAGAGATTTACTAAAGACCTTTAAATGGTGGAGATAAGAAGAAACTTGGTGGAACTACCTTAGAGCCTTTAGACCTGCAAGACAGTGGGGCAAATCCAAATAAACTAAGGACTTTTTCAACAATTATTGGTTGAAAGAGTATAAGCATTGGAGAGATCATCATTTTATTTTATTATTTTAATAAAATATTTATTTTATTTTATTATTCAAAATTCTTTCTTTTGTAACATCTATTAGTTAACCATTTAAAAAATGAGAAGAGAACCAGCACATAGTAGGTGCTTAATAAATGCTTCTTGACTTGACCAAATGGGGTAGCCTTCATAGCTATGACTGGGAGTGAATTCTGAACCAAACATGAGATAAACATGACAAAAGCAAAGATTTCAGTTGTATGAAATTAAAAAGACTTTGTGGAAATAATGTTGTGACAATGAGGGAAGCAGTCCTTTGAGGAGACGTCTTTGCTTTATATATCTCTGATCCAGTTCTGATACGTAAGAAATATAGGGAACCAACACAAGTATAAAAGATTAAAAGCAATTGTGAAGCATTTCCAAAGGGCTCATGATGCAAAACGCCATCCGCATCCAGAGAAAGAACTTTGGAGTTGGAAAGCAGAATGAAGCAAACTATTTTCTCCTTTGTCATGCTTTGGTTTTCTCATGAAATTCATTTTAATTCTTCTATGCAATATGACAGATGTGAAAATGTGTATAATAGGAATGTATAGGTAGAGCCCATATATGATTGCATGCCATCTTGGGGAGGGAGGGAGGGGGAGAAATTTGGACTTCTGGAAGTGATTGCTGAAAACTGAAAACAAATTATTAAATTTGGGAAAAAAATTTAAAAAAAAAGCAATTCTGCAGAGGATAAGTAGTCAAAGATCCCAACAGACACTTCTCTGAAGAAGTCACTTAATTAACAAAGAAAGAGCAAATCAAGAGAACTCTTAAGGTTTCACCATCACAGCCCAGAAGAGGACCAAAGATGGGTACAGAATTGTTAGCGGGGTTGTAGAATAACTGGCCCCCTAATACAGGACTGGTAGAATTAGGAATGGATCCTGCCATTCTAGAAAGCAATTTAGGATTCTATGAAGGTTACTGTTAGAAATACACTTGACACTAATAAGGTATCAAGGAAAACGTATTACAACAGAGTTCAGAGGAATTGAACACTTTGGCCAAAGTGGGTCCCCACCCTCTTTTCAGGAGGAGGGAGCACTGAACACCGAAACAGTTTGAGCTGTATACTGTTAGTTCAAGACGTATCCTCTTACCAGGAGATGGATTGGTCCATTCTCCGTTAGGTCAACATCTTCTTTACATGTCTATTATGTAACCCCTGTTAGTGTGATTCCTACTCCCAAACATGTTTTAACATGGGACCCATAATCAGAAAATGGAGGGATAATTTTATGCAGGGTATGTCTTGCTTATATGCATGAAGTTCATTAAGCAAGCATAGTGAAGAAAAGCCTTCTCCAGGTAATTCTAGGTCATTTTTCTTGGCTATTTCCAGCTAGCTGTAGATTTGGTTCCTTTATCAAAAACTTGGTAATTTTCTGAAGGCCGTTGTCTGTCTTTTGATTGGTTGAATCCACCTGCAGTCAGGCCTTCTTATTATCTAATTTAGTCTCAACGACTTCATCCATTAACATTAACTTACTGTGGAAACTTAACTTTTGCTGTCTCTCACAGTTACCATGCCCTTTGTCCCTAAGATCCCATTGGTTGGCATGTAGGAGATCCATGATAAAGAAGAAGGGTCCCATATACACCAAAATATTTATTGCAACTCTTCTGCAGTACTAAAGAAATTGGAAGCTTAATGCCAGTGGACTAGGGAAGGGTTAGACAAAATGTGGTAGAATATTATTGCATTGTAAAAATGATGACTGAAAGGAAACATAGGAAGACCCTCTCTGAACTGATGCAGAATGAAGCAGAACCAGGAAAATAGTAATATTCAACGCCTGCAACCATGGAAATGGACAAGAAAACAATAAAACTAGTCATCACTGTCCTTGTCTGCCCCCCATCAGATTTGGTTGATTGATTGGTTAGTTTGGTTACATTATTTGTTCTTTCTTTTTATTCTGTTTTGGGGATGACTCTTTGGGATCATCTCTTTATTGAGAAATGAAGATGATATAAAAAAGTGAAATTTAAAACTAATCATTTAGGAGTTGGATTTAGTTGTTCAAATATATATATTCAGCTGTCTTGCTGCTTGAATTCCTAGATAAATTGGCAAATTCCACTGGGGTGTAATTTGAATAATAAAAGATAGATGGGCCAACCAAGATTAATAATCTATTCTTTTATTAAAACCCACTCTGATCTCATTTGATGACATTATGTTAGCCTACTGTGTGCTTCAGCTGCTGACACAAAAGGGAGGCATCTCTTCCGTTATGGAGCTCAGTTCACAAATAAATATAGAATCTAATATGAACAGGAAGTAACTTCGGGGCACACCAACAACAGGGAGAAAATGAGGAAAAGTCTTTGGAATGAGGTGGCATGTAGAGGAAGGAGATGGAATGCTGTCGACAGGGGATAAATAGCAACTAGGTTGGCTTGGCTGGATTCTGGAATGTATGAAGGAGAGTGTTGTGTAAATCAGCCTGGAAAGCTAGATGAGAATGAGATCATGAAGAACTTTAGATACTAAATAGATGTTTTGTTCTGCTCCAGAAGCCATAGGGAGCCATAGAAGCTGCAGGAGTAGGGAAGTGATGTAGTCTGACTGTAGGATAGTCCCATTGGTAGCTGTGGGGAGGACAGAGTGGGAAGGAGAAAGACACGAAGTAGATGAAGCGCTTCTTACGTTATTCTGCGTAAGAAGCAGCAAAGACCTAAATTTGAGTCTTTGTAGTATGAAGAAAGAGAAAGAGACAGCTATCAGAGAGGTGGCTGAGGGAAAATCCACATGACTCCGCAGCTGTTGGTTGAAGAACAGAGGAGAGAGAGGACTATATAGAAGGCTGAGAATTTTATCATCTGGTGTCCTGTAAACTTTAGCCTGTGACTTGAGCATCCTGCTTTGGGCTTACACAAGGACTTTTCTTGGAGATGTCCCAATTCTTATCTACCATGTGTCACAGTAAGGAAAGGGACCCATTTCAGGAAAGGCAAGAGAATTTGCCCACCCTCTACTCGGTGCCATCTTTAGGGTCTCCCACCTTCCCTTGGGTGTGGGTGGCAGCTAGGTGTACCCTTAACTCTCCTCCCTTCCCCCTTTCTTCTGGAAGGTCATTCATGAATGGCATTGGCCTTTCCACCCCAATGTACTTGTCTGTTTGCTTAAAACTTGGCCGTGTTTTGTAAACCGTAGTCACTGTTTCCTTTTCTCGGGATTCTTTTAATGGAACTGGTGCCTGCACTGTCTCTTCCCCTCTTTTCTCACAATTCTTTGAGTGCAGAGCGGAAAGAAAAGGAAGCTTCGGGGTTTGAGCATGTGACTGCTTTCCCAAGTTTTCTGATGGGCTTGCCTTCCTTTCAGGCCCTGGTTTGACTAGGATATAGGAAAAGTCCCAGAATGGGGCAGTTGACCAGAACTGGGCATTGCAGGTTAGCTCACCATTGCATGGAAGCTTGGTTCTAACATCAGGAGCCTGCCCTTGGTGAGAGGATTGAACTGTGGGCATAGCTTGCTGGAGACAGACAGACTGACAGACACAGACACGCACATGCACACGCAGATGCACGCACACACACACACACACACACACACACACACACACACAGAGCCTTGCCTACAGTTTGACTCAGAGTGAATCAGTCTTATACCAAATGAGGATAAAGTAGAAGAAGATTGGCCTTCTGTATTTTTATCCCTGGCGGACAGCAGGTGATCCCTACTTCCTGTAGCCATCATCTTTGAATTAGGTTAATCAGCTCTGCTCCTCCTCTCGAGGAAGGGAGCATTACAGAAACTCAGGCTGCTGAAGATACCCTCAAGAAAGGGGAAGAAGACAGGCCATGCTACCATGGCCAGTATTGGTTGTTCTTGGGAAAAATGAGAAGCCAATAATTAGATGATTCAGTTTCCTTAAGGAAACGTTGGACTGTTTTCATCAGCACAGTAGAAGTAATGGTTATTCTGACCCAGGAAAATAGCACTAAAAACAAATCTTTAAAATTGTTATATTTTATTCATGGAACTTGTCAGCTTCCCCTCCCCTCCCCCCAACCTCGCTTCTGTACCACTGGAATAGGCTATTTTAAGCACAATAGAATTCTAATCTGAATAAATATTGATAGGAGTGACAAAAAAGAACCCAAGTTTCTCTGGTTCTAATACCTGTCAGAAATGGTCTTTAGTGGTAGAAAGAGCAGACAGAGCCGCCTGGGCATTCAGAGGGAGAAGGGCTGTAAAAATGCTCAGTGCTTAGGGTGTGAGAGCCGAATTCATCGCTTAGCTTCGTGGCCTTATCAAGCTCCTTCACCTTTCTTTATCTAGAAAATGAGGATAATATTATCGGTATGACCCTACCTCACAGGGCTGAAATGCTTATCGTGAGCGTGAGCTACCTGTAGTGTATGCAGCTTGAACGAAAATGTGTGACTCATGATCAACACTGTAGAAACTCCAGGCCTCCCTTTGTGATGGGAGAAACTCCTCTGTCCCAGACCCAGGCAGAAGGGCAGAGTTCTCTATACTTACCTGGCAAGTGCAGAGAGGCTGGCAGCCTGGCATTGGTGGGGCTACACTGCACACTTCAAGTCATCCAAATGCCGAGGATGGGCTTCCTCACCTAGAAAAAGGAGATCAGAAGGAGTGGGCCAGCCCTGCCCTGCCCCAATCATAGATGAAAAGAAAGGAAGAAGGAGGATGTCCCTGGGCAAACGTAAGGGGTGGTGTTCAGATTCTGGAAATGATCGGATCTCCCAATGTCATGGAGAAAATGTACTGGACTCCTGGGAGCAGCAGAACCGACTTGAGGAGACTGTCCGAGGGTTTGGAAAATCTTTTCTCCACTGTTTACATGAAAGGCTTTTCTATCCACGTGGCCAGTATTCTTTGATTTCACCATGGTTTGTTGGGAAGGGCAGGGTTAATTTGTAGAAGTGCAGATGAAGTTCAGCTTTGGCTAAAAGAACAGCAAAGTCTTTGCCCAGTGCTCTGCTATTTTTATTTCGCACCCATGCAAATTTTAATCTCCGTTGTAATCATGCTGGGCAGGTGTGAAGCTTGACTATAAGCCAACAAAAAGAAGAAAGAGGGCACATTGTTGCCGGGTTACTCCACCAGACAGGGATGGTGCCTGCCTATTGATGAATCCCTGGCCAGAAGCCAACTTCCTCTGTACTCTCTGCGTTTTGGAAAGGGAAAGAAATGGTCAGACAGAAAAATTGATTGTTGGTTTAATGTGATCTGACATATGAGAAAATGGAAGTGGAAGATTGGGAGGAGCCCCCGCCCCAGCAGTACATTAGCCGCACTTTGGCTTGAGTGAATTTACGAGTGCCTCACTTTGCTTCAGGAGACAACTTTATAGAATTCCTTTTAGGGGAAGAAGCCTTGCCTGCCAAGTGGGTGTGAAGGTGAGAGCTGCCCACTGGGCACACCTCTCTGTTAGCCGAGCCTGGAGAGAGATCACCTATTCATTGAGTCACGGTTGCTCTGCAACTCTTCCACGTTCCACCCTGAATCACCTTGTCAGCCAGGGGAAGGTCACCGTACTGGTGGCAGGTGATTGTCACTGGGCTGGCAGTTTCTACTAACGTGTGTGATTTTGGTTTTAAACGTTGTTGTCATCTCCAGACCACCTCTTTTTCCCTAGATAGTTTTCTCCCTGGATTTTCAGGACGCTTTTCTTCCAGGATTCTCTTCCCCCTAGTATGACCATTCTTTCGAAGTCTTCTTTCAGATTTTGCTATTCTCTTCTCAGGCCCCTTTCTGGCCTGGTTCTGTGTCCTGACCTCTGCCCTGGCCCTCTTCTCTACACTGTAGCTCTTGGTGATGCCATCAGTGCCAGAGTGTCTCTTTAGGGCCAGTTGTCTAAATAGATTGTTACCCTCCTTGTTTGTCTCTGTGTCCCAGTTTCTAGCATACAGCCAAGCATACACTAGGCACTTAATAAATGCTTATTTGGATTTGCTGTGGCTCCTAGTTTTGTTTGAAGATTATGCTCCTCTAATACTGTTTTGGAAAATTTGGATAATTACACTTGTCTGACAGTGCCATTTTCCCATCAGCTGGCAGGGTAGGGGATAGTATAGGAGGGCAGGGGGCTGCCAGGGCTGAGAGGCGGGCTGGCTCCAAAGACCTTGGGAAAGGAACAACATTACACTGAACAGCTTATGTTTATGGGAGAGTGATTGGGTTCGTTAAATTGAAGAAATGATGATTAAGAGTTGAAGGGCTGCCTAAAGTGGTTTGTTACCACATACTCTATTTTATGAGATCGGTGCAAAGGAGCTAGCATCATACTGGGAGGCACTGAGCACTATTAAGGCTCTGATGATAAAGCCCCAGGCAGCTGTTGGGCAGAACATCCACATCTCCATGTTCTGAGCTCTACTTCTCTGGGCTTCGGTGTCCTCCTTTGTCAGTTGTGAGTTATTACTGAGCTCTGAGAGACCAACCAAGCTCTGCTTTCTCCTTTGGGAGTGTCCAGAAACTATCCCATGTCTCTGTGGACAACCTGTCAGGTTACTAAGGCAGCTCCCTTGAGGAGGAGGATACTGGAGTCCTGGAGGAGCCTGGGGTGGGGGGGAGTGTGTTGTCATCTGCATTTGACAAAGACATTCCAATGATCTTAAAGCCAGAAGAGACCTGGATTCAAATCCTTGCCCTGACACTTGGCAGCTATGTGACCTTAAGTAAAAGTCAATGACTGAGGAGGGGAAAGATGAAATGACCAAATCCCTTGAGGTTTCCTGATCCTAGCTGCAGTGTTTATCTCTTAGGGTTCTCATGAGGATAGTAGGTGGCCAACCTTACAGTGCTGCATACACAAATGTGAGGAGGAGATAGAGCCTGAAGGATGCCCATATGGGGCAAAAACCTTCAACATTCATTTGGATTTTAACCTTGATTTTTGTGTCGTCTGTATACCCTTGACAAGCTGCTTGACAGTCTCATACCATCTTTTTCTCCATTGGATATGTGTGTGGCTAACTCAATGTTTATTTTGGTGTCTTTTGGGTTAATGGAAGGGTGACTTTAATAAATCTAGGAACATGCAATAATTTTCCCCATGAAATGAATGAAAATAGGGGTTTTATTTTCTGGGTTTTCAGTGTATAGAATTGGTGGAATGGATGTAGTCCATATGAAGAGGGATATAGGTAAACCCAAAATAGTATAAGAGCCCAGGATTGCTGAGCATGATGGCTGGTGCATACACATGTAATCCCTGCTGCAAGGGAGGCTGAAGTTGGTGAATCCCTTGAGCTCAGGAATTCTGAGCTGTGGTAGAACTCCAGCTGATCAGCCAAGTTTAGCATCAATATATGGTGAGTCCCTGGGGGTTAAGGACCACCATCAGCCCAAGGAGGAGCAGGATTGGCCAAAGATAGAGATGGGGCAGGTCAAAACTCCCATCCCAGTCTGTGTTTGGATTGGGTTCAGGAGTGACCTTTGTACTCCCAGCCTGGGCAAAGATAGGGAGGCCCCCAAATAAGCCAACCCTAGGGTTGCTGCTAATCCTTGAAAGGAGACTTTACTGAAGGGACTCTACTTACCAAAGAAGGATGTTTCACTTTAAAGTTTATCTATAAAAACATAGCTTGCCCTTGGCCTGCTGCTCCTGAGAATCTCATCAGAAGGGGATCATTTTGTTTGGGGTTTACATGTTGAAATCTAAATGACATTTTTCATACTCTTTCCGTCTGCCTTTGTTCTTGTGATACCCAGTCTCCCAGTCAACCAATGCACTTCTCTACGAGGTAAAGTGCATAGGCTCCAGGGGGATAGCAAGTTTGCCTCTCTACCCTGGCACATTGTCGTAATTACCGAATTTCAGATCTGAAATGCCTTCAAACAAAGGACTCTTTAGTCTGTCTTGCTCTCAAGGCACTGAGCATGTTTTATTTGATAGTCACAATTACTTATTATGTGAGTAGTTTTAAAAAAGGAGTTTCTTCCCTCATTTTCAATGCATTAGTCCAATGAGGAATGGCTCCTTTAACATTAGCTTTGCTATTTCTGTCTTTCTACATGTCTGACCTTTGTGTAAGGTGTGCAAAATTCTTTACACATATCTCTTTATCCTCACAACCACCCTGGGAGGTTATTTTTATAGATGAGGAAACTGAGGCAAACAGGTTAAGTGATTTGCTCACAGTCACGCAGTGTCAGAGGCTGGCTTTGAACTCAGGGCTTCCTGACTCCAGACCCAGCACTTTGTGCATTGTTAGTACCACTAGCAGCTTTCTTTGAAAAAAAAAAAAGCCTCATGCCCAAGTCCTCAGTACCCACCTTAAATTCATCACCCAACTGAACACTCACTGTGTTCAAGGGTGGTGTTCAGGCAACATTAACCATGCCTCCTGTGACTTTTTGTTTCAGTTGTCCAATGAGGATTTCTGATCAGTTGCCCCACAAGCAACTGAGCCAGATGTCTGTTTCCTAAACTTCATGTGTTGATTAAAATGAGTCAAATTTCCCTTGTTCTGTTGGTTTCTCTTAGTACTACGAGTCCTTCCTTATACTGGTAGATGCTTAATCCATGTTTGCTGAATTGAATTTATTGCTGAGGCAGTGATCCCTAAAGGGGTGGGGGTGGGGCAGGAGTATCCAAGAGTCTCCCAGCTCCAGGGAGGAGGGAGCAGGTCCTCCTCCATACATTATCTGTCCTTTGTTTCCCCACGGTGGCCCCAGGGCCTCGACAGGCATGTCCAGGGCAGACTTCTTTGCAAGTATAGATACTAAACTGCTTCTCCAAACTGTCAAATCCAGGGGGAGGAAGTGGGGGTACGTTCAGCACCCAGAGACAGTGTTCTCTGGAATAATCAACAGATCTCGTTCATGGGGATCTGGGTTTTTGTTTTTTGGTTTTTTTTCCTAACTGATCAATGCGGGTGGGGTAGAAAATGACTGAGTTTCCCTTGGCAGTTTTTGTCAGTCTGGGTGCGGGAGGAATTTTTACTGTCTAGTGATATGCAAATAAACCAAGTCCTGTAGACAGTTTATTTTCACAAATTAAAAGTTGGTTCCTTTATGGTCTGTGCTCTGCTCTGCTAGTAAAAATGGTACTGAGGCAATCTGAAAAACTGAACCCCTCGAGCCGCCCAGGTTTGCATGGCAGAGCCTTTCCAAGGAGCAGAACGCTAGATTTCCCAGCAAATCATGTGTGAGCATCTGAGGACAGCAAAGTCACTTGAGGGTTTTGGCCAGAGTGTTTTTTCCTTTTATGCGATTGAAAGAAGGCATTAACTCAGTGGCTCCTAATAGGATAGCAGACCTCTTTCTGTTTTGTGTCTATGGAAATCCCTGTGGCCTTGAATGGGATGCCCGGAGTGTATTGGCGCTGGGTAGAGGCAGACCCTCTGTCTTCTGACCCCTTCACTTCAGCTAGTATTAGTATTTAGTGAGTACTTTGGGGGGTGGGGTGGGGAAGGGATCAGGAAATGCTGCAAAGAAAAGGTTATGATGAATGGAGCAGCTTTGTGAGTTTCCAAGTATTTTTCAAGTCAGTGAATCTTGACACAGACTGAGCTCAGTGAATGAAGTGCTGGAGTTGAATTTTCTAAGGACTATAAAAGTTTTTATACATGAAGACCTTTTCTCTAACCATTTTGGATGAAACTCTTTCCTTAAAATCTATTCTGTGCACACACACACCCACACTCACACTCACTCTCTCTCTCTCTCTCTCTCTCTCTCTCACACACACACACACACACACACACACACACACACACTCACACTCACACACCCTTACACTCACACACCCTTCTCTTTTAACAAGAAAACCAGCCAAGCAGAACGATGGGTCCAGCTGACCTTTTCAGGAGGCCAGACCTGTACTTTCCCCTCCTCCATTTCACCTAGATAGAACTTCCTTTTGTGCTTTTATTTTTATATTACTGCATTTTTTTGGTGTGTTCTTTTCTTTCTGCCCTGGTTCCTTTAAGCCTTCCTGTGTTTCTCTGAATTCCTCACACATCATTTCCTATAGTACAGAAATATTCCATTTTGTTTCTTTAGCACAACTTGGCCTTTCCCTAACCGATGGACACCCATTCTATTTCCAGTTTTCTGTCCCCACAAAAAGTGCTGCGATAAATGTTTTGGTTCCTGTGTTCCTGGATGCTCCGTCTTCCCCACAGAATGCCATCTTTTCTTGCTGATTTGGCAGTTCTTGCCTTGTACTGTCGCCTTTTGGATTGGGCAGAACTGTCAGGGGCCTGCCTCTGGCTCCCCACTACCACTAGGACATAACCCACCCAGATGGAGGAAGAACTTTGCAGTTTTCATGGCTTCTTTTAAGAGTCCTCCCCTTCCTCTGCTCTACCTCCTGAGAGCTTCTCCCCTACTCTCCCCCAGCACTTTTCTCTCACTTTTAGGCTCGTGGGATTTAGAGGGGGAAGGAACCACTGAGGTCATCTAGCTTAATAGCCCCTTTATTTTACAGATGAGGAAACTGAGACCTACCTTCTCTCTACTAACCTGCAAAAAAAACCATGAAAAAAAATGAATTGTGCTGGTTAGACTTGTAAGTGCCATACAAATAGGAAAATCCCCAAGGAGTATTTTATATGTATGTTTGTGTGTGTGTATGTATGTATACACATCTATATCTATTTCCTAATTTTAGCTGGATTCCAAAGAGTGATTATCTCATCATGTTCCCCCACCACCTCCCAACTAATAGTAACAATAACTTAGAGCCTGTAGAGAAGCTAGATATGACTGATGCAGTACCCAGAGATCAGGGTCTGGACTCAGGAAGACCTGAGCTCAAATCCACCCTCAGACATTTGCTAGACTTATGACTCCGAGCAAGTTACTTATCCTCTGTCTCAGTTTACTCAGCAACTGTAAACTGGGGGTAATATTAACGTCTCTCCTTGGGTTGTTGTGAGGATCTATTGAGACAATATTTGTAAAAAGTGTGAGAATGCCTGGCACATAGTAGGTGCTATGTAAATGCTAGTGAAGACGATGATGATGATGAAACTTTCTGTTCTACTGACTGTGACCTAAATGGGGTGAAGTAGGTGGAAAGTCCCACATTCAGAAACCACAGATCTCCCATAGGATGGATGCTGTTTTCCACAAGTCATTTTTATGGAAATGTTCACGCACAAACATGGTAAACTATGATGCCAGCATGTTGTCCTCATGGAAGTTGCTTTGGTGTGTGACCGGAAGGCATTCAGAACACCCTGTTCTGAAGGAGATGCTGGGAAGCCTCTTTTTGAGGAGTAGCCGTGCTAAAAGTCAACCTTCTCCCCTTGCAGCCTTGGCTGCATCAGAAGCATTGCACCCACAGATGTGGAGACTTTAAAGTCTGACTGGAATGGGAAATACTAAACTGGGGTCTTTGAAACTGTTCCTGCAGATCGATGCTGGATTGCAGTTGTATGTGTGCATGTTTTTAAAGTTCGTTTTGGAATGAATGGCTAAAATGTCCAACATTCACTGTATGCTTTTAAAAATGGTCCTCAGAAATTGATGGGGAATCTAGTTAGTAAGGAGAACTAAACGCACTGAACCTCAACACTCAAGGAGCAAGTGGACATTTGTTGCTAGTGGATTTGCAGGTGTGTGTAGAAGAGAGCTCCCTCCTTGGGAGCATGTCCTAAAAATCACACTCAAATGATCAGACTCTGCCCTGTTAATTCTCTTATTGAGAATCTAGCCTGAAAGAAATCAGTCAGTCCATCAGCATTTATTAATCACCTACCATATGCCATGAACTGTGTTAAGCACTGGGCATACAAATAAGAAAAAGATAGTTCCTGCTCTCAACAAGAGAACAGAAGTGTACAAAGTAAGTTTTATATATATATATATACAGGATAAATAGGAAATAAGTAAAAGAGGAAAATTGATAATACTAGAATTGAGAGGAGTTCAGAAGGTCTTCATGTAGAAGGTGGGATTTTAGGTGGTTATGAAAGTAAAGTGATCTGAAAAGTTGCGGAGGAAGCAAGCTGATCAGAGGAAGAGCCCAAAGGGCAAAGAATATTTGTGGTGTGAGAAGTCCAGAGGCCAGGTGAACTTCTAGGGTAAAGAGGATGCTGTGGGGAGGGCAAGAGAGAAAAAGTGCCCAGTCGGAAGGGCAGCCTGGAGAGGAATGTAACAGCTACTCTAATTCGGGAAGACCGACAAGTATGGTGAACACAAAGACAACTGGAAAGACCTTCATGGAGTAGTGAGGCTCCTCCCTCCCCCAAATAAGAACCCACTGCATGGTGTGACGTATACGCTGTGACCTTGTAAGAGGAAAAGGGTGTGAGCGCAGATGCACAAAGAATCTTGACCAAGATAGAGGAAGTGACTGAAACCTTGTCATATACTGTTTATGTTGCTGATAATTAGAATGTGACTGTTACTTTTCAAGTTGATTGTGTTGATGTTTTCAGTTCTAAACAAAACAGTTAAATTTTTTAAAAAAGGAAACTGATGAGGGGTAGTAGCTTCCTCCTCAGTCATAGCACTTTGTTGGTCTGAGAGAGCTGGTAACAGACACTCAGGAACCTGACTGTGAAAAGATGATCATGGAACTGATGGTTGATCATGTTTGAACAGTTTGAGAGACTTTAGAACAGATTCCATAATCTCCCTGGTCACTTTATATTCAGGCTGTCTCATAGCAAGGTTGTTGGGGTTTTGGTTTTGGTTTTGGTTTTTTTTTACTGGGCATTAGAAGAATTGTGAGTCATTTTTAAGCTTCCCTGACTCACTGGGCTCTCTGCCTGGGGGGAGGATATGGGGATGGGGGCACAATTTGAAGAGATGGTACCTGATGTTGGAGCATCTAGGAACAATCTTTGTACTGCCTGCCTTCCATGACACTTCCTGCGTTGGAAAATAGTGGTAGACAAGGGGTCAAAGTTCAGGATTTAGACAAAGGGCCCGGTCATTCTTAAGAGTGTGTAAAATAGCCCTCACTACAAAAGGAAAAGGAATAATGGCTTGTATTTATTTGAAACAGAATTCTCTCTCTCTCCCTCTCTCTCTCTCTCTCTCTCTCTCTCTCTCTCTCTCTCTCTCTCTCTCTCCCTCTCTCTCTCTCACTCTCTCTCATCAACAACAAATCACCAAGCCCTTTACCCCTTATGGAGTTCCCTCCTTTTAGTCACTCAGACGTCACACTGGAATCACCAGTGACTACTTCCTGGCCTCCATTCCTCCCCCTGACTCCCCTCAGTTAAGCCATCCTGCCTTGTGCTGCCCATCCCTCTTTCCTCTCCTGTTAGGATCCCCTTTCTAACTTCCTCATTCTTTGGAGGAGAAAGTTGTGGTGGTCCAGGCCTGCCATGATCTGGCCCTGACTTCCTGCCTGACCTCCCATGGGAACCCTTTATCCTTGGCTATGTTTTTGCCATTTCCTCTATCTGTTCCCCTGAATACTCTCTCTCTAACCCCTGTCATGTTCACAGGCCTGGGGAGACCCCCACTAATCTCCCCTGCCTCTTCTTTAAGGCTCAACTCACGAGAGCCCTCCAGGATTTCAGCCCAGGCAGAAGGGCTTCACCTCCCCCATTTTCAGGCCATCAATACCACCTACCTTGTAAAGCTTTCTTCTGCAACCCTTCCAATCTGCCTTGCCCCTCTGTGTTCTTGGTTGGATCTCTGTCCATCTCAAGCACCACCACACCCCCCAGGACCTTTCTCTTGATGAACTCATCCCTTCCCACCAGATGATCTGAGCTCTAGATCCTGCCCTGGTCTCTCTCCTGACAAGCTGCCTTCTGGACATTTTAAACTGGATGTCCCACAGACATTTCAAGCCTGACATGTTCAAAGCAGGACTTGTCAACTTTTGCCCTAAAGCCTCCCCCTTCTGAATGTCTGTCACACTCTCCTTTTAGTCACTTAGGTCTGCAAGCTCTGGATCCTTCTGGACTCCATGTTTCATTCACCCTATGGATGCGTCCAGGCGCCCAATCTTGTGGGTTCTGTTTCTACAACACTCTTCCTCCATGTCCCCTTCTCTCTGTTTACTGACTCATCCTCATTCAGGCTCTTATCACCTCTCACCTGGCCGGTTACAGTACCATCCTAGCTGGTCTAGCCTGTCCTCCACAAAACTGCCCAAGTAAGCAATTTTCCTAAAGTTTGGACTGACCATGTCACCCTCTCACCTTCATCCATTGGCTCCCTATTCCTCCCAGGATCAAATATCAACTCCCTCGTTTGGCATTTAAACTTCTTCTCAATGTGACCCGTTTTCTGTCTTTCTCATCTTAAGTTTTTTTTTTTTTAAAAAACTTTTTAGTAGTATCTTTTGCTTTTTTGCACCAACTATTTTTCCAGCCAGATCCCTTCCCTGCCCCTCCCTTAAAACAAAATTAAAAGAGGAACAAAAGAGAAGTTCAGCAAAACTGCTCAGCACATCAGATAAGCCTGCTGTTAGGTGCCAGCGTTATTAGACAGCAGTCTCCTCCATCGAACCCTTCTTACTCTGCTTCCCCACACCCCACTCCACCTCCCCCATCTGGAGTCCCTCTGTCCTCTCCTGGGGCTCTTAGAATCCCTGTCTTCACCCCAGGCTCCCCTCTCCTGACACCTTTAGCCTGAGTTTGTCGGGACTTTCCCTTTCCAAGATTTTTATGCCCTATAAGCCCTTCAGGCTCCCTTCTTGGAGTTTAAGCTCCCTGAAGGCAAACACCGTTTGCCATTTTTCTTTGAAATCCTCTCACCCAGAGGTAAACCTTAAGTGATATTTGTTGACTAATTGTTTTTAAATCCCCCCCCCCCCCAACCCCTGAGCCCACTTTCTCCAGCCCTTCCATTTAGGAAGTGCATGATAAAGCTTATTGAAAGGATGTGTCTCCTAGCAGCCTCCGGACTGGGTTTTGGTCTGACACCTCCTAAGTGTCTGCCTGGGTCTGCCTCAGTGTCAGACTTTTAATAAGTCTTTAGTAAGGCTAAACACCCGCCTCGTTTAACAAAATAAATAAAAATACACGAAAAACAGCAACGAAACCCCAAACCCCTTGTCTCCCGGGGTTCTTGTGAATATTATAAAATGAGATACTAGTTGTGAAGCATTTTGCAAACCTTCCAGCACCATGTGAATGTTAGGTGTTGTTATTAAACCATGAAGTTTCTGGAGCCATGTATTTCTCAATTGAATTGTCAAGAATTTGTACATCAGCTAGCTTTATTTTTGTTCTATTAATATAACTGTAACTGACAGTCCACGTGGTGCTTCTGTCCTGCTGCATCGTCCTATGGCAAATGCTCCTCTTTCTCTAGACATGACTGCCATGCTATTTTAGATGGGCCTCCAAGCCCTGGATCCGTTTCTGCCATCTCCTCCTGCTTACCTCTTCCCTTTGGTTCTTGTTCATCTCGACAGTGTATACAGTTCACCTAATATTACATATTTTGATTTGAAGTCTGTTTTGCTTATTACAACAGGCAGATGTTTGTTAAGGAAATACATAGACACACACTGGGAGAAATGGGAGTACCTTTCCGTTCTCTTCCACCATCCATTACTCTGGTAGTGTTGGAATCCCAATGTTTTTAATCAGAATAATGCTGAAGGAAATGGGAGAACAGCATATTTCTTAAAGAACTGAAGTGAAACGTCGGCCCCTTGTTAGAGAGATTTCCAAGCTTGGCCAGAACAGACGGGCCACAACTACCCAGTGTGGAAGCTGCAAGGCGGCTGGCTTTTAAATCACTCCCATTTCCCTGTATGAGACACTGTCAAGGGCAGAGGGGAGAGAAATGACAGGAGTGAATGAAGCCATTTGGAGATGAGAAGGGTTCGGAAGTCCTGGGTCCTGGTCCGCATCAGGCCACCCTGTAACTGTGACTGTGGACCTTGATTTCCCCTCTCTGGGACTTAGTGCAATAAAGGGGCTAATCTCCAAGATCCTTCCTTGCTTTGAGAATTTATGATTCTTCATCCTTGGGGAAGGGTGTGTGTATGCACACACAAGTGCAAGCGATCTTGTGTCAACCAAAATGGACATTTATACACCAGATTAAAGTTTACAAAAGGTTTTGCATACATTAGAATAGAAACTTATTTGGGAAAAGAATGCTTTCTCCAGTTCAGATGAATGCACAAATTTCTTTTTCTTGTATGATTTGATGGTATTTAAGCCACTTTTCAGTTCCCACTCCCCCAAAAGAAACAAAACCGAGGCCAAACCGTAACCACCCTGCCATCTTTAGGGCTTGGGCTGTTTCTTATTTTTAGAGCCCTTCTTAGGACATGCTCAATACGGGTCATGCCAGCTCCGTTCAGGAGGTCATTCACTGGTGCATAAAAGTTTTTCAGACCTGTGGCAGAAGGAGAGGCAGGAACCACTGTGTGGAGCTGACTGGAGATATGGAACCCAAGTGCGCTACCCCACTGAGTGCAGTGTCTGCTGCAGGGGCCACGTGATGCTCATTTCTAAAGGCTGCAGAAGAGGCTTTGAAAGTCTGTAATTGGTTGTCTGGCTTTATCTTCCCAGCTCTGGGGAGGTTTCAGAAGTAATGATGGTTCCTTAAAGTGGATGAGCTTTTTGCGGCTTTCTTAGACCTATAAGCCCTCTCTGCTACTTAGAGAAGCATCTGCCCCTCTTTTCAGTAGCATTAACAACATTTTATAAGCAGAGATTTTCTTTCCTCCCTCTTGGTGCATGTGGCTTGTGAGCTGGTCACTTCAGTGAATGGGGATGACGTGGTTCTTTCAGGAATTGTACTACTGAGTGCTAAGAAGAGATGCATGCCCTGTATCTCCTAATGGCCGAACCTTTCATCTCTTCCCCACCTTAATTACACCCAGATCATCCCAGCCTTTTTCACTGGAGAGTTTATTCAGCTTCTTCTCCTTGTTTGGGATGAAAGATGTTAAAATTGTCTTTGCTTCTCACAGGCACCCGGCTCTCTTTTCAGTGACAAAAAGAACATTTTATAAGGAAAGCTCTTTTGGTTGAGGACTGGGGGTGGGAAGTCTCTAAGCAGAGAATGTTTCACCATGAGGGGATGTGGATGGTTGTTTCCATCACCATTCGTAAAAACCTCTGTGGCTGTGGGATGTTCCTGGAATTTTATTTTGCTCTTTCCTATGTTTTTTGTTGAAGAATGATTCATTTCCCCAATCTTCTGTCATCACATAGGTCTTTTATTCTCAGTTTTGTAACATTGTTTTTGAGTATTGCGTGTTGATATTTGCCGAGTTGATGGATATAAGAAATATAACTGAAGGGAGATGAGTTCAGAACAACTTTCTCTAGGAAAAAATCAAAGCAAGAACTCTAGGTGCTATTTCTGGACTAACAAGAAAATCTTTAATCTCCTCCGTATTTTGACTTTTTAGTAGCAATGAACTTTTACAAATAGTGATCTTGGAGTGCTGGTCTGACAGTTCTGAAGCCCACTGTTTGGGGAACAAATACTCTCTGGGCAGTGCCTATATGGGCATTCTAGACCTCAGTGCCTTCTGGCCAAGGTACTTCCCTCTTGCTGGAGGGACCACTTACGAGGTAATCCAATGCCCTTTATTACAATTTTAATACCTCCAAAAGGGATCCAAGCAGCAAAATGCATTTTAATTATTTTTTTAAACATAATTGGAATCTATTAAACAGAGATTATTAGATGGACAAGCAAGACACTGTCGGATGGGATCTTTCTTCTTCTTAAACTTGGAGGCTGTTCACTCTCAGGGATTCAGATCTCTTCTTTTGGCAGCTGAGTTCCTCCCTCCGTCCCTTAGTGGCCTCCTCCTCCTCTTCGTGGAAGGCCTGCCTTCTGTCCTACGTGACACAGGTTGCTGAGAGCCAATCAGACTACCCCAGCTGGGGGGCGGGCTGCAGGGACTCAGGAACTGGAGACATCTTAAGAGAGAATGAAGGATTGAGTAGCCCAGCCCGACTTTTGCTCCATTTGCATGATTTCTCATTTCTCTGTTTTGAGTTCACATGTTCGTGTGTGTGTGTGTGTGTGTGTGTGTGTGTGTGTGTGTGTGTGTGTGTGTGTGTTGGGAGGGCGCTTTTTAGTGAAACCTTGGTTTTGAGTGAATATTTTTAAAGTAGTCTCTGCCCTCTGCTTCTGATAAAAGCAGGATTCGGTAAAAGTTAATATTCCTGTCAGTGCATACAGCACTTGAATAGAGAGACCAATGACTCTGCTTTGCAATTCCTTTCCATTGGTGTATTTTGAAAGCATTTGCCAATGGGAGCCACGGTGGTCTGCTCAAAGGGAGAACATCACCCCCTGCTGGTGGCACATCTAGTACTGGCATTTCCTTGGGGATGGGGGGCAGGAATGGTGCCAGAAACAAATGGAATGGGTTTGCGAAGAAATTAAGCATCAGCGGACGAATCTGGGGCAAGAGTGTCAGGACCCTGCCGCAGAGTCCGGGGGACTTGGGAGGCCTTTTGGTTCAGCCTCACCTGCGGCTGCCTTTAAGGACAGGTGGAGGTCAGCCAGCCTCCTGTGGGAGATCTGCAGTGATGAAGGCTTGTACAGTAACAGCACTTACCGGGTTCTGGATTTGGACAGTTCTCATTGTTAGGAAGTTTTTCCTTCTGTGGAGCCAAAATAGACCTCCTTTGGAACTTCCACCCCTTGGATTGGTCCTTGGATTCCGGCCGAATGAGCCTTCCTTCTTGATGACATTTCTGCACATATGCAGAATCAGTTATGTCTCATTTACCAGCCTCACCCTCTTCTCAATCTTCTTCTTCATGCTAAAATATTCCTAGTTTCTTAAACCAAAAGACCCTACCATTGGAAAGCAAGAAGGGCCCTTAAAGGTGGTTTAGTTTTAAAGTAAGAACACTGAGGCCCAAAGGTTACACCGATGGTCTCCCAGGTAGTCACGTGGCAGAGCCAGGATTTGAACCCAGGCCTTTTGGCTCACTCCACATTCAGTGCTTTTCCCGCTCTGTTTCTCGCCACCCACGTCTCCTTCCTCTAGATATGCTGTTAATGTCCCTTCTGAAATATGGCGTCCAGATGTGGTGTGACCAGGGCAGAAAATGGGGGCCTGTCGCCTTCCTTTCTCTGAATGCTCTCCTATTAATGCATGAGGAGAGAAGGAGCTTTGTGGGTGGCTAGTAGTCCTCTAAACCACCCCCCCCCAACATTCTGCAGGAATGGTTTGACTCTTACTCAGGACTGTGCCATTGGATTATTTCAGCACAGGACAGAGGAGTCACACTTCCTTGCCCCACAATCTCCTCTAGTTGTTTTCCCTGCTTATTGTAAGGGTTGGTTTTCTTTCATCTTGCTTTTTACAGCTGTAGGACTCTGACACCTGCCATATCTCACCTTTTTTCAAGGTAGAACGGTGGACTCCTCTTCCCAAGCTCAACTCTAGCCTCAGATGCTTCATACCTGTGTGACCCTGGGCAAGTCACTTAACCCCCTCGTGCTCTCAGTTTCCTCATCTGTTACATGAGTCAAAGGGGGAAAAGGCAAACAGACCAGTACCTCTGCCAAAGAAGAGTCAAGATACAACTGAACAACCAAACAGCCACAGCAGCAAAGCAAATAAAAAATACAGTAAAACCAACAACTCCCATTTTAGAAGCAGCATTGGTCAATTCAATCTAATGCCGCTGACCCTTTTTAAAAATTAAGATTCAAAATGCCGTATTCCACATTAAAATCAAATTTCATATTGTGTGCTTTTGGCCAAAGATATGGGGTTCTATTTCATTGACGAAGGAGATTAGCCTCAAGTGAAATCTCTCCCTGTTGTTAGCCAATGACTGGCAGTCCAACCGAGCATTCAGAAATGGGTCTGGGGTGAAGGGGAAGGAGCTTTACTTTCTAAGCCCTTGCAGTCTGGACTTTCTCCCCTCTCTCCTTCAATTACGTCATCCTTTTTTTTTTCTGGAGTTGGTAGGAGATTTCTGCCTTGGGTTTTATGATTGTTTTTGTTTGGTGCCTAAGCTTTGAAATTGAGTTAAAGCATTGTCACATACCTTCTCCATAGGAACTAGCACCTCTGAGAATTTCCAGGTAGATAGAGTAAAGGGGTGTGGGGGTGTGATCCTATCACTTTGATTACAGAAAGGAACAGAGACTGCTAACCAAACAAACAGTTTTTCCTGCTCTAGGCCCTCTGACTCAGAGCTGTCAGAGCTCCTGGCCTGGTTCACTGCCCTGAAAAGTCTGTCAGAAGCCTGATGCTGTCTTCTCTCTCCCCCTTTCCCACCACAGATTAGGAAACCAGCTTGAGCTCTTGAAAGACAGGGCATTCTTTTAATTTTCTCTGAAAGACAGTGACGCCACAAAAGGGTTGTTCTCATTTCCTTCATCAACTCATGCCAGTTCCATTCTCCTGTAGTTTAGGGGATGGATTTAGAATCCAGTGTGTGAGCTTTATTTTGATGGAATTGTAATTTCTCAGATTCCTGCTGCTCTGGGGCCAGCTTACTCTGTCATGCTCCTGTTCCTCGGGATGACGACCTTAACCTGCCTCCTCCTGCTCCCTATACTTGGCAGAATAGCAGAAGACTCAAGGTTAGGGTTAGAGGACCCCAGCTTTATCCACTGACCAGGGTGGAACAGGGCTAGAATATCCGTGTGGACTGATCTTTGCCCTTCCTTGACCCCTCTGCCCCTCACAATCTGTTCCTCAGTGTGTGGAGTCCTGGCCATGCAGCTAGATACTCTCTGAGTTCGGTCTTGTCACACCTGTTTTCTCAATGAGCCCACCACTAATCGAAGTAGTGGCTTCCGTGTAGCCTTAAAAGGCCAAAAAGCATTTAAAAGGTTATTAGCACATTGGTTCTTCAGAGCAGTTGCTTTCTTCCAGTCTACAGGCCCAACATGCCATCCCTCACACAACCTCACACCATTACAGCAATTTTTGTTTTTACACAGCAACAAGACTCCGATATTATCATAGAAATGAGTGGAGAACTACGCAGAATTTTGATTTGCTCCTTCATCAAGTGAGGGATAGCTATACTTATTATTGGAATGGGCTGATTGTTTGAGTGGATGTATCTCCTTGGCTTCATTGTGTCCATTGTGGCAGCACCCGGCTCCCATGGCCCTGGTAATTTCAGACAAGGCCACAAAAACCCAGGATTTCACCCAGCTGGGGACAGTATTTCTTATTTGCTGCAAATGAAAAGTTTCTTTTGGGGGAAGGATGCTGTTGGCCTCTGTCCTCTCCTCTCTAGGCCCTGTCTTGTGTGTGAAGAGCATATTATTGTGAGTGCACACACACAGATATGAGAGAGAGAGAGAGAGAGAGAGAGAGAGAGAGAGAGAGAGAGAGAGAGAGAGGCCTTTATAAGGGAAAGAAAAGTGGCATGCCTACAGCTGTGTTCCAACTGCACTCACATATTTTTTATTTAACTTGGATTTTTCAAAAGCCCCATCCCAGCTGTGGACCCTCACTGGTTTTTTTGATGTGGTGATGAGCAAGGATGCTGTCAGGGTCTGCATGTCTAAAATCAGCCCCAGATTTCGTCAGCCCCGTCAGTTCTGTGGGTGTCTGGGAGCAACTTCAAGGATGAGGGCTCAGTGCCTCTTAGAACAGCAGACTTCAACTGGCAGTTGCTTATTATAAAAGAAAAATAGTGTGGTTTTCCTTTGTGAAGATGCATCTGAAACCTAATCTAGACCAAAGTTAAAATGGTACCTCTTGTTCAAGAGAGCAATCTTTGATTTGAATGAAATGGAGTAAGTGTTGTAACTTAAGGGTTTCCCTCTAAGCCTCTTTTTCTAGCAGGTGGAGAATCACCCAGCTCCAAGTATTCAAATGAATATCATTAACCAAGAGGAACAAATGGAATGTCTTTCTTTATTCTGACCAGATGCAGTTGTTTTTGTTACTGCTTCTAGTATAGACTACTTCCCTCACCTTTTCTAAAGGCCTTAATATCCTCATTATTTACGGAAAACCTTCAGTGTTCACAAATTCTGGAAGGGCAAGAAGTTAATTTCCTAAAAACATTTGGCTCTAGCGATTTAAATCAGGGAACTCGTTCAGAGATTTTGTTTATGTTTTCAATACCCATGGAAGATTGCCTTTCTTGTACACATTTCTCTCATCCATTTAGATCCACAATTTATTAGGTGCCTACTACATGCCAGGCATTGTGCGAGGTTTATAACGAGTAGCTTATTTGAAAGGACGCAGCATTAGATTTGGAGTCAAGGTTGCTTGGGTTCACATCAAATTCTGCCCCTTTATTACTTCCGTGTGACCTAGCATCTGCCTCCTAACCTTTCCAGGCCCCGCTATACTAGTCTGTACTGTGAGAGATTTGGACAAGCAGATGCATCTCTTAAGTTCTTTCCAGTTATAAATGCTGTGTGTGTGTGTGTGTGTGTGTGTGTGTGTGTGTGTGTGTGTGTGTAGAGGGGGAGGCTTAGAATTGTGGTTTCTAAATCAAAAACAAGAGGGTTCCTGCCTTTCCACTCCCCCCTTACTTAACCTTCCACCATGACTCTCCCATCTCAACAAAAACCCATTTAGAGGCATACGCTGGCTTCCTTGACTGAAAAATGCCTTTTGAGCAGAGCATATTCCAATAGCTAGGTTTCTAAGGTATCTCCCAAAAGTCAAGCTTTAAGTGATGGCAAGGCTCTGGGATGCTTCAGGAAGTGTCCAGAGCTGTTCAGAGTCAGTCTCCCTCCTCAGGACCAAGCTTCTCTGTATTTGGAATATGAAGAGCCCCATTTCCTTATAGTTGGGCCCTCTTCGGGGTTGCCAGTTACATGGAGAACTTTAAAAACCAAAGTGTTTACATTTTTTTCTTATAGCAAAATTCAAACTAAGCAACAAGGTCAGTTTCTGATGATAGCAACTGGAACAAACTGTTAGGAAATTAGGCTGAAAGTTTTTTGATCTCGTTCCACTGTTGGCGAGGATGAGCTGGCGTAAGCCTGGCCGAGGGATGGCAACCAGCCAGTTTCCTTGAACATTTGTTCTCTTTCCCACCCCCCCCCCTTTTTTTTTTATTAAGACAGCAGAGCATAAAGAAATAGTTCCTCGAAGAGTGATAGGAAATCAAAGTAAAAGAGAGGCCATGGTGATGTGATTGTTTTCTCCTTTCTAGACAATGCTACATGTGTGAGGGCTCTGGTGTGCCACTCCTGGATGTAGAGCAAGCATCGGTGGAAAGTGTGCTTGCACGTGAGGAAGGCTGGCAGGAGGAATCACAGGACGAATGAAGACTTTTTAACAGAGGGAACATTTTGTTCCCAGTTGAGCAGACTTTTCGGCAGTGGCCCCAGTGTGAAGGGGTGTATTATGTAACATCCCTAACTGACCCTGGTGGAGAGAGTGGCACTGCCCTGGATCTGCCCAAATTAGCATAAGGAGAACCTTGCGGGGAGAGGGCTTTGGGTCAGGGAGTCTGGCTCCTGGGTAGATGGCATCCAGGGTTCTTATGGTACCTCTCCCCTTCCCTCCTTTCCCCTCTCTTTCCCTCCCCTTCCCTCCTCTCCCCTCATATTATAAGGACCAGATTTGGAACCATCAGCACATTTTACACCAGCCTCTCAACTTCAGAGTTGAAATTGGCAGGGGAAGTGATTGTGGGTAGTTATTCTCACCAGCATTGTACGTTTGCATTGCCCAGGGCAGAGAAGGCACTCAGGGTCTATACCGCAGGCTTGACATCCATTCCACAAGCTTTAGAAGTGAGTAAGTATCTCAAAATCAGTTTGTAGATATTGGTTGATTTTTCTCCTTTTCCAAGTTCTATGGAGGGAGACAGTATGCTTAGTTCTGCATTATAATTCTCCAAATAACTTTATCAAGACAAGTCATTTATTCCTGTCAAGTCAACTCAGACTAAATATTTTTCTTCAGGCCCCATAAAAACTTGGTTCTCTATAAACTCACTGCTTTATTGGTCACCACTGGGCCTTAACATGAGGTCTGGAGTGAGCAAGCCCAATTGCCTGGTCCTGCCAGGGGTCTGGAAGTGGAGCAGTGCCTGCTGGGATCTTGGTTATTGATTTCTTATTGAGGTTTCTCGACTTCTCAGGTTTCCTTTGACATAATTTGATTTATTTTCACTGGACAGCCCTCAGGAGATAGACATCCCTCAGCAGTCAGAACCTGATTTGAGTGTGTGATATGGTTCATGTACTAGCCTTCTGGTCAGTGACCATCTCCCATGGTGGGGCCCTGCCAGTGCCACCTCTGAGTAGGACATTGTAGAACCAGATGCCTTTGTGGTGTGGTTTGGCTTTAGCTGAGTTGGTCAGGGTTGTGCAAAATGGTAAATGACCTGCTTTTAATAATTAGCATGGATTGTCATTTTTCCATTGAGTTTCCATTGAGTTCATCTTTCTGGGACAGTCTTAGCCAGGCCTGTTAAGTCATTTGTGAGCCTTGGACCTTAGAATGAGATGTTCATTAGCATCAGCAGATCCCCTGAATAGAATTTTCCCACCCCAAAATGATAGAGGAGCCAGCCAGTGCAGGTTGTTGGGCCTGCCTTTCTGCTCCTTTCTCTACTTAACCCCACCCTGATTTCTCAGATTTGAATTTTGTTAGATTTGAGGAGGAAGAAGTGAACTGACCTCGTGACCCCTGTGAGCATTCTTCAAACAGCCCTTTTTACTAGGACTCTTGAATAGTCAGACTTTACTAGTGACCCTTGGAGGTCAGCAGTGTCAACATTATTAGTTACAGGAACATTTTGGGTATGCCAGCTCAGGAGAATTGGTGTGTAGATCTCTGAGACATGAGTTTGCCAATGCTTGGGCTGGGTAACTTGCACCGTACTTCAAGGTTATTGGTATAGATGTGTTACACTGATTGGACAGGTGTGGATGGGAACAGCACTGGGTGAAGGGACTGTTGATGAGTCTGTAGTTCCATGTGAGTATTTGAAAACTGATGGAAATACGATTGTGGAATTGGAGTTGAGGTGTCCCACAAACCATCACCAACGTTCTCCTGTCAATGAGAGATGTGTTGAGACTCCTGGAAGGCACTTGGCTTCTGTGGAAAGGTCAGGTTGCTCAGTTTTACGTCAATGGCGGACTCTAACCTTTTCCCAAGGTAGTAGCACATCATCCTATCACCCCAGTATTCAGTGACCCCATGCTCTTTTGCATAGCTAAGACTTGGATCACGAAGAAGAAGGGGGACTCAGTTCCTCATTGGCCTGGTCTTTTGTCAAAGCATCACTGTTAGGTTCCCCGCTCCAGGCTGGCTTCCCCTGCTGCTGCTGCCACGGCCGGCCCGCCACCACAGCCAGCCCCCTCCCTGAGCAAGTGTTTGGTCTTCAGGTGTGCTGTTTGGAGTGGGGGTGTGTCTATAAACTTGTTTACAGCTTCTGCTTCCCCCCCCTGCATTTGAGTCTTTAATTTGTCTGACACTTTTTACCCCCTAAGAAGTCTATCTTTGAGGTTTCTCAAAATCAATATCAGACAGGCGCCTGGGCTTGTGGTTTTTCTCTTGGTGAGAACTTGGCTTAATTTTCACGCCCCATTTCAGTATCTGTACAGACAGGAAGCTCCACCCTTTTCATGGTGTAACCGACCCTAAACTCTTTGTATTTACCAGCTATAAAGGAAACTGTTTAAATAATAAATTGTGAGTTAAAAAATCCATGTGGGAGAGATGGAAAGGCTTCCCATCTCCCTTGCAGAGGTCGAGGAAGGGTGTAGAGCATTGATTTCTGTGGGGATCCTCTTACTCAGCTCTCATTCCAATTAGATATATCTCTGTTCTCTTTAAAATGTACATAATGAACTTTTAAACTAGTCCCTTTTATTCATTGAGTAGTTGATCTCCCATTTAAAAACTGACCTTGGGTAAGTTGCATCTCTCTGGGAGGTAAGGGCTTGGGCCGGATAATTTGCCAGATATCTGTCACAGTTCTGAATCCTAAGATCCCACTCCTCCTCAAAGGAGAAACTAGTCAGATCCAGAGCTAGCAGCAGAGATCAATCTCTGGTCCTTCTTTTGACGCACAAATAAACTGAGGCCCCGAAAGGGGAAGGAGCTTGCTTAGTGTCACAGAGTAGTGGAGCCAGCACTTGAACTGGCCAAGTCTTGTGGGTCTGAATCACAATGGCTGGCATTTATTCCTGCCTCTCTCAGGCTTTGCAAAAGGTTTCACAGCCATTAGCATGTTTCCAGTCTCCTTCCCGTCCACCTGCTGCCACCATTATCATTGGCCTTTGCCAAATGTTCATACATTTTCTGCTGTGCTTTCTCTCCCCTCCCCCTAGTTTGGCTTTTGGGACCTAGAAGTCACTATGTCTTGAACACCTGATTTCTCTGCAAAGGTCAAATCTCTAGATCCCAGCACTTCCCCCCTGAGCCTGCCTGACCCCAGATGCACCTGGGCCAGGACAGGTGCTTCCTCCCACTCCGAGGCCAGCCTGCCTGTTCCCTCCAACCAGCCGATAACCACTTTCCTTCTTGGGCGCATCATTGGAGACGGTGTAAACAGTGTTTCCGTCTTTTAGCAGTATCATCCTATAAGTTCGCTGAATAAACAGGACAGGCCTGTCTTTAGTGCTTGGCTTAGAGTCTAGACATAGCTTCTTGACTGTTGGGTTTGTTAGGAAGTTGAAACATCTATATTTCCTGGCTACCAACTTTAAACTTTAACATTAAACTTTTCTCTTTCTTTCTATGGTATCAGCTCTCTCCCCTCCCCCTCAAAAGAGTGTGGTCCTAGTTTGCATACCACCCCAGGGGGCACAGGGGACCCCCCTCCCCCAGCCTTTGACTTGGCAGTCAGAGCAAGGAGGAGCAGGGCCTCTAGGGATTTCAATGAGAAAAGCAGGCAAATGAGTCCCCTGGAGTCAAGCTAAAATCTGAGGAAGTTGCCCAGCAGGATAAATCAAGGTACTAAAGGTGAAATTCATAAATCCAATTCCATCCTGGCCTTTAGAGCCCAGATAAACTTCCCTGGGAAGATAAAATCTCAAGTAGCTTGGAACATCCTTTCTGCTTGTCTATACTTGCTCTATTGATGGCACAACCTCTTGTGGGCATGTTTGGGAAAGCCAGTGTTCAAGATAGGCTGCTATCTACATCTAAACCTGGCTAAGTGTCCCTAGTTTTGCATTAGTCTTTCTTGGAGTCACTAGTCCCAGAATTAAATGTGACCCACTGCCTTTCTGGTAGCCCAGCCATTGTGCTGAAATGGGAATTAAAATTAAAATGGGAACAACTGGTGTCCATGCAGAGTAGATACGGGGACTGGGGAAAATTGTGTTATGCCCACAGACGTGTGCCCTCCAGAGGCTCAGAGAGGACCAGGGCATTGGTAAATGGCTAGTGGGCTTTGATCTGAGTGTTTCATGCCCCCTAGACTTCTGCAGGCAGGCTTCTTGGAGAAAACATAGGCCTGAGGGAGGGGCTTCTGAAATCCCACTCCATTTCATGTCACCCTTCTCCAGTCCACCCGCATTTCTCCACTGTGGTGTGTCTGTGAGATGGAGAAGAGGCTCTGTCTCCCTGTCTCTCTTTCTCTTCAGTGCAGGGTCTTGGAGGGGTGTGGAGAGCAGGAGAGAGGTGGTAGGCCGGCCTGCCCACTCTGTTGCTCCCGTTACAGATGCCCTACAGTTACTTAAATGCACTCCCCTCTTCCTTGATCCAGTCCTAGCTCCCAGGATGCCAACCTGCTGCTGCTTTAAAAAAAAAAAAAAGTGGAGAGGGAATGAACAAGGACCCTCCTCTGGACCCTTCCCTCCTCTTTTCCCCAAAGGTGTTTGTTTTTCGATTCACCCTGTAGTGCAGACCCTGTCTGGACTATGTGTGTGTCATCCCAGCTCCACAGCCTCCAGCCTGGGTCTGTACAGAATGTCCCTCCTGCAGCTGAGTGAGGGGCGGCTCCAGTTCTCAGGCCTGAGGCTCACCACCTGTTGTTGCCTTGTTCATTCCAGCCTCTCCTCCCTTCCCGGCCCTTCCCTCCTTTCCCTCCCTAATGGTCAGCCTGGGATCATTTTAGACTTTACAAATACCTTCTGGATGCTGTCACTCTTTCTGCACTGGCTGTATCTCTGCAAAAGAAACCATTGTTTGGTGATGGAGGACAATTGGAGTTTTTATTTTGTTGTTAGAATCGAGAGGCATGCCCCTTCATTTATACAGAATGGATATCATCCACTCATTTGGAGTTGGGAAGCCCCAGCTGCCCATGCCCATTGGAGACTGATGTTTCATTTTATGGCAGGATTAGTTGATGCTCAGCCACACATACTCAGGGTGGTGGTCTTCATGTCCTATTTTCACAGAACCTTCCAGAGTTAGCTTTAGAATTCCCTCATAAATAAGTAAGAGAATGCATCCAGTTTGATGACTCCATAGGCTGGCTGGTGCCAGTTACCAGGTTCCTGCCATCGGCTAGAGACCAGTTTGATGAAACCAGAACCCTCCAGGAGGTCACTTCTCTACCTGGACATATTGCAGATCTGGTGGGGACTGAGATGTCTCTTCACACCCTCAGATCGCTGACTACTCAAAGCAAAATGAGCCATGCGTCACCTGCAGTTCCGGACTACGCCCTCTCAGCCTGCCGCTATGACAGGAGGTAGAAATACAGATGAGGGTAGAGGGTTACAAAGAGGAATCCTTTTATTTTGCCCCCCTCTCCCTTCCCTGACTCAACTCTCATCTTGACTAAGGAAGAAGCAGACTCTGGACCTTCTGGCCTGTTCCAATAGTGTCATCTCACTGGATAAGGAGGGGGAGCATCAGCTCTACATTCTGCAGAATAATAGATAAAAAGAGATCAGTAGGGCCTGAGTTTCCTTCCGATGCCCACTGCAGACCTGCTCAGTTTGTGAAGATCTCCCTTGTAAGTGACATTAAAGAAAAACCATTTCATCTGCCAAATGACTTTCTCATGCTGAGGAGCGGATGATGTACAGGTCCCAGCCGAGGCCCTTGTGGAAAAGGCGAAACAGGATTCTGGCACTTTCCCCCCCAATCCAGTGCAGCTGGGATGTAGTGAAGTCATCCCATAACAACCATCACAAAAAAAATAACAAAGTCTGCTGTGTTCTCATTGAACCAATTTTTCCAGCTTAGAAATGGCATTACATTTACCTTTTTACACGCCATACAGGCAGGGTAATTTTTGCAACTCAGCACAAAATGAAGCCATAACACTGGCTTCCTTTTTAGACATTTTTCGGAATCCTCCTTCTCAACAGCTCTGTCTGTAATAGATGAAAGCAGCCAGTATCTCCATATAGCTGGTTATATGTTCTCTATATTTCACTCAGGATATGAAGTTTGAGTTCTTTATGCCGTGGCATGCTTGATTCACTGGAATTCTCTTCTCTAACTGTACCTCTTTTGTCTTCAGGTCCCTTCTGAACCCCCAACAGCCATCAAGCCCAAAACAGATGATTCCTCTACACAATCCCCTCCTGAGAAGGACAAGCAATCCAGCTGGTTACGGCTGGCAAGCTCGTCCAATAAGGTGATTTTAAAAAAACCATCCTCTTAATGCTTTCTGAATTAAAACTGGGTCCCTAGAAATTGTTTTTGTTTTTAAAGTTAACAAAGTATGCTTCATTCTGTATTCAGACACCATCAATTCTTTCTCTGGGAATGGACAGCGTTTTTCATCATAAGTTTTTTCAAGTTGTCTTGGATAGTTAAGTCACTCAAAGCCAATCATCTTAAAATATTGCTGTTAACTTTGTACATGGTACATTTCACTTTGCATCAGCTCATATAAGTCTTTGCAGGTTTTTCTGAGAGCATCCTGCTCATCATTTCTCAGAGCACAGTAGTGTGTTCCATCATAATCATATAGCACAATTCCCCAGTTGATGGGCAGCCCTTCAGTTTCCAATTCTTTGCTACCAGAAAAGAGCTGCTGTAAATATTTTTATACGCATAGGTCTTTTTCCTTTTTTTTTTTTTTAATAGCTTTTGAGATTCAGACCTAGTAGTGGTATTGCCATATAAAAAGGTTTTATAGCCCTTTGGGCATAGTTCCAAATTGCTCTACAGAATGGTTGAATTAGTTCACAACTCTGCCAAGAATGTATTGGTATCTCATTTTTCCCATATTTGCTCCAACATTTGTCATTTTCTTTTTCTGTCCTATTAGCTTCACACCCTCAGATAGCAGTAGGTAAGAATGGTACCTCAGAATTGTTTTAATTTGCATTCCTCAATCACTAATAGTTAGAGAACACTTTTTCATATGGCCATAGATAGCTTTGATTACTTCATCTGAAAACTGTTCATATCTTTTGATCACTTATCAATTGAGAAATAGCTCTTATTTTTTAAAAATTTGGTTTAGTTCTCTGTATGTTGGAGAAATGAGGCCTTTATCAGAGAAATTTTCTTCAAAATTATTTTCACTGTTGCTATTGCTAACAGTATTTCCTTCCATCCTAGGCCCCCTCCCCCGGTTATTCGATTCTCTCTAGGAAGAGAGAATTTGACTCGGCCATTCTCTTGAAAGAATTCTGCTCATGCTCAGGGCACAAGAGACATGGCTCTTTATACTTTTATATATAAATCTGAAGGGCCTCTGATACCTGCCTATATGTTTGCTCCAAAGTCCACATTCTTTAAAGAAAAAACTAGTTGGACCTTACCTCTAACCTTATTCCATGGCTCCCAATGAAATTTGGAATTGGTATGGAATTGAAACCAACAATTTTAGATAATCTCATTTGGGACTCCTAGGCCAGAAGACAAGTTGTGAGGTTACAAGCCCTTAGACTCTCCTTGAAATGTATCCTAGAAAAGTATATTTGTGAAAGATGACTCTCTTAATTGCATCCTCTCATTAGTGACTTGCATTTTTAAACAGAACATTGGCTGCATGCATCCCCGTCAGCGCTTGTCGGCTTTCCGACCGTGGTCCCCTGCTGTTTCTTCAAATGAGAAAGATCTCTCCACACATCTCCCTGCACTGATTCGAGACAGGTAAGCTTCCACTCTGCCCCTCCCATAAGCTCTCTCTGGTGACTGTAGGAACTAGGAGGTCATAAGAAAATCTTAAAGGGGGCTGCAAGGGTGGGAGCTCTAGTTTTTGTGGAAATTGTCCATGGCCTTGTGCCTCTGTAGGGTGGGGAATCAGATTATTCTTTCCAGTCCTTTGCTCTAATGGAGCGTGTCTTTGGATTGTGATATGTACGTGTGTGTGTGTGTTTTGCCTTTCTTAATCACATTCTGAATTTGATCATTTTTTCCCTTATTGGAGGCAGAAAAACTGATCATTTCAAATTTGGGGACTTGATTAAAATCTGTTTTTCTGAATGCACAAGGTCATCAGAAAGTATGGTGGTGTTAAGAAACTGGGTACAACTCTTGGCATCACTTCCATCCAATGACTCTTAAAAGAGCAGTGACTCTTAAAAACCTGTTCACAGATACCTGCAAGTCCTAACTTTTTAAAAGTGGTATTTGTTGGGTGGACCTTTCAGAGAAATTTGGCTCTCCCATTTAGTTCAAACTTACTTGAATATGGGGTCTAAAGCTGTGATCTCATCAGTATGGAAACTCCCTTCCCAGTTGTAGACACCACAATCCCTCTATAATGTAAGGTTTTAGAGGGAGGTTCTTGGTATACCGAGAGGTCACATAGCTGGTCTATTATATGTCAGAGGGGTGGTTTGAACCCAGGCCTTTCTGACTGTCCAAGGCCAGACCATGTTAGTCTTACTTAATTGTTCTCTTTTCCCAAGACTACTCGTTTTAATCAAGTGTTCTGTTTGCTGTGCTGGGCGGTTCTCTACAGTAGCCCCCGGCTCATGCTTTCTCCACCTTTCTGCAGTTTTTATTCATATAAGAGTTTCGAGAATGCCGTGGCACCCAACGTGGCGTTAGCTCCTCCCACACAACAGAAGATTGTGAGCAGCCCTCCCTGCACCACCATTGTGTCCCGGGCCCCTGAGCCCATTCCCACTTCCATACAACCCCGGAAAAGAAAGCTGCCTATGGAAAATCCTGGCGTGCCAGAGCCCTTGGTCCCTGTCACAGCCCCAGAAGATGAGAAAGATTCCGAGGCAGACGTGGAAGTGGAGAGCAGAGAGGAATGTAAGTGTGAGTCCGCTTTTCTCTTTTCCTCCTAGAAAAAGCTGTCCTGTTCAAGAAGAGACTCGTGTGAGTGCTTGTTGGCACAAGTGTGTGAATATCCGTGTGCTCATGTGTCTGTGTGCGTGACTGAGTGTACAAGCATATGAGCAAGTGTGAATGACTAAGTGTGTGAGTGGGGATATTGTGTGAGTGCTTGTGGACACAAGTGTGTGAATATCTGTGCTCACCTGTTTGTGTGCGTGACTGAATGTACAAGTGTATGAGTGAGTGTGAATGACTGTGTGAGTGGGGATATTGTGTGAGTGCTTGTGGACACAGGTGTGTGAATATCTGTGCTTGCATGTCTGTGTGCGTGACTGAGTGTACAATATATGAACGAGTGTGAATGACTAAGTGTGTGAGTGTGGATATTGCATGAAGGTGTGAGTGTGGGAGCACCCTGTGCCAGGAGGAACCCCCCTGGGGCTCAGGATGTCCCAGCCTGGGAGGACAAGGTGATGCTGCAATGTTCTGCATGAGCCCTTTGTTGGAAGGTGCTTGGCACAGTGGAACTTTTGCTGTGAGATTCGAGGCCATTGTTTTAACGTTGACTTTTTGGTTTATCTTTGTTTCTAGTCACTTCCTCCTTGTCCTCGCTCTCTTCTCCATCCTTTACCTCATCCAGCTCAGCCAAGGACATGAGCTCTCCAGGAATGCAGGCCCCTGGTGGTGGAAGTGGTGGCGGTGGCGGCAGCGGAGGTGGCGCAGTCAGCGCTTCTTTCGAGGCTGTGGCCCATGCCGAATCCCACAGCAATGGGCTGGAGGCTGAGCTGGAGCATCTGAGGCAGGCCCTGGAAAGTGGTCTTGACACTAAGGAAGCCAAAGAAAAATTCCTTCATGAAGTCGTGAAAATGCGAGTGAAGCAGGAGGAAAAGCTAAATGCGGCTTTGCAGGCCAAGCGCAGCCTTCACCAGGTAAGAGGGGAGTCGGTCCTGGGCCAGAATATTGTGTAAGACAGCTCTCTGAGCTGATCCGCCACCCCCCGGCCCCTGATACTCAGGATGAGGACCTATGCCCTGCTGGAGAACCCCAGGCCCCATTCCCTGCGTAGGTCCCCGTGACCTCTGGGGAGGTACAGAGAGACTGTCTTCACCATGTCTCCACCTGCCCATCATGATCCTCTGTGAGTGAGTCGCCCCCTCGGCCGGCTGCCTCTCTAATGAAGCCGGAATGTTTTTCTGTTCTAATGAGGCCTGGGCTATTTTTAGTGCAGGGAGTGTGGAGCAGCTGCGGCAGAGAGAATCTCACACTTTAACTGTGTGCGTTTGCCAAAAGTGGGTACACTGGCTTACCCGCCGACAAGGAAGGCCTAGCTCCCAGGGCCTGTTGCATGTGCAGCAGATGATTGATTTTTTTAAAGCTTTGACAAAAAAGACCAGTATTGACCGGCTCCTTGGCTCTGATCATTCCCTACGGAAGAAGAGACATTCACGAAGAGAAGAGCCCCAGATGATCGGGGTCATCTGCGCTGCCACGGGCAAAGTAGAGCCCCCTCTTCGAAAATGTGTCTTCTTCTGCCCACAGATATTTTCGTTTTGTCAGCCACCCTCTTCCCTGCCCCCAGCCACCAAACCAACCAACTGGCATCCCATGATGCTCCTTCTAAGTCTATTAACCATTGGCCTGCAGCTGGGGCTCTTGTTTCCAAACAAGCTCATGGAGCTGCTTTCTCCCAGGCTTTGTCTCTCGCCTTTCTGTGCACCCCCACTGCCCAAACTCACTCCCCCCACCCCCATCAGCAAAGCCAATATCTTAATAGTAATTAGGAAGTTAGAGTTTGGGGGTTTCTTATCTAATTTTGTAGGGAGTCAGATGGTTCTTTTCGGTTCTTTGCTCTAATGAAGTATGTCTTTGGATTGGGACACACTTGATTGCACACATCCATCATTTTGAATTCATTTGTGTTTTTGCCTTTTTTTTTTTTTTGGACACAAATGAGGTGTGGTCTGGAGGGGAGGATGCCCTAGAAACTCCCCTCCAGGCTGCAAGGTTGTGTAATTGGTTGGTGATATTGAGAGCTGGGGTGTGGGTGTACCCCAAACAATTGTAAATAAAGTCTCAGAACATTAGCACTTAGGGGTTTGGTTTTTTAAAAATTATTTCCTAGGGTGTTTAGAATTCTGTGCCCCCCCCCAAAGACTGTGAAATTAACACCTCTGTCTAGCGCCGTGTGGCAATGAGAGATTGTCTGACAACTCTGTGGAAAGTTTAACAAGTAGAATGGTTTTAGCCCAATACAATGCTGTCAGCATTTCACGTTCCAGAATTTTAAAAGTTGACATCAATATGTAGTTTTTTTTACTTCCAGTAGGACCTGGCAAATATTTTTATTTTAATCTGGCTTAAGGTGTGATTTCAAATGGGAACATCAGCTAAATGTTTTTTGGAGGGTGGGTGGCATGGGAATTAAATTACCAAGGTTTTGGTGAAAACTTGGGTTTAGGGCACCTCACGCAACAAACTGTCAGTATTCAGAGATGTTTCCCTACCACCCCCCCACCCTCCCACAAACAACGGTCCTTCTGGTAATCACACCAGAAGCTCTTCGATGCCAAGGACAGTCATGGTCTCTCATTGGGCCTGACCTTGGATGATGGTCATGGATTCGAAGGATGACCATCATCTTTTGTTTGGCCTGATCTCAAACAGAGGTCTTTTTACATGTAGCAGAAACATAAAGAAAGGGGCATCTTTCTGCAGAACAGCTTCTTTTGAGTTTTCTGGCTTGGCTCAGCCATAGATGGAGGACATTTATCAGTCCCCCCAATTTCATCTTCCTCTAGTGGATATGAAGATGTTATGTCTTCTCCCTCTTTTCTTTCAAATGCTCCTTTCCTCATTCTCCACCCCCCCCCCCCCAAGCTATGTGCACAAAGGCCTGTGGGCTGGCTGGAAAGGTAGGCTGGTCAGAAATCTCTGCTGGCCCTTTGAAAGTGTCACCAATTCAGCTCGGTAAAGTGTCATTTTTGAAACAGAAAATGTGATTCTTAAAGGAAATTGGGACCAAAATTTAAAAAAATACTGTCCCAAGAAATGAATGGAATGTCAGTGCAGAAAGACTTGTGTTAGAGTCTATAAAATGTGCCCTGCATTAACTTGGAGGTATTTAATTATATAAACAGTGTTTCGTTTCCACCTTGTCTATATCAGCTCTTTTCAGGGGGAGTTGTGCAGAGAGGTATGTGGTGTGGCCTTTGTTGACCAGCTTGGGTCTTAAGGTAGCAGGAGGGGAGACTGAGGAGTGGTCCTGTGGTCTGCTGGCCAGCTGGCCGCTCCCAGAAGGAGGCACTCGGAGGATGGGGTCATCTGGGACTTAGAAAGCATGCTCACTTCCCTCTCCTTTGTGATTTGGAGGAGCTCGAGTTCCTACGAGTGGCCAAGAAGGAGAAGCTTCGCGAGGCCACGGAGGCAAAGCGCAACCTGCGGAAAGAGATTGAGCGCCTGCGGGCCGAGAACGAGAAGAAGATGAAGGAGGCTAACGAGTCCCGGCAGCGGCTCAAGCGGGAGCTGGAGCAGGCCCGGCAGATCCGCGTGTGTGACAAGGGCTGCGAGGCCGGCCGGCTGCGGGCCAAGTACTCTGCGCAGGTGAGTGGCCCAGGCCCTGTGATGGAGCCTTCTCCGCGACACTGGCCAGGTGGGCATCGTGGGCTGCCTCGTTAGGGACCGATAAGCAAACTGAGGCCCTGGCCCGGGGCCCATGAAGACTAGAAACAGGGCCCTGGGCAGCTGATTCCCCAGGTAACCCCAGGCTCGCTAGGCTGGGGAAGAGACTCCTCTGCCTGTGGCGGGTGTGGCTCTTTAATGGAGATGGAGCAGGAAGGGGCAGGGGGGTGAATTGTGTGGCTGCTCTACAGGAAGGGAAGTGCTCTCCGGACTCCGGCGTCTCCTCTCCCTGATAAGGGGGGTCCAGACTAAACAGGGCAGGCAGGAGGGCGCCTGAAAGCAGAGGCCAGGGTCTGAGGGCCACTGAACAGGTGGGGCCAGCCAGCTCCCCACTGCCTTGCCCCTATTCAAGCCTCGCCTTTGCAGGTGTCTTTTTCTCTTGCCTCCGGGATATTTGTGCTAGCAAGACTGGTCCTCTTTGTCAGTGCCCGCAGCTTATGAAGGATTGGGCTGTACTCTGCCCTGGTGCCTTGTGCCTTTGCCAGGGGGGCAGGGTGCGTGCCCAGGAGTGAAACCTTGCTTGGCTGTCAGTGGGCTCCCCCCACTCACTCTTTTCTCCTCAGTTTCTCCAGCAGATATAGCATCTAACTGGAACAGATTGGGTGGGGGGCAGCACACAGAACCTGGGAAGGGTATTTCAAGCTTCATGAAACTGGGGCTGAGTGCTGTGTGTGTGAGCCTGCTGAGGGTGCAGCTGCCGAGTGCCTCCAGCCTGAGTCTGCCAGAGCTGATTCCCAGCTGTAACAGACTTGGTACATCTAAATTCTGCCTTAACTCCTTCCACAGCCAAGGAGGTTCTGCTGCTGCCTCCTTGGGTATCCTTGTCCCCAAGAAGCCTGTAGAGAGCTATGACTGAGCTCCCACAGCCCCCTCCTCCGGTGTGGCCTGGAGCCTAAGGCTCTACCACCCTTGAACCCAGGTGCCAGTCTCCTGGGCTGGGTAACCAGAAGCCTGCCATCCCCTTCCAGTACCATGGCCAGTCCCTGAAATTCCTCTCTCCATCTATGCAGCGGTTGGCATCTTTGGTCATCCTATGAATGACAAGTCCCTGCCTTGGACAGCAGAGGCAGCACTGAAGCCCCATCTGGCAGGGTCCCCCGTGGGTGCAGGCACCTCTCTCCCCAGCCTGGCTAACCCGTCCCCTTTGACTTTCAGATCGAGGACCTTCAGGTGAAGCTGCAGCACGCGGAGGCTGACAGGGAGCAGCTCCGGGCCGATCTCCTGCGGGAGCGGGAGGCCCGAGAGCATCTGGAGAAGGTGGTGAAGGAGCTTCAGGAGCAGCTGTGGCCCAAACCGAGCCCTCAGGCCGGCGGCGGCCACAGAAGCGAGCTGGACGAGCTACCGCCCGAGCCCCGAGCCTGACGCGCGGCTCCCTGTGCCAGCGATGGGTGCCCGCCCGCCCGCGTGTGCGGGGCCACCGAAGCCCCGAGCCGTATAGCACAACATCTCTCCGTGCCTCGAACACGCCCGAGTGTTTCCGAACTGCCCTTTGGGACGCCCCGCGGCGACCTTTTCTACTGGCCGGCGGTGGTCCCTGCTTGCCGGAACACTTTGAACCGCAAACTTTTGTTATAAGCTATTTAAGACAGTGACGGACTTGGAGATCCAAGAGATGGACACTTTTTTATACGTAACTTTTCAGAGCCCACAGACACTTGGTGATGCACAATTCGGATGAGCGGTTGCACCCGCCAGCTCCCGCAGCCCCCGGGCTTGCGGAGCCCTCGTGGGGGACTCTCTTATGTGGTTTGATTGGGAGAGTTGAGTGAGTTTCTGTTTTTGTTTTTTTAAGTCTTTCTTTTTAAGTGATAAGTACCCAGTTTTCCAGCACGGATGCTAGAAGAAGCGTGTGTGGGAGAGAGATGAACCGAAAAGCTGCCCAGCCTTACTGAAGATGTAGTTAGGGCTCCTGCGTTGTCCCCCCGAGTCTGCGGATGGCCCCGGTGCCCAGGAGGAGGAGGGGGAGGCCGGCCGAGTCGCTCTGAGGACAGTGGCTTCCTTTTTGTTTTTTTTACTGGATCGCGCTCCTTTGTTACATCCCCTTCGTCATAAAGGACAGTATTTATCTCCCCGGTTGTTCAGGTTGTCCCTGCCCCAGTCCTCCGAGTGTCCAGCGCTGCCCTTGCTGCTGTGAATGATCGGTGGCCATGCCTTTCAGTGTGACCAAAGGGGCTGCTTTAATTCTGGGATCCGCTGAGACCCCCACCCCTGCACCGGAACAAAATGCAGCATTGCATCATCGCTTGGTCTGGGGGCTGTTTTCTGTCTGTCTGTCTGTCTGAACTCATCCTTAGACTGCACTTTGTTGAAAACTCCCTGTGTCTTTCTCTTCCCACTTACCCATCAGCTTGCGTTAAAAGGTTTTGTCTTTTAAAATAGATTGTACCAATGTTCTCAAACAGATCCTATCCTAGCACTCAAGTGCTTAGAAGATTCCCTTTGGTGCTTGGTTGAACAAGGGACACATAAGAAAACAATAATGTTGTAAAAACCTGAATCCTGGGGGGTCGTCATGTGCCTTCCTTCGTCTTGTACGTTCAACACTGACTTGTGACTCCCCCCCAGCCCCCAAATACCTATCAACAGTATAGAGAAATTGAATCGACCAGTATCAAAAAGAATTTCATGCTTGCTCAAAAGCATTTATTCCAGATAATCTCATTTGCTTTCAACTGTTTGCGCAAATTTATAGGTCTGTGATGCCCAAGCTTGAAAGCGCTTTTCCATAGACAGGAGGTGGCTTCCCATCTTAAAATTATAGTATTTATTTACATAAAAAATAAGATTTTACAGGAATTCTATGCTGACCACCATGGTGACTATGAACATTAACAGGAGGTTAATGTGTTAGGTGCAAAAAAAAAAAATTACTATCAATATAGCTCGGGAAAGCAACAGCTACAAATGGCTAAACCCACAGAAATTAGACAGAAAAGAGCATTGGCAGGTTCCCCCTCCCCATTCTCTGATATTGGGGATCCTGGTTCTGTTGACGTGGCCCCTTCTCACGTGCAATGCAAAAGGAACATTGTTGATACGTTTTATGTGGGATCGTTTTTGTTTTCGTTTTTTTGCTTCTTTGTATGTTTTTCTTTTACAGTTATTAAAAATTCATATGCATGGAATTAAAAAATCTCTGCCATATGTATATTCATTAATGGGCATTATTACCGATTTGTGTAAAGGGTTTTATTTTGTTATGCGATATGCAGAATACCGTTTCAGGCTTAGGTGTTTCCAGATTTGTATTTTTCAGCTATTTCTTCAAGGGAAACTAGCGACTGAGTTTTAGCAGTGCTTTTAGGTGTGTTAGCGTATATGTGTCTCGGTGCTAGGTTGCCAAGTCAAGAAATTACACAGAGAACAAAAAAAGGCTTTCCCGTGGGCCTGGGTTTGCTTGAAGCACTGTGCTCAGGGAGGGTGGCAGGGGCTTGGACTCTGCATTCTAGACTCAGGTGTGAGAAGGTGGTCCTCCTTCCCCCCCCGACCCCCAACAGTGGATAAAAAACCCTTTTCAATTCCAGGTGAATGAGCCTGTCTCCCACCTTCTGGTGGATATCTCCCCTCTCCCCCATTTTCTTTCAAGAAAGTGCATGTTCCCACCCCAAGCCAGCCTTGTTCCTTGAAAATTTTGTGAGATCTGAACACTTTGCAGTAACTTGTCCCAAAGAGTAATGGGTTAGATCACACCCCACCTGGTGATCCGGACAGTATTGAGTTATTTTGCATCAGATTTTTTTTTTTTTAAGGCCAAATTTTCCCTTTGAGAGCATTCCCATTAATTCTGCTGGGTGTAGGCTGCCCATGAAATGCAGCTGTGCCGATTTCTTGATGATGGGTTTATATCAGAGCAAGGAAATGTTGACTTTTCTTCCCTTCCCACCCCTCACCGCCCCCCACCAAGTTAGCATATGCAGTCCCATGCAAAACCTTTTCAAATGAAAGTTGTCGATAAATAGAATTCAGTCTTATGTCGCAGATGATACGGAACGATGTGAACTGACTATGGGAACAAATTCTCCTCACCAGCACCTTACTGTTAGGTTGTTTTTCAGTCAATTAACGTTCCATTTTTTTTCCAGAGTGCACAACCCCAATTTGGGTGACTTGTGATTGGACTCTTCCCCCACCTTCGTTATTTTATTTGGTAAGAGTAGACTCACTTGGAACTGACTCTCATGTGTCTGGGCGCGAGCCCCTCAACACACAAATGAGAAGTTCTTTGCCAGATTTTGAAGCTGCTAAATGTACATGTTTCTAATCCTAGGCCTTGTAGGAGCAGCTAACTCCTGCTGCACTGGCAGCCTTGGGGGAGGAGGAAGAGGAGGAGGAGGAGGAGGAGGAGGGAATTGGTTCCCTGTGTGATTTCTGTGTATGAAGCATTTTTATACTGCAGCCGAACGAGGTCCCTTAGAGACAGAACTGCTCAGTTTTTACTCCACTATTGCAGCTGCAGCTTAGTTTTCTTTAAGAAGGGAGAAGAGGTGTCTTGTAGGCTGTTGACTCTCCCTATACTTAAATATATTACCTAGATAATTGTATATTCAGTTTAATTACTCATTGTTTCTATACTGAAAGAAGACTTAACGAAGGGAAAAAACCGACAGCAATAACATTCATATCTATGGAGCAGCTAACTAGTACACATAATATCCTGCTTTTCATACAAAACTAGCCAATATGTAAAAAAGAAAAAAAAATTCAACATGTAAATACTTTTTTTTCCTTCATTTTACACTGTTGTATTATAAGTGTATATGGTGGTTCCTTTTTCAGAAACTCTTTCTTACTTGGTAGTTGTTTTCTGAGTTGTGTTTTTAACAAAGAAAAAAATTCTTTGCCTGTCTGTTGGGGGGTTGGAAAACACTTTTGGCAAGTTTTCAGTGTGGGTTAACATTTTCCATCTTTTATTTTGGGTCCTTATTTTCATGATAAAATATTTTATTATTAAAGATTAAATTCTCTTCCCCCCCCAAAAAAAGTCCACGTTTTTGAGGGAGGCATTTTTGTTTGTCAGAAGTCATAAATGACTTTTTTTTTCAATTGAGGAAAAAAAAATCTACATTTATAATAGCCAAGAGCATTTCAGCACATTTCTGTTCTGTTTTCTCCTATGCTGCTGCTAATGACAATATTGTGACTTACCCTGCTATTCAAGAACTATTTTTATGTAATTAATGTATGCTTTCTTGTTTATAAATGCCTGATTTTAAAAAAAGAAGAAAAAAAGAAAGAAAAAAGCTTGGCATATTTATCTATCTCGTTGTGTACCTTGCTGGTCCTTTCCCCCTCCCCCTTGAAACAGATAATATTGTAAAATAAAGGCCTCTATGAGAATATGTATGAAAATAGCTCAGCTTATATACCAGTGACTGAATGTACAGTGTATAGACGCATTACCTAAAATAAACAAAAGTGTTTGGTTCAACTATTTCCACATTACAGAATTTTCTGTTTCCTTCCTTTTGGGTATTTGGGACCAGCCCAGGGTTAGAAGCGGGAAGGCTTCTTTCTGTCTTCTCTATCTCCCCAAATGATATAGATGGCTTCTGTTAAGCAAGGTTCTAACTGAACCCAAAGTTCCTGTTTCCCTAGCTCATCTTCCCATTCAATGATCAGTGTCTTTCGAGGTCAGCAGGTGGCCTGGGAATTTTTCCTTCCAGCGCTTGCTTTAATGCCTGGGTCACCTCCATTGTTATTCCACATGGGCTGATGGGGCTGTAATTTAGAATGGAGCAGAGAAGGTATCTTATCTTCCCTTAAGCCCCAAGTCCCCTTTCTCTTTGGGTATGGCCCAAAATGAATGAGATCTATAACATTATCAAAATTCTGACCTGGCTGAAAGCAGGACTATTTTCAGAAAAAGGCAGGAGGGAAGAATGATTATTTACTGATATGACTCACTCCTAAGGTCTGTAAATGCCCTCTTTCTACAGGGCACTGAAGGAGAGGATGAGGGAATGACATGGGGTCAGCACGGAGGCTGAATTAATGCCAGGAGCCGCTAAGGCATCATAAGATAGCTCCTCCATTGAGGGTAGGAGGGAGCAGGTGTGTGGAGGAAAGAAACAAGACATAGGAGATGGAATCTCACTTCAGAGAGCATCTCGTCTCGACACCCCTCCCCCCCCCAAAGATTCATGCCTTTTAATATTTTAATCACTAGGGTTGCTTTTCTGTTAAAGTACAAATTATTCTCCAGGCTTCCAGGGATCCAGCAGCAAGAAGGCTCTGGTCCTTCTACCAAGAGGAAGAGTAATTGGTGATTGAGAAAGAACTGAGCGGAAGGAAACCCCCCATAGGAGGGAGTAAAGCACATCCTGAGAGTAGCTACTGCTGGCAGGTTCCTATGTACCAGGGTCTCAGGGAGCCTTGCGATCCATAGGACACAAGGAAGGAATAGTGGCAGAGCAAGGCTGGGTAAGGAGATGAGTAAAGTATGACCCCTTCAAATCTCCAGGTCATGTCTAACCTAAGTCCCCACCTCCCTCACTTTACTCAGAAGCTGGCCTTGCCAACTCTCAGCTGGTAGCTTTAGAAACCCCAAGCTACCTTGGCCAGTGTGATGGTGAAATTGCCATGGGCTGTGTTTGTTTCCACCATCTACCCAGGGTGGGCCCAGGCAGGCAGCCTGGTAGATCTTGGGAAGGAGACTAACTGGCTAACCAGCCTCTTGGACCAGGCTCCTCCTCTTTCTTTTTCCTTGTTCTTTAATTAAAACCAAACCCTTCCAACATGGATGGAGGGGATGGTATCTGCTTTCTTGTCCACAGCCCATTGGGCCCAGGAGGGGACTCAGGAAATAGCTGCCTCAGAGTATATAGCTGCCTGGCTCCTGCAGCCTTAGCCCTGTGCTGGGCTGGGAGAGGGAAACAAAGACACTGAGAAATATAGGATTTAGAGCTAAAGGGAACCTGAAGGGTGGAGAACCCCAAACTTTCATTCTGCAGATGATGAAACAGACCCAGGGAAGGAGGGAGTCCTTGGTGCAGAGCCAAACCAGAGCTTGGGTCTCCTGACTCCTCATCCTTCACTCTTCATGCTTTGAGCTAGAAAGAAACCTTAGAGGTCAGAAAGTCAGACTCCTCCATTTTACAGTTGGGGAAACTGAGGACCAGGAAAGCTAGATAGTTTTCTCAAGGTTTCCTCAGGTAATAAATTGCTGAGACCAGATTTTCTTGGGGACCCAGATCCTCTGACTGCAAATCCAGCTCGTTTTCTTTCCATTAGATCACTTTGTCTCTCCTTTTTGTGGAAGGAAGGAAGTAAAGAAGGGAAGGAAGGAAAGAAGTGAGGGAAGGAAAGAAAGAAGGCAGGCACGAAGGAACGGAGGGAGGAAGAGAAGGAGAGAGTAAGGGAGGGAGAGAAAGGAAAGAAAGAAGGAAGGAAGGAAGGAAGAAAAAGGCATGTAATAAGTGCTTACTCTATGTCAGGAAATGTACTAAGTCCTGTGGATATAAATATAAGCAAACCAGACAGAAGGGAACTACCTTCTAAAGGGGAACAAAACATTCAGCCCAACCTCTCAGAGAGCCAGATTAGGAAAGGGAAGTGAGAACAATGGTGGAGCCACAGACTAGGGATTGTTCAGCCTTACCTGGAAGGGCAGCGTTGATCTGATCTCTGATCTCAGAGCTAGAGTTGGGAAAGCTTTGGGAAGGAGAGGGAAAAGTACACAGTGGCCAGAAGGTGACAAGGTGGGCCTGAGACAGGAGAGCTAAAGAGACAAGATTGAATTGAACACGGGACTTAAGGGCAGACAGATCTGGGTATCTTCCTAGCTTCTCCATCCCTGCACAAGTTCCTTCAACTCGCGGGACTTCAGTTCCATCTCTGTAAAAGGAGGAGAATCTCTAAGGTTCTCTCCTCCAAACCCATCATGTGGGCACTAGGTTACTTATTGATACACCTTCTGAAGTATCTTTTACGTTGATCCCCTTCTCTCATTCCCATCATGCTGTACCCTCTTCCTAACTGGTCTCCCTGCCTCGGATCTCTCTTCTCTTCAATGCTTTCTGCACAGGCTGCCAGAATAACCTTGATCATATCACTATATCACTCATCCTTCCATCTGTTTTTCAATCATTTCGGTCGTGTCCAATTCTTCATGAACCCATTTGGGATTTTCTTGGCAGAGGTACTGGAGGAATTTGCCATTTTATTTTCCAGCTCATTTTACAGTTGAGGAAACTGAGGCAAACAGGGTCAAGTGACTTGCCCAGGGTCACACAGCTAGAAAGTATCTGAGGGTGGATTTGAACTCAGGAAGATGAGTCTTCCTGACTCCAGGCCTTCTAACCAATTCACTACCTAGCTGCCAATCAAAATTGTAGGTAATTAGAATACTATGAAAAGACACATGGTGTCACTGAAGCTGTATCAGGTATTTGAGAAAGTGCTGGACTTGGGTTCAAATTCTGCCTTGGACACTTAGTAGATAATTTCTTAATTACTATGAACCTTGATTTGTCTGTCATTATAGCACATGCCATTCCCACCCCCCAGGTCCCTAGCACTGGGCCCAACACACAGTAAGTGATGAGAAAATCCTTGTACACTGACTGATTAGTCATTAAACTACAGGATTTGATGCCAAAGCCACAGACCCTTGTGTTTATGGGTCTACCCTAGCCTGGTATCCGGTTTCCCCTTCCTGCCTAGATTCCAATTCTGGGTTTGAGCTAACGCTAGATCGCCACAGGGCCAACCCAGGCTCCTCCCACTGCCTCACCCTCCCCATTCAGTGCAGTCCCCAAATGCAGGATAAACTCCGACCCCCACCCCAGATACACACTAGGGTGGACCACAGGATGTTACACTCCTGAGGAATTCCTATTATGCTGGAGCCAGCTCAGAGCCCCACACCCACTGGGAGCAGAGACTGGAGAGACATTCTGTCCCCAGTCCAGGGCCCCGTCAGTCCCTCTGACTCTGACAAGCTAACCAGCTCTGGAGAACAAGGCTCATCTCCTCTTGTTTGAGCTGGAAGGAAACCTTAGAGGTCATCAAGTCTGACTCATTTTACAGCTGGGGAAACTAAGGACCTGGAAATGTCCATAAGACTGCAGAGGAGAATTCCCCCTGCAAACACATCCTTCTAGGCAGTGAGCTCTCTGTATACCTCTGCCCATTTCCCACCTCAGGAATTTTGTCCCTCCTCCTCTTCCTCGGTCCCAGCTGGATTTAAAGTGTAGTTCAAATCCTACCTTATTCTGGAAACGTACCCTAACAAACCCAACCCACAGTGATCTATAAGCCCCAGTGGCCAGTCTGAGGATCAGGGTGCATGAAGGATGGCCTCTCTCTTCATCTTTCCCTTTTGGAACCTCTGACTTTCTTTCAGACTCAGCTCAGGTACCACCTTCCTCCCACAGCAGGGATTTTTGATGTACTATGAACCCCTTTGGGATCTCCCTTACTAAAGGGAGGAAGCTTAGGGACTTTCTCAGAATAATACTTTTAAATGCGGTGAAGTCCGTACAGAGTCCATACAAAGGAAATCAATTATGGTGAAATATAGTTAATAATAGCAATAGTAGTAGCTAGCATTGAATAGTTTGCCAGACCCTGTGCTAAGTCCTTGACAATCATTACCTCACTGGATCTTCACAAAATCCTTGAGAGGGAGGTGCTACTATTAGCCCCACTTTACAGATGAGGAAACTGGAGGCAAACTGAAATCAAATGACCTTGCTCAGGGTCACACGGGTAGGAAGTTATCTAAGGCTGGATTTGAACTCAGGTCTTCCTGACTTTGGGTCAAGCAGTCTATTCACTGTCTCCTGGCTAGGTTCAAATCCTGCCTCATACTCTAAACCCTTTCTGGATTCAGCTCAAGCATCAGCCTCTGTAAGCTGGCCTCCTCCTAACTCTTAGTGCCCTCCCTTCCTCCCCTGAATTACTATTTATTCTACCTATTTTCCATATACATATATATATATATATATATATATATATATATATATATTTATGTCTATATCTATCTACCTTTATCTTTCTGTTTTCTCCTATTTCGAAGGTAAGCGTCATGAGAGCAGGCTTTGTTTCACTCTTGTCTCTATCTCACTATCTATCATAGTGCTTGGCAAATGGTAGATGCTTCACAAAAGCTTGTTTTAAGTTGAATCATTGTTGAATTCTGGGTCTTTTTCTCAGGAGTGGGAGCTGTCAATGGGGACATAGAGTGATGAAGACTTAAAGAATCACAAAATACAGAGTTGGAAAAGACCTCATCAACCATTTGTTCCAGTCACACTGAAAAACGATTCTTTCTCCCATCTCCCCACAATAAGTTGGGGGAGGAAGGAGAAAATAATCGTTTATTAAGTGCTTACTATGTGCTAGTCTTCACAGTGAAGAATTCCCCTGGCAGAATGGGTGGATGGGAACGATTTGTTCCAACAGTCATGATGGTGGCTGAACCAGGCGCTGTGTGGTACTTAGAGCTTGGTCGGCCATCAAAGACACCAAGGTCACCCACTGCCTTCCGGCCATTGCCAGACATCTTGACTTTTGTTTTGCCACTGCATTTCACTGACTGAAAGAGAGAGTGAGGCTGATGACTTAGTGCAGCTCTGCCTCACTTAAATCCAATTCACGAAAGAGTCAAGACATCCCTCATGATACCCTCTTGGAAAATGGAAAACAAAGGACAAATGAGAACTAAGCGCCAGCGCTGTCCCAAGGACTTTACAATTAAATGCCGCGTGCCACCGCAGTGGAGAGCCCTCTACCCCATGAGGCTGCCCATTGGACTTTAAGACTATGTTTGTTATCCAGCCTTTGCAACCTCTGCTCCTCAGTCCTCGTTCTGCCTTCTAAGAGATAAAAACAAAAAGCTAACCCCTCTTCAGCATGAGTCCTCCTACATTGGAAGACAACCCAAGTCTTCCCTTGTCCAGGCTAAATATCCCCAGTTCTGTAACTACTTCTTTGACATGGCTTCAAGATCCATTCACCGTCTTGGTTAAGCTGTGGACACCCTCCAGCTTCTCACTGTCCTTTCTAAGTGATACTTCAGACAGAGCCTGATCAGGACCCAGGCTATCGCGCCATCGCCTCCTTATTCCTGGAGACCTGGGGGCCAGTGTCGCCCAAAGATGCTTTTAGTGGTCCATCACGCTGCTGAGGGGAGTTTGCAAAGCCACTAACCCCGGCAGATTTCTTTTTCAGAAACCCTCCTGTCTAATCATGCCTCCCTCTATCCTAGTCTTGTGCTTTCAAAGTTGATTTTTTGGGGTACCTGAATGTACAACTTTACAGTTGTCTTCACTACATTTGACTTTATTAGATTTCAGATCAGATTAGGAGGCTATTAAGACCTTCTAGCTCTCTCTCCTTCCTGGAACTGGATCACCTGTACACTGGAGGAGCTTGCCATCAGTACCTTTATCCAAGGCACTTCTGCTTGCCTCAGTTCTACATCTGTAAAATGGGAATAAAAAACAGTACCTACCTCCCAGGGTTGTTAGGATCAAGTGAGGTAACAAATGTAAAGTGCATAACACGGTGCCTGACACATAAGTAAGTAGTATATAAAGATTAGCTACTACTGCTAATATTACTACCACTGCTATTACTATTAATTGATCTGATAAATCTAGGTAAGCTGTATCTTTAGCATTCTCCAGGGGTATGGGCTAGCCAGCTAGGGAGGGGGGTCCCTCCATCTCAACTCCTCTTAAAAATAGTTTCTGGGTCAGGTAGGTGGTACAGAGGATAGTCAGGAGGACGTGAATTCAAATCCAGCTCAGACACTTACTAACTATGGAACCCTGGGCAAGTCACTTAACTCTGATTGCCTCTTTTAAAAAAAATTCTTTGCACTTTTCTTTCTCTTCTCTTCTTGGTCTTTTCCCTTACCCTTCTTCTAGAGGCTCCTTTTCTCCCCTTCGCATGCTCAGCCTTGGGAAATAGCCCATGAGACAGACTCTGACACTACCTCCATCCATCAGGGTGTCTGGTCCTGGAGTTCATGTGATCAGGGGAGGGGACTAGGGATTGTCAAGGGAGTTCTACTCAACCCACCCATCCATCATTGATGGATTCCCTCAATTACCAACCGCAGCAAGACGGATTTGTTATATGTTGTCTATGTGGCAGGTACTGTGCTAATCACTACAACACAGATATTAGCAAGAAGAAAGACAGTTGTTACTCTCAAGAAGACTACATTGGAACGGGCAACAACAATACAGAAAAGGGAAAAGAGATGGGGGGTGGGGCTTGTACTTCAATAGTAGCATGACGGCAAAGTTCAGAGGGTCAGAATCAGAGCAGGGAGGTGAAAGGAGGATGGCTATCTGAGACCCTTCCTCAGAAGGAAGGCTCTAGAAGGAAGTCACCAATGATATAAGGGGCTTCAGGAATGGAGGAATATTCTTGGGCGAATAGGCCACAGAGTTCCTGGGTGAGAAAGTTGAAGACTGGTGAGTCAAAATCAGGACCCTGGGATGAATGAAGGATGCCAATTCATAGAGGGTCGAACCCTCAGGGACTTCTCCCTCTGTCCCTCAGGAATTGGCCATCCCTATGAAGAAACCACTTTCCATGAACCTGTGAGAGTGGGAGAAAGTCATCCCTGACAACTCCCCACCCCCACCTCAGACCTCTCCCCTGTCTTGAATTCATCCCCTTCTCTCTGTTTGCACCCAAACTATGAAGGATCACCTTTCATTTGGTCTCCCTGCCTCAAGCCTTTCTTTTCTCCGATGCATCCCGCACCTCAATGCTTGAATGATATTTCTAAAGCACATGTCTGACTGTGACACTCCCCTTCTCAAGAAGCTCCAGTGCCTCCCATACCCTCTATGATCAAATTTTAACTCTTCTGTGTGTCATTGAAAGCCCTTCAAAACCCGGCACCCACCTACCTTCACAAACAGACTGCATACTGCCCTCTTTCACATACTCTTTCCCAGCCAGACTGACCTCCCCATGGCTGTTTCTTGACCACAACCTTCAGGATCACAGATTTAGATCTGGAAAGGACATCAGAGGTCATCTAGTTCAACCCTCTTATGTGACAGAAGCAGAAATAGACCAAGACTCATTCAGCAAGTTGGCGAATCTGGGGTTCAAATGAGGACAGGGATTTGAACTCAGATCCCAAGTCCTTTCCTTTGACTGCATGACCCTGGAAGAAGTTACTTAACCTCTGAGCCTTAATTTCTTCTTTAGCAAAATACAAATATTAAATACCTCCCTCAAAGGGTTCCTGTAAGCAAATGTCTAAGTGAATATCATCTATTCCCTATAATAGGACAAGTTGCAGTCTGAAGATTTCTCAGAGCCCTTTCAGCACTAAGTGAGCAGTGACTTATAATTCTTATCTGAAGGGATATTGTCACATGGAATCAGAAGGAGGCTAAGTGGGCAAGGATTCCATATCTATACCTCCAGGTCTGTCCAAATCATAAGGAATTTATGCACTCCCTCTCTCCCCGCTTTTATATCCTGGCTCCAAGGTACTCTTTAGTGTGGCTAAGACTTGACTGAACACCTGAGTTCAAATCCTGCCTTCAATACCTCTGTGTAATCTTAGGCAGGTCTCTCGAAGGGTCTGGCCCTCATTTACCTTCTCTATAAAATAAAGGGCTTGAATTAGATGGTTTCTGGGTTCCCCTTCCCCCAATTTCTAGATCTGTAATTCTACCATAAGGCAAGGCACTAAGTGGAAAGACAAACATCCTGGCTTACTCCATAGAACATACCTGTATTTCTTACATGTACAAATATGCAAAGTAATAATATGGAGAATTTACGAAGCACCTTCTATGTTCCAGGCACTGTGCTAAATGGTGGGATACAAAGAAAGCAAAACCAAGTCCCTGCTGTCCAGGAGCTCACAGTCTAATGATACCACAGTATAGCTAATAGATGGAATGCTGACCTTAAAGATACTACTACTACTACTATTACTACTACTACCACCACCACCACCACTGCCACCACTACTTCTACTGTTACTACTGCCATAACTAATGGATGGAAGGCTGACCTTAAAGATACTACTACTACTACTATTACTACTACTACCACCACCACCACCAGTACTACTGCCATTACCACCCCTAGCTAGCCTTTATGGAGCAATGTAAAGTTGGTGACGCACTATACACGTATTAATCTCATTTAATACCCAAGGCAGGCTGTGGGGTAGGTGCTATTATCACCGTCATTTTAAAAGGAAGAAAACTGAGTCCAGTTAAATGACTTGCCCAGAGTCACACACACCTAATAAGTGTCTGAGGCAGGATTTGAATTCAGATCTTCCTGACTTCAAGTCCAGTTTGTGCTGTCCACTGTGCTGCCTAACTGCTTTGGTTTCAAGTCTTGGTTCAAACTCCTATTGAGTGTGTGACCATGGGCAAATCCCTTAACCTCTCAGGGCTATAAATTATAAATAAGGTGCTGACCTGCATCAGGGTGGAGGAGGGAATGTTTTTACCTCTCACAGTGAAAGCATAGTTCAGTTCCTAACCCCTATGTACATGCATGTGTATGGAACGCATCCCTAGAACTCAAAGCAGCCTTTGGGCATATAAATTGCCTACTCACTTGGGATTATTCATTCCTTCCACAAAGACGTGTAGACTAGCACCTAGTACCTGTTAGAAAGGTAACATGGCAGAGTAGATAGACAGCTGGCCTTGGAAGCAGGAAGACATGGGTTCAAATCCTGCCTCTGGCATCTGTTGATTGTATGACCCTGGGCAAAGTATCTCATGACTCTAGACAGTCCTCTAACATTGTGAGTTGCAAAGAATGGACCAAACTGGATTGGTAGTAGAAACTTCCTTATCTTGCATTTTTCAGACTGGACTCTGTGCCTGATCCACCTAGTTAAAGAGATCAATGAGCCCCATGTCCTGCCACTCACCCTCACAAGCATTGCCAGATGATAAAAAAAAAAAAATTCAATTTCAAATTTTCTCCCTCCTTCCTGCCCCTTCTACATCCATTGAGAAAGTAAGCAATATGATATCCATTGTACATAAGAAATAATAAAAAAAATAAGAAAAAAACCCAAGAAAAATAAAATAAAAAAAATCTAAGTCAGTCTTCACTCAGAGTCCATTACTTTTCTTTCTGGAGGTATATTGCATTTTTTTATCACAGGTCCTTTGGAATTGTCATGGATCATTGCATTGATTGGAATAGCTAAGTCGTTCACAATTGATCATTCTTACAATACTGCTGTTATGACTTTTCCTGGCTCTTCTCACTTCACTTTGCTTCAATTCATATAAGTTTTCCTAGATTTTTTAAACCATCCATTTCATAATTTCTTACAGCACAATATTATGCTATCACAATCATATAACACGACTTGTTCAGCCATTCCTCAAGTGATTGGCATCCCTTCAGTTTCCAATTCTTTGCCACCATAAAAAACTTCTATAAATATTTTTGCACATATCGGTCCTTTTCCTTTAATCTCTTTGGGGTTGTAGACCTAGCAGTGATATTACTAAGTCAAAGGTATGCAGAGTTTTATAATCCTTGGGGTGTAGTTCCAGATTGTTCTCCAAAATGTTTGGACTATTTCACAATTTCACCAACAATTTTTTCATACTCCCCTAATTAGCTTATGCTATCACCCTTTATGTCTAAATCATGTACCTATTTTGACCTTTTCTGGATATATGGTGTGGGATATTGGTCTATGGCTGGTTTCTGCCAGACTGCTTTCCAGTTTTCCGAACAGTTTTTGTCAAAAAGTGAGTTCTTACTTCAACACCTTGTATCTTTGGATTTATCAAACACTAGGCTGCTGTGGTCATAAAGTTCTGTGTACTGTGTGCCTAACCTATTTCACTGACCCACGACTCCTTATCCTATACCAGATTGTTTGGATGATTACTACTTTGTAGTATAGTTTGAGGTCTGTTACTGGTAGACCACTTTCTTTCACTTTTTTTCATGGATTTCCTTGATATTCTTGACCTTTTGATGAATTTTGCTATTATTTCTCTAGTTCTATAAAATAATTTTTGGTATTTTGATCAATATGGCACTAAATAAGCAAATTAATATAGGTAGTATTTTCATCTTTATTATATTGGCTCATAATTAATATTTGTTCAAGTGTTTAGATCTGTCTTTATGTGTATGAAAAGTCTTTTGTAATTGTGTTTGTATAATTCCTGTGTGTGTCTTGGTAGATAAAGTCCCAAATATTTCACACTGTCAATTACAATTTCTTTTTCTATCTCTTCTTGTTGGATTTTGTTAGTAGTACATAGAAATACTGATGATTTATGTGGGTTTATATTATATCTTACTACTTTCCTAAAGTTGTTAATTGTTTCAACTAACTTTTTGGTAGACTCTCTAGGGTTTTCTAAGTAAACCATGATATCCTCTGTGAAAAGTGATAGTTTTGTGTCCTTGTTGCCTATTCTATTTCTTTTTCTTGTTTCATTGCTATAGCTAGCATTTATAGTGGATTATTGAATAATAATGGTGGTAATGGATATGTTTGCTTCGTCCCTCATCTTATTGGAAAAGCTTTTAGTTTACCCACATTACAGACAATGTTTGTTCTTATTTTAGATAGATATTTGCTTATTGTTTTAGGTAAAACTCCATTCATTCTGATTTTTCGAGTGTTTTTTTTTTAACAGAAATGGGCATTGTATGTCAGAAAGCTTTTTCTGAATCAATTGACACAATCTGATTTTTGTTGGTTTTGTTGTTGATATGGTCAATTATGCTTGTTGTTCTAATACTGAATGACTCTTGCATTCCTGGTATTGATCTAACCTGGTTATAGCATATGTTCTTTGTGATATATTGCTGTAATTTTCTTGCTAGTATTTTATTTGACAAGGTTTGCATCCATATTCATTAAGAAAATTGGTCTATAGTTTTCTTTATCTGGTTTTGATTTCCCTGGTTTCAGTATTAAAATCATATTTGTGTCCCAGAAAGAATTTTGTAGAACAATTTATTTCCAAGCAGTTGATATACTGTTGGAATTAATTATGCTTTAACTATTTTATAGAATTCTCTTATAAATCCTTTTGGTCCTGGGGATATTTTTTCTTAGGGAGCTCATTTATGACTTGTTCAATTTCTTTTTCTAAAAGAGAGTTATTTTAGTGTTCTATTTCCTCTTCTGATAATATGGGCAATGTATATTTTTGCAAGTATTAATCCATTTCATTGGATTATGGCTAATTTTATTAGCACATAATTGGTCAAAACAGCTCCTAATGATTGCTTTAATTTCATCTTCATTGGTTGTGTATTCACTCTTTTAGTTTTTGAGATTGGTAATTTGGTTTTCTTAAAGTATGCCTCTCGTAAACATTGGATTCTGATTTCTAATCCATTCGACTGTCCTCTTCTCCTTTATGGGTGAATTCATCCTCTTCACATCTATGGCTATTATTCCTATGTATTTTTCTCCATCTATTTGTCCTCTTTTTTTTTTTTACTTTGTCCCATCCTCAAAAATCTACTTAGTTTTTTTTATCACTGCCTCCCTTGATCCATCTTTCCTCTTACCACTGCCATCTCTTTCAGTTAGCCCCTTACCATCCTACTTCCCTGTTGAGCATGATGGATATTTATACTAAACTGTGTGTATGTATAGTTCCCTTGCTGAAACAGTTCAGATGAGAAGTTCAAATGTTGTCCACTTCCCCTAATAATTTTTTCCTCTTTTATGTGAGATAATTTTCTTCATTCTTCCTTTCCATTCTTCATTCTTCTAGTGCATCCCTCTTTCTCCTTCTATCCTATTTTTGAGATTATCCAACATTAATAGACTCACACCGTTGCCCTCTGTCTATGTAGACTCCTTCTAACTGCCCTATGTTACATGTTATATGTACCATATTTGCATATAGGAATTTAAACAGTTTAACTTGAATTTCACATAATTACTCTTTCATGTTTACCTTTTTATGCTACTCTTGAGTCTGGTGTTTCAATGTCAAATTTTCTATCTAGCTCTGGCCTTTTAATCAGAAATTCTTAAAAGTCTTCTCTTTCATTAAATGTCCATTTTCCCCCTATAACATTATACTCATTTTTTCCCAAATATGTTATTGTTGGTTGTAACCCTAATTCCTTTGCCTTCCAGAATCTAGTCTGCCAAGTTATTCACTCCTTTATGGTGGTAGATGCTAAATCTTACATGATCTTGAGTGTGACTCCATGGTGTTTGAATTGTTGCTTTCTGGCTGCTTGAAATATTTTCTTTTTGACCTTGATGCTTTAGAATTTGGCTATAGCATTCATAGAAGTTTTCACTTTGAGATCTCTCAGGATCAGGACCAGTGAGTTCCTTGAATGTCTACTTTGCCCTCTGGTTCTATGATATTTGGGCAGTTTTCCCTTTATTTCTTGCAATAATGATGGCTCTTTGATAATGAGTTTCAAGAAGTCTGATAATTCTTAAATTATCTCTACTTAATTTAGTTTCCAGCTCTGTTGTTTTTCCAATGAGATATTTTACTATTTTCTTATTTTTGCACAGACTCTTGACTTTATATTATTACCTCATGAAGGCTCATGGAATCATTAGCTTCCATATGAGCCATTCTTATTTTTAAAGAATTCTTTTCTGTGAGATTTTATACCTCTTTTACTAAGCTGTTAATTCTCTGTTTCACGGTCAATGTGTAGATCCCTGGAATGTACACTACCAAGGTAAGTGAACTTATCTACAGCATTCAAAACTTCTCCATTTGTTGTAACTGATGATTCCACATATGGATGATGTGGTGGTAACTGATGGAGCACTTGTGTTTTTTTGGTGTTAATTATTAGGCCAAAATTAGCATGTATTGACAGAGCTAGCTCAGTGTTTGAGAGGCTCCAAAGAAAAGTTTGGGAGAGAAGAGATATTAGACTGACTACCAAACTGAAGGTCTACAGAGCCATTGTGCTGGCCTCATTGTTATATACCTGTGAAACATAGACAATCTACCAGTGCCATGCCAGGAAACTGAATCACTTTCATTTGAACTGTCTTAGGAAGATTCTGAGGATCACCTGGCAGGATAAGGTACCAGACAGTGAAGTCCTTGCTCAAGCTGAACTGCCAAGTATTCAAACTATGCTTCAAAGAGCACAACTTCAATGGGCTGGCCACATTGTTTGAATGCCAAATGTATGCTTGCCAAAAAGACTATATTGTGGAGAACTTGCATGGGGCAGGCAATCACTTGGTGGCCAGAAGAAATGGTACAAAGAAGGTCTCTCTCAAGAACTTTGTATTTGACTGTGTGGGAGACATTGGCACAGGACTGCTCAACATGGTGTGCCCACTCTATGAGCAAAGCAGAATTGAGACAGCGCAAAGTAAACATAGGATGTGCAAATTTGGAATATTCACCCCAAATATTCACACAGATTATCTGTGACCAACCTGTGGTAGAGCATTCTGAGCTCCTATCGGTTTGATCAGCCACAGTTGGACACACTGAAATTTCACTTTACAATGGTGATGTCATTTTGGTCCTCTTTGAAGATGAAGGACAACAACCAACCAACCAACCAACCAACCAATTCTCTGTTTACACTTTTCTTGCATCGTTCTCATTTCTTTTCCCATTTTTCCTCTACTACTCTTATTTGATTAAAAAAATTTGCACTTTAAAAAAAGTCTTTCTTTACCTCTTCTAAAAGTTTTTATCTCTAATCTGTCTTTTTCTTTGAAGATTTCCTGTAAATGTTTTCAAGTCATTGTCTTCTTTCAATTTTGTGTTGAGCTTACCTGTCTCCATAGAAGTCTTTTATGCTCAGGTTCTTCTTTTTTTTTTGCTCATTTTTTGGGTTTATTTCTTGACTTTAGACTTTATTTTATTGTTGGACTGTGCTCACGTTTGGGGGTGATAACTTGCCTGGGCTTCTGTGGCTAGATCTCAGGACCTGTAGGTTTTTGGTGCTTCCAAGGTGATATGATCCCAGGAGAGCTCTGGTCATTGCCCTGGTTCATGAAATTGTCCTTACCCAGGTTGGGTCTCTGCTCCTTCAGGATCACAGACTAATATCTCCTTTCCACTTTTCAACTGTGACCCAGAACTAGTTAATGGGCAAAGGAACTGCCAAATGTCACTGAGTCTGCACCCAGTACTAGCTCAGATGTCCTCAGTAATATCTTTCTGACCAGATATTTAGTCTCCTTACCATCCTTAGGCACTGAGAGCTTTTGGTCCCACCACTGTTGCTGCCTCCACTGCTGCTACCGCTGCCACCTTCCAGGTGTCACATCTGGTACTGCTTCCTCAACACCTGCTCCAGGCTAGCCTCCACCCCATGATCCAGAGGCAGACCTCTTTTTTGGTCCTCCTAAGATGTCCTGGGCTGGAAAAATTAGACACTGTGACATTTTTTTAGTTGTCCTATTTGGATTTGGAATGGAGGCATTCTTTAAGATGTTTAAAAACTTGCTTTGGGAGGGCTCAGCAGGAATGATCAGTTCCTTTCACCATCTTTCAGGTACACTCATAATGCTTATGTGAATCATGATGTACTAGAGGTGACTTACCCATGGTCACAGAGGCTTTGGAATTGTCAGAGACAGAATTGAAAGTCAGGTCCTCTGACTCCAGAACCCCAGGTTCTTTCTACTGCAACCTCCCCTCCCCCTACTCGCTTCATCTCATCCCTTCCCTTCTGTGGTAGGGGGAGGTACAGAAGGGGGATGGAGGAATTTTTCTGGTGTGTGACTGGCAGCCCAGTTGTGCTCAGCTCAGCAGTCTTTCCAAGCTCACGAGCCACTTACTATGCAACAGCCTAGGGGACTGGAACCTCCAACCCCACCCTCACAATGGTCACGAGTCCTAGTTTAAAAAAAGCAACACAGAAGTCCTGGGGTCCAGAGGAGGATGTTCTAAGGGAGAAGTGAGCATGGCCACAGTCATAAGTCAATACTGGGGCTTCAGTGTGTGTATGTGTGTATACAGGGGAAGATGGTTGTTCATAATGCATCTAAGCCTGCTGCTTCTGACTCAAGAAAATAAAGGTCTGATCCTGCCTTGCCAGAAGGGAAGAGGTGTGAGGGCAGGGGAGGTTAATGATACTGTGTTGGCAACCTCATCAAAGTCTTCAGCAAACCCTTATTAAGGAGGCTATTCCACAGGAGAAGAAACTGAGTCCTTTCCTGCCACAGGCACTGGAACGGAGCTCTAGAACTCAGCAGGGTCTGTCTCTGAGTCCTGTTAACTTCCTATATTCCCCAAACGTGGTAGAAGTTAGCCCCAACCCCCATCATCTCTGTGGCCTTTTAGACCCTAGCCAAGAATGTGCTGGTAAATGTTTAACAACTGGCCCTCCTAATTGTGCTCATAGCACATTTTAAAATTTAATCAGTATTATTAAAATTTTCTCCATCATTTTATTAAACCTGGAAAATCAAAGAAACTGTAAACTAAACCCTAATTTCTAATGTTGGCTATTTTCTGAATATTAATTGCTGACATTCTTTTGTAATTCTGTTATATCTGGCTCCAACACACTCAGGAGGCTAACTGGAAACAAGTCCTCAGAAAAGTTCTTTTAGGCACCTAAGGAGTAGGGGTGGGGCAAAGTTGGGTGGGTTTGAGTGCCTATCTTTGATTCTTTGGATAGGTCTGAGATCCCTACTCACCAAGAGTTGCCCAAGAGTTGGGCCAGATTTAGTGCCCTCAAGAAATCAGGTCCCAGAACAACCCCTCTTTACCTTTCAAGTGACTGCTTGTTTTTTAAAGTGTAGAAAAAACACTAACTCTTGTGTCAAAGGAGCTGAGTTCAAATTCCGCCTGATGTTTACTAGTTATGTGATCTTGGGCAAAGGATTTTTACCTTCCAGGCCTCAGTTTCTTCATCTGTAGAGTTAGGGACTTTGACACAATAATAGCCTCTGAGACGCCTTCCAGAGTTGGAGAACAACGATTTTAAGCCCATGATTGTATGTCTCATCTTTCTAGAAGTCAGAAACATCCTTTCTCTTGATATGGCATTTTTTTCTTTTAAAAAAGTTCTGAACATGACAAACATCAAATAGAATGGGCATTTGCAGAACTGAAAAGGGATTATACAAAAGGGTGTCCTGGAGCAAGCTGAAACTGGCACAAGAGAGTCAACTCTTAAATTTTCAGTGTGAGCAGTCACACCATGGAAATTGGCAAATGCTATAGATCAAATATTATCAATAATAATTTACCATTGTTATTGATTTATTATTTTGTTAGATTGTAATTTTATTGTGCTATTATAATTATTGACTTATGGTTTTGTTGATTGTCTACACTTTGAGAAAATGGGGGAGAAAATCTTAATAGCAGATTTACCAGCAATCTTCTGATTAAACATTAAACAGCAAGTATCTATTTTTACTGTGTGCTTTTCTTTTTAAGTATGTAATAAATTCAACCTGTAGCTTTCGGAGCTATCCAGCTTGTCTCCACTCCTTTCTGGCCTTTCTCTTGTTCATGTATTTTAAAAAAAAGTTGTTTCAATAATACTTTTTTCTTTTTCTTGCATTCTATCTTTTTTTCTATCCTATTCCTATCCTACCTCCCATTCTTATGCTAATTGGTAAATAAAAAAAAAAAAAGCATAGTCACACAAAGGGAATTTCCATGTTGGCCATTTCTAAAAATGGTTCTTGTTCTACATCTTGAGACCATCACTTCTCTACCTCCAAAATGAGTCTCATATAATGATTTTATAACTCTCCAATATGCTTATTATGCGTTTTGTTGTTGTTAAGTTGTTTCAGTTGTGTCTGACTCTTTGTCCTTCTTCAGCTCATTTTACAGGTGAGGAAACTGAGGCAGACACGGTGAAGTGACTGGTCCAGGTTCACCCAGGTAGTAAGTGTCTGAGGCCAAATTTGAACTCAGAGAGATGAGGCTTTCTGACTTCAGACCTGGAGCTCTATCCATGGTACCACCTAACTGCCTATCATGTATTAGTGAGCATTTACCTCTGTTGAGTCTTGAATATAAGCTTCATGGAAGTAAAGACCAATGTCTAGGCTGAACTCTGCATGCCCAGAGCACAGTGTATACAGCAGATGTTTGATTAAAGCCTGCTTGATTTGCATTGTATTCTGAGGTAAAGTAGAAAGAGCATCAATGATGAAATTGGAAGATTTGGATTCAAATGCTGCCTCTGAATATTACCAGCTATGTGACCATGGACATGTCACTTCTACTCCTGCCTTTTGAACATCTCAAACTCAACATGTCAAAATAGAACTTTTCTCCAAAACTCAGATGCTTTTGGAATTCCTTGTTATTTTGAAGGACATCACCATCTTCCCAGTCATCCAGGTTCAAAACCTTAAAATGAAAACTTTCAGTCAAAATCTAGGGCTTCTAGATCAAAATAAGAAGTCCAGGCTCTAAAAAGATAATCAGTTTATGAAATTTTTGTTCTATTTTAATGACTATAGAAGATAGAAATGGGAAAGAAGGGACTACAATGACAAAGAAGGGAGAAAGAAGGAAAAGTTCGTTGTATTCCTATTCCCCCACATCTCCCTTCATGAATATATATTCTTCATCTTTTGTAACTGTTATCCCTTCTTTCGTTCCTCCTTTCTTCCTCCTTTTAAGCAAGATGGCATAAATATCCATAGATGACAATGGATAGAGTGACAAACATGGAGTCGAGAAGATCTGAGTTCAAATTCGGCCTTAGACACTTCCTCACTGTGTGATCCTGGGTAAGTCATTTAACCTCTGGTTAACCTTTGGTTAACCTTTGGTTTCCTCACCTTTGCAAGGGGAATATAATAGCATCTACTTCCCAGGGTTTTTATGAGGATAAAAATGAAATAATATTTGTAAAGTTCTAAATATAGCTTGTAGAACTTATTAGGTAGTTAATAAATACTTGTTCCCTTTCCCCCAATCCTTTTCCCTGTGACTCTTAAAGATATCAGGGCTCTGAGAAGACATTTTCTTTTATTTTATAAGATTATAATTATAATCTGTTATAATTACTATATTGATTTCTATATATTCCTTTCATATATATATATATATATACATACATATACACATATGTGCACCTTCCTATATGTTTCTATTGCTCCCTGAATTTCCATTTCACAATGTTTACTCATCTCTGGCCTTTTCATCAGAAATGCTTGGAAATTTTCTATTCCATCAAAATTCTTTCCTCTGTGGGATTCATCTCTTGCCTTTTAAAATATTATATTCCAAGCTCTCTTTTACCTTTGAGTGGCAACTGCTAAGTCTTGTGTGATTCTTATTGGGGTTCATTGATACTTGAACTCCTTTTTGGAGGAATATTTTTCCTCTGATTTGGAAGCTTTGGACTTTGTCTCTGATATTCCTGAAAGTTATCATTTTAAGGTTTCCAGCCTGAGTCAGTCATCCAGTAAATACCTACTATGTATTAGATTCTGTTCGAAGTGCTGGGGATACAATGAGAGGCCAAATATAATCACTGTCCTCAAGGAACTCAAAATATCCCTTAAAGGGGAGACAACGCAGAAACAATTATGTATAAGCAAGTATCTATAAATGCATGTATATATATTTATATATGTATGTATGTATATGTATACACACACAGAGAAACAGAGAAAGAGAGGGAGAAGATAAATTGAAGATAGTAAATAGAGAGAAGATAATGAAGGGGCATTGGGGAGGACTTTTTTTTTTTTTTTACAGAAAGTACAATTTTAGCTGGAACTTAAAGAAAGCCAGAGAAGTCTGGAGACAAAGATGAGGAAGAAATGTATTTCCTGGCATGAGACACAGCCAGGAAAAATGCCTGGAGGTGACAGATGGAGTGTCTTGCTCAAAGAAGAATAAAGAGTCCAAAGTCACTGGTCACAGAGTACATGGGAGATAGGTATGTGAGTGTGTGTGTGTGTGTGTGTGTGTGTGTGTGTGTGTATGTGGTGTGAGGAGGGTTATAATGTGTAAGAGGATTGAATTGGTACAAGAGGTAGGCTTTGAAGGACTTTGAATACCAAACCAAGACTTTCATATTTGACCTTGGAAGTGATAGGAAGTCACAGAAATTTATTGAGTAAATGGGTGACATGATTAGACTTGCATCCTAGGAAAATCTTTTTTTTTTTTGGCTGAATGGAAGATGGATTGGATTGGGGAGAGAATTGAGGCAGGCAGACCTACCATCAGGGTCTTGCTTATCCAGGTGTGACAGGTAAGGGTCTGCACTAGAGTGGTGACAGTAACTAAAGTGTGAAGGGTCACATTTGAGAGATGCCACACAGGTGAAATTGTCAGGACTTGTTAAGAGCTTGGATATGGGAAGTGAGATAGAACAAAGAATCCAGGATATCTCTCAATTGCAAGCCTGAGGGACCAGAAGGATGGTGTTTTCTTCTATGGTAATAGGAAAGTTAGGGAGGGATGGTTTAGAAGGAAGAATAATGAATTCAATTTTGGATATGTTACATTTAAGATGTCTACTGGTCATCCAGTTTGAGATGTGTAACAGGAGTTGGCAACGTGAGTCTGAAAGTTAGGAGAGACATTAGGGCTGGATAAGTAGATCTGAGAAGCATCAGCATAAAGATGATCATTGAAACCATGGGAGCTGATGTAGCATAACCAAGTGAAGTAGCATAAATGGGGAAGAAAAGGGCATCCATGGCAAAGCTCTGGGGGACACCTGCCTTTAGTAAGCATGATGGATGAAAATCCAACAAAGAGGACCAAAAAGGAATGGCGAGACAGCGGGGAGGAGAACCAGGACAGACTGATGTCAGGAAAACCTACAGAGGAGAAGAGAGTGATAAACTATGTCAAAGGCTACTGAGAGCGCAAGAGAGTGAGGATTCAGAAAAGGTCACTGGATCTAGCAATTAAGAGATCACGAGTAACTAGAGAGCAGTTTTGGTTGAATGATGGGTTCAAAAGCTGGATTGTGGAGTCATGAAGAGAGGAAATGGAAACCCCTCGTGTAGATGGTTTTCTTGAATTTAGCCACAAAAGGAAGAAGAGATGTGGAATGTTAGTAAGTGAGGATGTATCGATCAATGAAGGGTTTGTTTTAGTTTACTTGTTTTAGGATGGAGGAGATATGGGCTTGTCAGCAATAGAAAAGAAGCCTTTAGATAGAGAGATGGAATATGAGTGAGAGAGTGGGGATGGTAGAGGGGCAGTCTGCTGGAGAAAATGGGATGATATGGGATCCTTTGTGTAGGTAGAAGAGTTAGCCTTGGCAAGAAGAGGGGGCACTTATTGATTAGTGAAGGAGATATTGCGGAAAGGCATGTAAGTAATATGAGATGAGAGAAAAGGGAGTTCCTGGTGAATGACCTCAAGTTTTTTCAGTAAAACATGAAACAAGGTTCTCAGCTGAGAAGGTAGGGGAAGGAGACAATGTAAGGTTAGAGGAGGCTTGGAAAGGTTCAGAACAGCTGCTATGGGCCGTAGGATGATGAGTTAATTAGGGAGGTACAAAAGGATTTCCTTGCTGTTGTGAGGGTCCAGTGGAGATGGTGTAACATAAATTTGTAATGGCCCCAGGCAGTTCATGATTTTTTTCAGGTTCATTAAGCAGTATGTATCTAGGAGTGATAGTGGGAGAGATCCAAGGCTGAGAATTGGTAGGATAAGATTGATGTTAGGATAAAGGAGTTGGGGATTCGATAGAAGAGGAAAATGTAGAGCTGAACTGGCTCATCAAGGGCTCAAGAGTGTGGCCAGGACGGGGGTGATATGTTGGGAGAGAACTGAAAACTTGGAAGTCATAGTAAGGATGAAAAGCAGGGTTTGGGTGTGCAAGGCTGAAAAATAGATTGCGATCAGATAAGGGAACTTCAGATTGTTTTTTTTTTTTAGCCAAAGTAAAACAAAGTTTATTAAAGATTCACCATATTGGGTTAACTCTTAAGAAACCTCCCCATTTGTGATGCTTGTGTTGACAAGCAGGGCAGATTGAATCTGAGCCGAATTTCAGATTTCTTGAAGATGGAAGTGGCACATTTGTGAGGATGGCAACGCCAAGAGTATAACCATCTGTACAAATAGCCAAAGTAGGGTAGAGGAGTAGGTCATGGGAAATGAGCAAGTTGAGGAACTGAGAGGTTAGGGTGTTTCTACTGAGCAGAGGAGAGAGCTGAGGGATTCAAGGCCCAAGAAGTGAGGGGCTGGGTAGTTTGCGGGCAGAGACAGGAGCCATGGGGCCAGGCTGCAACTAGGGACACTTGTCCCTCTTCCATGGCTCTCTGGTCTCAATTAACTGAGGATCCTGGAAAGGGAAATGAGGGTTAGGATTTGGTTTCTGAGGTTTTTTTCTGGAGTGGAAAGAAGGTGTAGAATCTTCTTACTCAACTTCAAATGGGACCTTGGACCTGGAGCTGCTGCAGGACTAAGGAGGCTTTCGGGGGGGAATGAAGGGGCATGGACTTTGGCCAAGTAGGGCTGGTAGTTGGGAAGTATTGCTACCCCAGTTTGCCTCCATTGTCTAATTCCCTCCTTGCGCTACTCAGACCTTGTGCCCAGAGGAAATGGTAGGCTTAGCTCCCCTACCCTGGGGATCTGAAATCTTGGATGGAGGGGTAGGACAATGGGAAAAACTGAGGACCCTTATTTAGAAGGGGGACCAAAAATTAATGACTCAAAGTGAAAGGAAGATCTAGGTTCAGACTGACTGTGTGACCTTGCTTAGAAGGCTCAGCTCCAGCTCTGCATCTATGATCCAATGAACTGAACCTCCTTGGGCCTCAGTATCCCCATCTGTAAAATGAGAGGATTGGACTGTATGGCTTCTGAGGCTGCTTCCAGCTCTGGTTCCCTGATGCTATATTCTCCAGGTGCCCACTTCACTCCATTCCTAAGGGTCAGATAAGACAAAACAGGGTAATTGCTTAATAAATGTCAGCTCTTAATACCCTGGGGACATCCTCTGACCCAGTGGGCTGGCAGCAGGGGTGGGGCGGTGTTACCAGAAGGCTTCTTACACAGAAAGGGGAAATGCTTCAAGCCTGTTCTCCTTTGCCCCCTCCACCTCCGCACCCCTTTCCTCTTTTTTCCTTCCAGGTCCAGCCCAAACCTCCCCAGGGGTATCAGGGAGGGAAACAAAGCCTAGAGGGCCTTCCCAAAAAGAAACTCAGCTCTAGAGGCTGTTAGGGACCACAGGCCATCTTGGTCATCTCGTATTTTATGGATGAAGAAACTGAAATCCAAGTTGTTGAAATGACTTGCTCCAAGGTCATAAAGTTGATCAGTTAGTCAGTCAGTCAACAAGTATTTATTGAATGCCTACTATGGGCCAGGTGGTGTGTTAAGTGCTGAGAATGTAAAGAAAAGCAAAAACCCAGTCCCCACCCTCAAGGAAAACATGCAAATAACAGGGCACATACAAATTATAGATGAAAGGTGATCTCAAAGGGAAAGGTGTGAGCTGGGGAGAAGGGTGGTCAGAGAAGGTGATTTCCTGCCCAAAGTGGGATTCTGTGGAGTCTTTAAGGACAGTAGGGATTCCAAGTGGCAGACAGGAAGATAGAGAGTGTTTCAGGCATGGGGAATAGCCTGGGAAAGGTATGGAGACAAGAGATGCGAGTGTTGTGGTTAAGGAACTGAGAGTAGTGTGGGCAGATTCTAGAGTAGACTATGTCAAGTGTAAGAAGACTGGGTAGGTAGGAGGGGGCCAGATTGAAGAGCTTTAAATGCCAAACAATTTATATTTGATGCCAGAGATAATAGAGAGTCATTGGAATTTACTAAACTGGGGTGTGTGTGTGTGTGTGTGTGTGTGTATGTATGTGTGAGATGTGGTCAAATCTGCCCTTTAGGAAAATCATTTTGGTGGCTGAATGGAGGATGGACTGGGGGGGTGGGGAGAGTTCTGAGGCAGACAGACCCCTTGCCCCAACAGCTATTGCAATAATCCAGGCAAGAGGTGATGAGGGTCTTCACTAGGGGAGTGGAAGTGTCAGAGGAGAAAAGGAGACAAATTAGTTGGAATGACAAGATTTGGCAGTGGATTGGATGGAGGGGCAGGGTTGGACTGAATCCATATTTTACAAAGGCAGTAGATCTAAGAAAGGGCATTCACAGGACAATCTGTACCCTGAGTAGAAGCAGTCTGGTTCTTTGCTGTAGGTCTTCTCTTGCCCTGGGTCCCCTCTCTGCCCCCTTCCCCATAAAAAAAAAGACATTGGATAAGATCAAGAGTATTTTCCCACTCTTTTTCTGGTGGCAAAGAATTGGAAATCAAGGGAATGCCCATCAATTGGGGAAAGGCTGAACAAGTTGTTTTATATGACTGTGATGGAATACTATTGTGCTATAAGAAATGACGAGAGGGATGGTTTCAGAAAAGACCTGGGAAGACCTATATAAACTGATGCAAAGTGAAGTAATCAGAGCTAAGGAAACTATGTATACAGTAACAACCATCAGCTGGGAAAGACTTCACTACTCTGATCAATAAAAGATAATACAATGAATCCAATATAATTCCAAATGACTTAGGATAAAAAAAATGCTCTCTACTTCCAGGTGAAAAACTAGTGGAATCTGAGTCTTGATTGAAGCACATTTTTTTTTTCACTTTCTTTATTTTCCTTGTTTTTTTGCAATATGGCTAATAAGGAAATAGATTTTGCATGATTTCACATGTATAATTGATATCACATTTTTAGTCTTTTCAATGGGTAGGGGAGGGGTGGGAGGGGTGGAGAGAATTCAGAACTCAACTTGAAAAAAAACAATGTTGAAAAGAGGATTTCCCCTTAAGGTTCCTCTGTCCCCTCAGCTGCTTAATTAGCTCTTTGAATCCAAATTCCCTCAGTGGCCCAGCTCCTTCATTCCACTCATCAGTCAATCAACAGTCAATTAACAAGCCTTCATTAAGTACCTACTATGTGCTAGCCACTAGAGATATGAAGACAAAAATAAACAATTCTTTAGTTCAAGGAATTTATATGGTGAAGAGTGGAGGGACACCATGTGTATATACATGTATTTGTATATATACATGTATATACACATACAGATACACATATATATCTACACACATATGTACACACATTATATATCTACACACATATATGTACACACATTATATATACACACATATGTGTACACATATTATATATATTATATATTAATTCTACACATAAAATACAAAGTAATTTGGAAGAGGTGGGTACTCCATGGGAAGGAGGGTTTGCTAAGAAAGACCTCATGTAGTAGGTGGAGCTGGAGCTAAGCCCCGAAAGAAGCTGGGAATTTGAAACGGTGGCAGTGAGGAAGGAGTTCATTTCAGGCATAGGGCACAGCCTGGGCAAAGTGCAAATAGTGGGAGATGAAATTTTGTGTGTCTAGAACAGTTTGACTGGATTGTACACTGTGTTTAATCACCTCATTGCCTCATTCCCTCACCCTTTCAAATCTCTGTTCTTCAGTTCCCAAGTTCCTCAACCTCTCAGTCCCCCATGCCATCAAGTCACAGTATCCCTGTCCCCTATTCTCTCTTAAGACACAATGGAACCCAAGGGTGGGAGTACAGAAAACTGTCACATTCTGGAGCCTCAGACTAGACCCTTGAGGATCCAAGGTCCAATCCTCCTCTCCTCCCCTCCAAGTCTCACTCCCCAGCCCCCACCCCTCTTTGGGTCCTAAGAAGAATATTTCCCTGGGAACAGAAATACTTTTGGAAAATCACTGACATAACATTTTCGAAACATGCTGTGATGAGACAATTAAAGGTTTATTGTCTTGTAGCGTTTAAAGTGTAAATGAGCCTCTAACTCACCAGCTGGAGGGGCTGGTAGGGGAGGGGGCTGCTGCTAGGGGATGGGGGGGGGAGGGAGATGCCACAGACCAGTAAAGGAGGCCTTAGGTTCCCAGGATGTGTGGCTGTAAGGGACTCTCAGGGCTGGAGAGAGGACCCAGAATGCCTGAAGCACCCCACCTCCTAGTCTGTCCACTTTTCAGATCCTCCTCAGGGAAATAAGGCAGGAGGAGTGTGTGTACCCCTTTGTGGCTGATTGTATGGGTTGTACTGCTGCGCATGGGGAGATGGGTTGGGCCACATCTCCTGGACAAGTGATCCTGGGGAGGTGGCTTCCTTCCTTTGAGACTTAGTTTCCGCATCAGTAAAATGGGGATTAAAAAAACACTAGTGACCTGCCAGAGTCATAGTGAGGAAAACAGAGCTTGGCAGACTTGCAGTTTCATGGAAGGGGGCAATGTTAGCTCTTGAAGGTCAGAGGGACTGCTTTGTGTTGCCTTTGTATCCTTTGTACCTGACAACAGTAGTAGTAAGTTTTAATAAGCACTTGGTGAAGAAACAAATGGATGGATAAATGAATGATTAGATGGGTGGTTGAATAAATTGCATTGCATCAGGGTACAGTGTTGCATCTGGAGTCAGAAAGACATGGGTTCCAATCTTACCAAAGGTATTTACTAGTTATGTCACCTTGGGCAAATCACTCCACCTCTCTCTCCAAGCATCCATTTCCTCACCTGTGAAATCACAGGTTAGGGTGCCCTGGAAGAGATAGTTAATGAATATCTGGAAAAGGAAGCATAGATCACCAAGGACCAGAGTGGTTACATCAAGAGTTGAACATTCCAAATGTGCCCATTTCCTGTTTAGACAAGATAATTAAACTGGTAGATGACGGGAAAGTCTGTAGATGAAACTTCCCTAGATATTAACATTTTTAACATAGTACTTGTAAAAAATATAGAAAAATACAGCCTAGATAATAGCATGTTTAGATAGAGTTAAAACTGGTCAAATGGAAAAACCCAAAGAATGGTTATTAATGATTTAACATAAACTTGGAAAAACATCTTTAATGGCATGTCCAAGAGATCTTTGCTTGGCCCTGGGGTATTTTAAATTTTTATCAGTGACTTGGCTAAAGGAATAAATGGCAAGTTTATCAGATTTTCAGATGACACACTGCTGGGAGTGATGACTATCATGTCAGATGACAGAGCCAAGATCTAAAAAGACTTGGATGGGTTAGAATATTAGCCAAATAAAAATGAAATTCAACAGATATAAATGATGGAGTCTTATTTTAAAAATCAATAATACAGTTAAAAAACAGGGAAAGTGTGACTCCACAGCATACTGTTCCTCTTATCTGAAGGCATTCTTGGCCAGCAAGTTTGGTCTGAGTTAATAATGTGATCTGGCTTCTCATTAGACCTTAGAATGTGTTAAGTGAGTCACAGCATTTAGGAATGAAGAAATCTGCCTTGGTCAGACCGTATCTGCTCTGATTGTAGTCAGTTCTGGACAACATATTTTAGGAAGGATGTTAATTATCGGGAAAACATTCTAAGGTAGTAAATGATGATGTGTAAAATGTTCCAAGTTCCTATCATGTGAGAAATCATTGAAGGAGTTGGTTGTGTGGGATGGAGAAGAGCTGGGTGTGCAATGGCTATCTTCAAATATCTGCAAGGAAGAATGGGAAAGGGTTAAATGTCTAGATTTTTTTCCTTTATTTCTGAAGGCAGAACAAGGGGCAATGTGTGGAAGCTACAAAGGCAAAAAACAACAATTCATTATTTGATTAGATTTGTAAGACACAATAAAAAGCTAATACCTCCTTCCTTGCCTTCATTTGGTACACTCCATCCCTGATCAGAGCCTAGGAAAATCCAAATTCTATTCTCCAATGCCATCTTCTTAGCCAGTGGTCACTTGTGGTCAATCAACTTTTTTCTTATGAGTGCCTCACCTTTGGTGGCAGGAAGTAAGGAAAATGCTCCTGTATCCCATAGCTTTTTGGTTTCTTGCTCAAGACTTTGGACAAGTGCTTTCTAAGTTTCATCTAGCCATGTCCTTTGGACCCACATGAATCACCAGAAGTAGGTAATCATCAATCATTTTAACATATCTTGGGAGGGTCTCCATTATAACTTGGATGGGAGCCCCAGGAAGACAACTTTGTGTTAAAGCAAGTCAGTACATAGCTATGTTGGCATCATTGACTGGGAACTGCCAGGCAGTGCTACTCTTTTCAGTCTTGACTAGGTAATATCACTAGTTGACAGCACAAGTAGGTCCCCTTTGCCATTTCTTAGAGGACAAACATTGGCTTCCCCCTCAGTGTCTACTTCCCTCATTTTTAGGAAGAGCTTCATTTTCTTTTTTAATCACCGAGTTTACCATGGCTGAGCTTTTCTTTGGGGACCTTAAGCTCCTTAACATTCTTTCTAGAAGGGAGATGTCATTTGGCAGAAATATGTTGCATACTCCATGCAGATCTCTACAAAATAGAGCCTGTTGGCCACACTCGTTGAGATTCTTAGCCTTGTTTTACTACTTGTAGGTGTTACCCCTCAAACACCTTACTAACCCCTTATCACCTTTGTCATACCTAACACTTTGGCCACTGTATTCAATGTCCTTTTCTTTCCCTCAGCAACTTCTAATTCTGCATCCATAATTTAGTCCACTTACCCTTTCTTACTGATTTTGCCTTACCAAAAACCCTTCTCCTTGTCCTGGGATCTTTTTCTTTAGATTCATTTCCTTTTCCTCCTTGAGAAGGCATCTTCCAGAAAGAGCCCTTTTCTTTCAGTTTGAAGTTTCAAGTTCTCCCAAATTTCTTTTCTCCAAATCCTGTTTCTAGTTTTCTTCACAAATTCAAAGTCTTTCAAATGATTTCCATAATTCCCTTCTTACTCAATTCAAGCCCCTCTCCTTGTTTTTTGTATATGACCTTTTCTTGGTCAGAAGTAGCCCCATGTCTCCAGCTTGATTTGACTCAGAAAGATCCTTCCTTCCTTCCTTCCTTCCTTCCTTCCTTCCTTCCTTCCTCCCTCTCTCTTTCTCCTACAAATGGAAACTGAACCAGTATCACTTACCTCTGTGTACTGTCATCCCCTTCCTCAAAAAAAAAAATTACTGCTCTTACAGAAACAGACTATCCAGGTCCAACATTCCTCTAGGAGGATTGACCCAGTTCCAGCGCTTTTGTGAGTCAGATGCAAAGTCTAACCCAAAACACACAGAAGTACCCCCCTCAGGTGAGTGGGCAGAACTTCGAATACCTTCCTGGCTCCCTGGTTCTCAAATGAAGTCAAATCCTTGAAGTCAAATCCTTTCTCCTGTCCAGCCAAGTAAGAATGACTGGAATTCCATTCTCTTCTTTCCTGCCTTGGGGTAGTGCTAAGTCTACATCCTACATGCTGTGTCTTTTTGAGCCTAGGGAAGAACCTCTCACACCTCTTGAAACTCTATCATTTTCCTTTCCCTCCCCCAACCATCCAGTGACTAGCATCAGCCCATGCAAATTACCCTGAGGCTCTGAGAAGCCTCAAGATAGCACTGGGAACAGTAGAGGGGAGGGAGGAGAAGAGCAGAGCTGGCAGCTGCTACTGGTAATTCTGACACAATAGCAAGTACTCACGTCCTCATTTTACAAATACAGAAAGAGTAGTAGACTGGGAGTCAGGGTGCGTTGGTTCTAGCCTTGGTTGCTGTGTGACCTTGGACAAGCCCCTTCCTGAGACTCAGTTTCCCCATTTATAAAAATGAGGGAGGTTAGACTAGATGTTTCTAAGGATAGAAAAATGCTGAGGCTGGCTAGTTATGGGTACACAGCAAGTCAAGACATCACTTCAATGATGTCATTGGTCTTCAGAAACAAAAGACTAAAAACAAAGCTAGACAGAGTCCAGCTTAATAGATAACTCTGGCTTCTTTTATTAATTTCATCTTGTCCTGGTCAACTAGGTCACCCCTCCCCCCCACTTTCTCCTTCTCCACCCATTCCTGGTTCTTGGATAAACAAAGTCCTTCCCAGGTAGTCACCCAGGTACAGTGCCATGGTCAATGTCGTCATGGCCATAACTCTTCTATGCTATGAACAAATGGTGGCTAACATATTTTAAGTTTGTTCTGCAATGGGACAGATAGACCTAGAGACCAAATGTTTGGGGCAGGAGACTGAGAGTTGTGGAGGGGCTGGGATGGAGTATCCAGCAGCAGGTGGAGTGCTGGAGATTCATGGAGGTGGTGGCTCCATGTACTGGGGCCAAGTGGAGAAGAACCTGATTATGGTAACTGTGATCTTGTGATCTAATGATAAGTCCTGGGAAGAAAGGGCAGGAAATTGGATGGGCAAAGTTGGATGTTAGTCTCTGAGGCTTACTTACATGGAGATAATTTAACAGGAGCCAACATTTTAATAGCACTTAAAAGTTTGTAACAACATTTTGCTATTTGGTAGGTGGTGAAAGTATTATAGAGCCCATTTTAATGATGAGGAAATTGAGGCTCACAGAAATAGGTAAAATAAGAAATGTCAGCGTTGGCTGGAATCTGACCTCAAGTCTCCTGATTCCAAATCCAGCATTCTCTCTACCACAGAATGGTAGAGACTTTCTTACCAGGGAAGGAGGCAAAGCATAGATGGGGGAGGTTAGGGGATTCATATCAGGGGCTTTGGGAAGCATGGGTAGGAAGGAGCCCAGGGATTCCATTTTTCTAGGGGAAGCAAACTGGGGGTGGGGAGAGGAGGGCTGAGCTACTGAGCTCTTTTGAGGTCTAGGATCAGTCCCACAGTTGAGGTGGGGGAGGAGGAACAGGAGGATCAGGGTAAAAGAAGGGTGGAGGGAGGGAGTAGGGACCTGCCTCCTCCTTTCTCTTCCTCCCCCATTACTGTGACTAATTCCCATCCTCCCACTCCTCTGCCTTTGTCACTTGAGCTGGTATTTGCTTCGGTCCTGACGCCCCCAGCCCTGGCTCCCTCCCTCCCTCCCTCCTCCCTTCCTCCTCCTGGTGCCCAAAGCTCTGAGTGAACCCGGATGTGACTCAGCCCCCAGCTCCTGCTGCCCACGCCCTGGGAGTCCCAGCGCCCAGCCGGCCCAAGACCTCGGGGCTGGGTCCTGGGGGCTTGGGGGAGCCGAGCAGCCTCACAGAGAAGTGCAAAGATGAGGCAGTGACCCTTGGAGACTGGGGCTGCCCCGGATTCTCCACTCCACCCCACCCCTGAGACTGATCTGTCCCAGATGGTTTCTGACAGCTGGTGGGGAGCTTAGAGGGCCAGTCTCCAGGTCCCCACTATCGGCTGTGTCCCAGGCTGGACTCCATGGGGGCAAAGCTGAGCTGTGGGGCTTAGTATCTTCCCTTGGGTAGACAGACATCATACTCCCCAGACAAACCCCAGCTGTTCCCTTCTCTCTCTTTACCCTCATCCCCAAGGACCCACAGGACAGATTTCCCAGGAGGGAGTGACCAATGACCTTCAGTAGTGGATCTCTGCCTTTCCCCCTCAATCCAGTGCAATTCAGCAATGACTTGTTAAGTTCCTACTTTGTGCTGACACTAGCCTGATAAAGAGTTAGAGTCCTACCTCTGTGTACTGGTTTGTCATGGGCAAATTACTTTTCCTCTCGGGACCTCAGTTTCCTCCCCTGTCAAATGAGAAGGTTAAACTAGATAATTCCTAAGAGGTCCCTTGCAGATCCAGAGAGATAGAATCCTATTCCAAAGCTGGAGAGGACCCAGTAGAGGCCCAGAGAAGGGAAATAATTTATCCAAGGTCAAGCTTCAAGCTATTGGCAGAGCTCAGACTGGGTCCCTGCTTCCCAGTACAGCACAAGGTCATAGATTTAGAGCTGGAAAGGACCTTAGAGGTCATTGACTCCAACTCCGCCTTTTTACAGAGGAAGAAATTGAGGCTAATAGAAGACATTAGTTGTCCAAGGTCACGCTGACAAACAGAGCTTGACACTGGAATCTGGGTCCTGTCTTTAAATACAGTGAGATAGAATCTGGGCACCAAATCTCTCCCTCTTGTTGAAAGTCCCCTCTTTCCTCCCCGCAAGAGCTAAAAGTTCAGCCAGAGCCCTTGTCTTAATCTGATTGCTGAAGCCCCCCAGGATGACTGAAATGGGGCTGAGAAGGCCAGAGTTCCATAAGGCTTGGCAAAAGAGGTGCCTGATCTCAGCAAGGGACCCCTGAGCTCCCTTCTGAAAGAAGGGGCCTCTCTAGGAGCAGCCCAACCCGGCCCGGCCCCAGGGCAGGCGGCTGGTGTGACTGGGGAACTGTCCAAGGGCCACAGTTGTGAGAATAAAGCTATGGTAACGGTACAGACACACTCTGCGAGCATTAGCTCAAACCTCTGGTGGATCTGTTATCACCATAGTAACACCCGGGTGTTATTGTCGGGAAATATGTCGAGCGGGGAGTGGGATGCTCACATCTGGTTAGCATCTGGAGAGCGACTTCCTCATTTTACAGCAATTACGGCCAACAAGGGTGGAGGAGGAGGGAGCCAGCCGAGGCCCCCAAAGGAGTGTTAGAAGAACTTGACTTCAGGGCCAGATCTCCTCACAGATACCAAATTTTTCAGCTACTCTGCAATGTGCATGCCACAGCTGTAATTATGCATCACATCTGGAAGAGCCATCAGGAACCTGGCGGATACTCCAGGGTGACCAGCATTCTCCTTTTTACTGACAGCTCCTCTCAGGGAAACAAGAGCAAACTTCTGTGAAAGTAAAATGCATCCTTCTCCTTCTCATTTCTTCTCTCCGCCACTCTCTGTCTCTGTTTCTGTCTCTGTCGGTCTGTCTCTCTTTACTGTTGTGAACTCACCTGACTTGTGAAAGATAATCTGGGTGATGCACAAATCCTGCTCTTTATACTCTGAACATTTCTGTGACTCTTTTCTGGCTTTGGCCAAACCCTCTCTGGTCTCTCAAACCCCCAGTGGTGCTCAGAGAGACCATGGATACAGACAAAACATTCAACAGAAAGAAATCCCCTTCCCCCTTTCTTTGATTCTAGGCCCCAAAGTTTCATCCTCAAGAGGAAGGAAAAGAATAGTTCCTTCTCTTTGAAGATATGGGGAAAAGTTGGCGCAGAGAGGAAGCTGAAGGTCAGACTATGCCGCTTTGTTGGTATTTAGTTGTTTCAATTGTGTACAACTCTTCATGATCCCATTTGGGGTTTTCTTGACAAATACATTGGAGTGGTTGGCTATTTCCTTTTCCAGATCATTTTACAGATGAGGAAACTGAGGCAAACAGGGTTAAATGACTGTGAAACTGAATTTGAACTCAGACCTTCCTGACTCCAGGCCTGGCACTCTATCTATGGCATCACAGAGCTGCCTAATGCTGGTTACCAATCCTAAATATTTTTGTTTTCCTTAGGGTAGTGGGCATTCTGGGTAGGGTAGCGGGCATTCTGAGGTGCTCTTTACCTTTTTGTCTAGCTGAGGAAGCTCATGCATTTTCTCAAAATCATGTTTTCAAACACAAAAAATAAAATATGCAGCATTACAAAGGAGACCAATTAATACTGAAATATTGAAAAAACAAGTTCAAGGCCTCCTGGTTGGGTCTTGGTCAGGACAGAGGAAAGATTCGGTAACTATTTGCTATCTGTGTGACCCTGACCAAGTCACAACCCCTGACCTCAGTTTCCTTCTTCGCAAAATGAGGGGTTTGAACTAGAGGTTTCTTAGTCCCTGTCCAGAGCCTTAATCTGTTGGCTGATAACAGAAGGACAGGGGCTGTGTGACCACCCCCTAATTTCCCAACCAGACCCAGTGACTGTCCCTTAAATGGAAAGGAGGCCAGATGGGAGACCTCTGGGGTCTCTGCCAGCTCTGAAATTCTCTAAACTTCTCCAGTTTGGGTGCTCAGGCAGAGAGCTCAGGGGATGGAAGAGCAAGCCTGGGCTGTTCAGGGAAGGACCCCTCTCCATTTTCATCTCTGGCTCCAGCTTTCTTTCACCCTCCTCCCCTTCCTTTGACTCCTTGCTGGAAAGAGGAGCTGATTCCCTTTCCCGGTCACTCAGGACCATCTGTCCAGCAACACCCGGTCTCCTCTACCATTCCTGCCAGTCCCTGGGGTTCTCCTCCCTGCCCTGCCCTCCTCTCCCCCCCACCCCAATCAGCAGACTTGGGACAGAGAAACATTGGAAGCCATGACATTTCCAGCTGCAACATTTTTTCCATCTCTCCCAACAGGGTCATTTTACAGGCCCTCTTGCTCCCAACCCAACAGCTGGGGAGGGGGCCCACCCAGGGGCCTTGGGAGGGGGATGGGCCCAGTAGGAGAGCCAGAGGGATGCTGGCTCAGAGTCCCTTTTTGGGGGGTCAGTGGAGGGGAATGGACTCAGAATTTATGATTGCAAGATCATTGAATTCAGTCCTAAAAGACCATCAGTTCGATCTCCTTGTTTTACAAATGGGGAAATTGAGGCATGGGGAAAGGAAGTGACTCATCCATGATCATAAAACTAGTAAGTAGTAGAGGAGAATTTGAACTCAGGTCCTCTGACTAGGTCCAATGCTCTTTCCAGTCCAACAAGCCGCCTGTGTCCCTCAACAGTGGCTTGGTGGATTTCTTCATTTCTTTCTCCAGTTTTGATATCTTTTGTTTCATATCAGTAATTTTCTAGTGGATCTCAGTCCTGTAATTGAGCCCTTCCTTGTGACAAAGAAAAACAGTTCAACCAAACAATTGAGCATGACTGCGTATGTACCATTGTGCTCCCATATACCACCGCTTGTCTACTGAGAGGAGACTGACATATACGTTGTGATTAGTGCTTAGAATATTTCTTCCAGAGTTGAGTCAGAAGTCAGCTTTCTTTTTTTTTTTTGCCTTTTAAGACCCTAGAGAGGCATTGTGGCTTAATTGATAAAGTGTTGACCTTGGACTTCCTTCAGTTTGAATCTTGTTTTGCCTTAGATCAGGGGTTCTTAATCCTCCCCACAAAGGGACTTCCTTGGCAGTCATGCAGCGGATAGAGCCCTGGGCCTAGAGTCAGGAAGAACTGAGTTCAAATCCTACCTCAGGCACTGACTAACTATGTGACCCTGAGCAAGTCACTTAACGTCTGTCTGCCTCCACTTTCTCATCTGTAAAACAGGGATTATAACAGCACCAATCTCCAAAGGGTTGTTGTGAGAATCCTCTTACGAGGGGCAGGCACATAGTAGGTGTTTAATAAATGCATGTTTCTTTCCTTCCTTTTAAGATTCATTGTTTTAAGACATAAAGTGTAATATATAGGATTACTAAAGAAACCACTTTTACTTAGATGTAATTATCAAAATTTTTTAAAAACAAGTTCATGCCTCCCAGGCTAAGAACCCCTGCCTTAGATACTGATTAACTGTGTGACTGAGCAAATCGCTTCTATTTCTCCCTTTCCTCATCTGTAAAATGAGGGGGTTGGGTAAGGTGGTCTCCAAGGATATTTGAAGCCGGAAATCTTTGCTCCTCTGCCTCTCTAGCCTCAGTTTCCTCATTTGGATATTGAGGAGGTCAGGATAGGTGACTTCTAAGATGATTTCTAGACCTAGACATTAGATCTAGAGGCAGAGGGATCCTAGCACCTTTGCCTGTCCCTCCATTGCCAGTATCTGTCAGTCAGCATGGTGCACTATTGCATGCAGGGCACATCTACTTCACACAAGGCAAACCTCTTTTCAGGCTGACTGACCACAGGTCTCAAACCAGCATGACCTCTCCCTTCTGCCATGCCCAAGCCTCTGCAATGTCTCCAAGGACAACTCCTGGGGTCACTTGGGAACTCCAGTAGGATGGAATGTCTTCTGGTGAGTGGGCAAACATCTGATTTCTGTGTGACCAATGGCAGAATGGATGGGAGAGGACCCAGAGATCCTGAGAGAAGAAAGGAGGAGAAGGGTCCATTGGGTTCCTCATTGGAGAGGCCAAGCTATCTGTACTCCTTGCTGAAAAAGTTTACTTTGTCCTTCTCTTGAGACATTGGGAGGGGCTGTAGGGTTTGCAGTAGAACAGGTGAAAAGAGATGAGACTTTGGAAGGTGTGAGTCAAGAGGAGCAAACAGATATGCAAGACACTGAGGTAGCAGAATCAAGAGAACTTGGTGACAGGTTGTATGTGGGGGGATGAGAGGAAAGAAAGAGTCATAGATGACTCAGAGCTATCAAGTCCCAGTGACTGGGAGTATAGGGGTGCCTTCAGGAGATGGGAAGCCAAAATAAGGAGTCATGGTAAGCGGGGGACAGATGAAGGGAGCAATTGGAGATAGGCTGAGTTTGAGGTATTTCAGGTGGGACATAAAGGTGGCAAGGGGGCATCTGCGAAATAGAAATATCAGGAAGGTCTGGGCCACAGGGTTGGGCACAGAGATTTTAGAATCTCTTGAAGAGAGGACATAGTGAGATGCAGTGAGATTGATAAGGAAGAGTAGGGAGAGAGAGAGAGAGACAGAGACAGAGAGAGAGAAGGAGAGAAGGGGTAGAGAGAAGGAGACAGAGAAAGGAGAGGGGGATAGAAAGAGGGAAAGAAAGATCAAGGGGGAGAGAGAAGGAGAAAAAGAGAGGAGAAGAGAAAGTAGGGGAGAAAGAGACAGAGAAGAGAAGGAAAGAGTGTGGAGAAAGAAAGAATGGGAGAGAAGATAAGAGAGGGGGAAGAGGGAAACAGAAAGGGGGGAAGCATTGAGGTTGTGAGAAGGTGGGTTGGGATACGAGGGAAGAGGTGATATCTTTGAAACACTAATATTGGAAATGGTCTCCTTATCAGAGAGAGCCTCCCCACTGTGGAGAGGCTAGGCAGTTGGGCAGAAAGAGGAAAGATCTGAAACAGCAATGCTTCAAGCTGTACCTGTGTATAAGGAAGGAAAGGCCAAAAGCTACCTAGAGGCCAAGGTGGAGAAGCTGGTGGCTCTGTGGATCGAGGTTTAGACCCCAGAGAATAGAAGAGAGACTTTGGGGAAAGATGATGGAAAATGGAGCCTTGGGGAGAAGTTAAAGAGATCCTGGCTGTAAGAGCCTGGCTAAGGGGGAGGTGGATGAGAGGACCCGATTGTGGGGAGGGAGGAACCTGGGCAGGTTTCCTTCAGGAAGGCACTTTCAACCTCAGTCTGGAGGGCCAGAATGAAGGATCCCCCTCCTCAAGGACCTGGCTGCTGAAAGATCAGAGCCTGCAGACCTACGAGTGAAGGAGGAAATGCTAAGAAAAGAGGAACAATTTGCTGGTGTTTTTGAAAAAGAGATCTTATTGCTTTTAAGTGCTTGTTTGCTTTTAATATCAACTATATTTCCTGATACATCATTTCTTCTTCCTCCTTCCCCTCCCCAGGAGCCATCCTTTGTAAAAAAAAGAGAAAAGACTCAGGAAAACTAAGGAGTGCATCTAAAGAGTCTGGCATTATTCAGTGATCTGTAGCCCTCGTCCCCCACCTCTGCCAAGAAGGGAGAGATGGAGGGAGGGATGGATGGATGGATGGAAGTGCTCTCCTATGGGGTCAAGCTGGGTCAGTATCATTTCATTCTTTACTTTGGTTGTTTCATTCATCTTGGCTCCATTTACCTTGCTATCATGGTTGTTGGGCACATTGTTTTCTCTAATTCTACTTAGTTCATGTTGCATCAGTTCAGACATATCTTCTCATGTTTCTCTGTATTCGACATGGCCATCATTCATTCACACTTCTCCCCATGATGAACATCCCTTTGTTTCCAGTTCCTTGCTATCACACAGAAAGGGCAGCTGTCAAGACTTCACCAATTTATTAGTGAAGCTGAGCTCTGTCCTTGGATGATGTAACCATCAACCTGCCAGCCTGCTGGATGCTCATGCCCTGAGATTTTTCACTAAAGGATGGGAATCTGATATTTTACCAACTCAACCAGTAGCATTTAAGTGCCTACTATATGCCAGGCAGCATACTGGGGACACAAACACAACGAGACAGTTTTTGCCCTCAAGGAACTCATATTCAAGTAGGGAGACACACTATATGGGCATCAGTGGCCAGGAGCTGGGAATTTTGGTCTAGGACAAAGATTCTTAAAGTATGATTCATGAAGTCAAAACGAATTTTTAAATTATTTGTATTAGTTTATTTTTTTAGTTTTCAACATTCACTTCCAAAAGATTTTGAATTCCAAATTTTCTCTCCATCCCTCTCCTCCCATGTCCCCAAGATCATGCAATCTGATATAGACCTTACATATGCATTCATCTTAAGCATATTTTTACATTAGTTATGTTGTAAAGAAGAATTAGAACCAAGGAGAGAAACCACAAGAAAGAAGAAAAAAAGACAGGGCAAATAGTTTGCTTGGATCTGCATTTAAACTCCAAAGTTGTTTTTCTGTATGTGGATGGTGTTTTCCATCATGAGTCTTTTGGAGTTGTCTTAGACCCTTGCATTGCCAGGAAGAGCTAAGTCTATCAAAGTTGGTTATCACACAACATGGCTGTTACTGTTCACAATGTTCTCCTGGTTCTATTCACTTCACTCAGTTTCAATTCATTTAAGTTGAAGTCAAAACTATTTTCTTCTACTTCTTCTTCATCATCATCATCATCATGTGTTATTTTCCTGCTAAAATACTCCTTCCTTTTCCAAATATATGTTTGCTTGAGGCTGTTAGGTGTTACAGTGGATAAAGCTTGTGACCAGGAGTCAGGAAGACCCGAGTTCAAATCCTTTCTCAGACATTTATCACTTCTGTGGCCCTGAGCAAATCAGTCAGTCAAGATCCTGTCAATAAGTATTTCTTAAGTGCCAACTAGGTGCCAAGCTAAGTGCTACTTCAGCAGATCACTTAATCTTTGTCTGCCTTGATTTCCTCAGTTGTAAAATGTGGACAATAATGCCATTTCTCAGGATTGTTGTGGAGATAAAATGAGATAATATTTCTAAAACACTTTACAAACTTTAAGATGCTAAATAAATGTTAGTGCCTATTACTATTATCCTTCAACCCAAACAACATATCACAACAGATTGAATGCAGAAGCAGATATGAGAATCCAGCTGTCTTCTATTAAGCTAGACATTAAAGAAACTTGCAAAAATATATAAAAGAATGCCACTCTTCTCACTACATTTTTGTTTTAGAAAACAGTTATTTTTCATTAAAATATCATTTTTCTTTAAAAATATCATTTATATTAACATGTAGTAGGTTTTTACTACTATTTTAAGATGAACAAATAAATATTTTAAAATTTCATCATTTTAAATTTGTAAGATATTAAATGTTAATAGGTGGAACCTATTGCATATATATAGATATATGTATAAATATATACATATATAATATATGTACACATTTACATATATGTATATATATAATATAAACAAGAACTCTTTGGGGTTCTTAATAATTTTTAAGAGTGTAGAATATCCTGGCCCTGAAAAGTTTGAGCACTGCTTGTCTAAGAAGTATTGCGAACTGGCATGCTTCCCATCATAATGGCAATCTTGATTAGATTTGGACAGCTAGGTGGCATGGTGAATGGAGCATTAGACCTGGAGTTAGGAAGACCTGAGTTCAAATCCAACCTCAGACACTTACTATCTGTGTGACCTTGGAGAAATGACTTCATTTTGTTTGTCTCAGTTTCCACACCTGTAAAATGTGCAGGAGAAGGAAATGACAAATCACTCCAGTATCTCTGCCAAGAAAACCTCAAAAGGGGTCACCAAGAGTTGGACATGACTGAACAGCAATTGATTGGCTTATTACTGTCTGCACAAGAGATGGAAAGGAAGAAGGGGTGGTATGTAATGGGTAAATGCCAAGATGCCCAAGTTGGCCAGGCTTGGGCGAATAAGTGGGATAAAGCCCGGGTGACTCACTACAGAAGAATGATACAGGACAAGGGGCAAGGGCAGGGGCAGGGGCAGGGCAAGGCCTCAGAGGAGCAAACCAACAGCCTTCCCTTCCCTTTCCAATTTCCCCGATTTATGCCCTGGGGTAGTGGATAAGGCAGTGACTGGTGGTGAATCCCCCCCGGATGCTTGTGCTTGGGGCTCATCCTAGAGTTTTTCCTCCTGGATTCCTGTCTCTTCCCAACCCCCCTCCATTCCACCAGTGGGTTTTGGAGACAGACGGCCACCTTTCCCACAAGTGGAGTCGGTCTCTTTAAAATGTGTCTATTTAGGCCACAGATGCTAGATGGATTCTGCAGACAGCCCCTCTCTGGAATGTGAGCCCTGCTGCGAATGCTCCAGTCTGCTGCCCCCAGGCCCAGAGAGCCTCTTTTTTGGGGGGGTGGAGGGGGCGGGTAACTATTAATTTCTCAGCTCATTTTCCAAAGCCGCCCCTGGGCCTTATCTTTTATTCTCAGCATTCTTGTCAAGTCACTAACCCAGTTTGGATATAATGAAATTGTAAAAGATTTAAGTGTCTGGGCATGTGCAACCTGATGGGCACCCACGTGTACTTCTCTGCTGGCCCAGCCGGGGATAGTGACCTCTGGAGGGAGAGTTCGATGGGGTGTCAAGGTCACAGTCGAACTCCTTCTGACCCAGAGCATTCCAGAAGCCCCTGGGCCCATAGTCACCTGAGGCCCACTGCCCTGGCAGACCCCACCTGAAAACAAAGTATGCCTTTAGGGTTCTGGGTGCGGATGAAGGATGCCCTTGGGGTTTGTGAGGGGGAAAAGGGAGGCTGGGATGACTCTGGATGGGGGAGAGGGAGTCCTAAAAGATGTTGAAAATCATCTTATCCTCCCTCCCTTTCTTTTCTTCTTACAGATGAGAAAACACGTTGTGTTTCGCCAATGGAATGGAGTATTACTGAGCTGTAAGAAATGATCACTATGATGATAATAGACTGAGGGAGAGTGAAGTGAACGCATCATACACAAATCCAGAGAGGAGAATGCATCCATCAAAAAATAAGCATTTATTAAGCACCTACTGTGTACATCATTGGCTCATAGATTTAGAGCAACCTTCACTGTCATCTCCTTTAACTCCATTATATATGCAGAATTTGCTGCTGTTCAGTCATATCTGACTCTTCTTGACCCCACGGACCATAGCACACCAATCCTGTCCATGGGGTTTTCTTGGTAAAGATACTAAAGTGGCCTGCCATTTCCTTCTCCAGCTCATTTTACAGATTAGGAAACTGAGGCAGACAGGGTGAAGTGAAATGCCCTGCATCATACAGATAGTAAGTGTCTGAGATCAAAGTTGAACTCAGTTCTTCCTGACTCCTGGCTTGGCACTCTATCCACTGAGCCACCTAGCTGCCCCCTCTCCCTCCTCTCTCTCTCTCTCTCTCTCTCTCTCTCTCTCTCTCTCTCTCTTTCTCTCTTTCTCTTCCCCTCTCTCTCTGTGCTGACTACATAATGTTCAACTATTAATTATAATTCCCTATTAATATAGGGCCCTGTTAATAATTTAGTCACTTTTTCAGTCACATCCAACTCTTAGTTGACCCCATTTGAGGTTTTCTTGGCAGAGGTACCAGAGTCGCTTGCCATTTCCTTCTCCAACTCATTTTACAGATGAGGAAACTGAGGAAGATAGGGTGAAGTGACTTGCCATGGGTCACATTGCTAAGAAGCATGTGAGGCTGGATTTGAATTCAGATCTTCTTGACCCCAAGGCTGCCTTCTCTGTCTCCCTCCCTCCCTCCCTTCTCTCTCTCTCTCTCTCTCTCTCTCTCTCTGTCTCTCTGTCCCCCAATTGTATAATAGGGAACTACTAGTAATAGTTCCCCATTAATATGCATCTCCTGTTAACAATAGGAGACATAATGAGGGTCCATCCCTGGGAGCACTTTTCCATATAGGGCAAGCCTGCTTCTGGGAATGAGTAATAGAAGGTCCTCCTCTTCTACACTCTGAAAGCATACACAAGTCATTTTACCTTTTTAACTTCAATATCCATATCTGTGAAAAAGGAATAATCACACTCATAACATCTATGCCCTCAAAAGAGCATTGCCAATCTTAGAGGTCCAGAAAGAGGGGAAATATTGTCATTTTTCAGGAGCAAGGGTTTGGGGATCTTGAAACCAGTGGTTCTAGGTCTTCCAGCCTGTTCTAGGTCTCACCTCCTTTTCGTGTCTGTGCTTCTGTTTAGAATCAAGGACTCACAGAGTGTCACATCTGGATGTTCCTAAAGGTCATCTTGTCCAACTCGCTCATTTTACAGAAGATGACCCTGAGGCTCAGAAGGAAAAAGTCGCTTGCCTGAGTTCACACTGGCACAGTTGGAATTTGAACCTAGGGTCTCTGCTCTATGTCCAAGGTTCTGTCCATTACGCCATGCTGTTCTGACTTCCATTTCTAGGGGCCAGAAAGGCTGACCCTCTGGAACCCTGGAGCTGAATGCATCTGGTCCCCTTTCCAGGTAATGAATCCAACAGACCTCAAGTAGTAAGGGCAATCCCTGCTTTTCTCCACACCTCGGAAGCCTGGGTCTCCCTTTCGTCACTTGGGGTTTTCTGTTTCCTGTTCTGTTTTCTCCAGATTTTGTGGTATCTTGTCCCTTCTCTCCCCCCATGTCTGCCTCTGACATCCTTCCAGAAGTTTCACTTCTCCCTGGGTGTGCCCTACGTTTCCCAGTATCCTCAGGGGGCTCATCCAGCTCCTCCCCAGGCTTGGAGAAGAGCACTCAGGGGGGCAGAGAGATCCCTGCCTTGAAGAGATCCCCTTCCATCCTCCTTCTTTACCAAGGTCCTCTGAAAAGAGCCAAGTCCATTTGGGATCTCAGCCCTGTCCTGTGTGTCTCCTTCTCTCCATCTCCCCTACTATCCCATCCATCACTTTTGCATGTAAAGAAGAGGTGGATCTTCTCCAAGCTGAGGCCAAAATCTCTGCATTCCCCCTCCCTGATCTTGATCTGGAAGCTGAGCCAGGTAGACAGGTGTGCCACAGTGGATAGAGAGATGGGCCAGGAGTTAGGGAAATCTTAGTTCAAATCCAGTCTCAGATACTTATCAGCTTTGAGACCCTGAGTAAGTCACTTCATCTCTGCCTGACTCAATTTCCTTAACTGTAAGATGGGGATAACAACAGTACCTAACACTCAGAGCTGTTGTGAAGCTCAATTAAGATAATATTTGGAGAGCTCTTTGCAACTTTAGAACACTATAAAAATGCAAGATATTATCATCTAATCCCTTCCTGACTTCTCTAACTGATTGTTCCCACATATCATCCTTTCTAATCTTTTCTCTCTCTCAGTCTTTGTCTGTCTCTCTGTCTCTGCTTCTCTCTCTCTCTCTCTCTCTGTCTCTGTCTCTGTCTCTCTCTTTCTCCTGTCTCCTTCTCTCCTGCTCACAACACACTCTTGCTGCTACTGCCTTCATTTCTTCCATTACCTGCCAGTTACTCCGTGCCTACATCTCAGTGTCTATATCTCTCCTGTACCTACCTATCTGTCAGTCCCACATCTGAATTGGAGCTCCCTGAGGGAAGGGCCTGATTCACTTTCCATTTTGTATCTCCAGTGCCCAACAGTGCCCAGCATGGAGTAGTCACTTAGAAGTAGCCCTGGTGACTCACCTCCTTCCTCCCTCTTCCTGTCTCTGTAGGTCTCTGCTCTTTCCTTCTCCCTTCCTAGGTTTCTCCTTTTCTACCTCTGTCTCTTTCTTTTGCCTCCCTCTGTCTTCCTTTTCCCCTTCTATTTCTATCTTTTTGTCACTCTCTCTGCCTTTCATCTCTTCACTTTTTTTCCTTCTGTCTCTGTCTCCCTCCCTCCACCCTCTCTTTCTGTCCCTCTGTCTCCTGAACCCCTCTGTATTTCAGTCTTTGCCTACTTCTCTAAGTTTCTGTTTCTTTTTCTGTATTTGTGTTCCTGTGTCTTTTTCCTCATTCTGTTTTTCTCTGAGTGTCTTTTCTCTGTCTCTAGTGAAAACTTGGTCTCTGTCCTTAGTTCTTCCCCTTACTCTGTGTATCTATGTCTTGTCTGTCTGTCTGTCTATCCCTTTCTGTGTGTGTTTCTTTCCGTGTCCTGCTCTCTCTCTCTCTTTCTCTCTCTCCCTTCTCTCTGTCTTTCTGTCTCTGTCTCTCTGTCTCTGTCCCTCTGTCTCTTCTCCATATATGTCTTCTTGCCTCTCTGTCTTTGTCTCTTTCCTTTCTCTTTCTCTGTCTCTGTTTCTCTCTTTCTATCTCTCCTGCATGTCTGTCTTCTTGCTTCTCTTCCTCTGCCCTCCTCAGTACCCCTCAGCCTCCTAGACTCTCTTTCACATCCAGGAGCCTTTCGTCTTCTGGGTCTCAGCCTCTTCCTGTATATGTCCATCTAGCCTCTGACTGCCTCGCTTTTTGCTGGGCTGGGGATCTCCCCTGAAGCTAGAGGCCTGACTAATAGGGGAAGCTATGCCACAGCAGGGCAGCTGCCCCCACCATGGACCGGGCCCAGGAGGTTCCATGGCAGGGAGGAACCAGTCCATCGGAAGTGTCCCCCTGCTTACCCAACCCTCCTCCCCCAGCTATTGAGTAAGTCAAGCTTTATCTCCCAGGAGAGCCCTGGCTGGGTGGGGCTGACCCTGGAAAGGGGAAGTTAAGGCAGTCTGTCAGTGTTCCAGTGAGGGAGACATAAGGCAGCCTTCCTTTTCTCTTCTCAGCTGGGAGTGCTCTGCCCTGAAGCATCTCCCTGGGGGCTTTGGGCTTTGGGAGTGTTGGTGCAGTGCAGAGCTCACCACATCAGGCAAGCCCCCAGTGGACCTCTCCTTCTGTGTCCCTGCTTCCAAGTCTCTGTCTCTTGTCTATGTGGACAATTTCCTCATCTGTCAAACAAACAAGATTGTCCTCCAAAGTCCCTGCTCTCAAAATCCATGCCTGCCCTGGGGTGGCTATTAGAGCCACAGCTTTAGAAAGAATTTCCCTTCTAACTGCCTGGGAATCCCTTTGACTTCCTTTCATGTTCTGAGTCTCTCACATATACTCCACCCTCTAAGACCTTGATCTTGACCTTGACCCCCCCTCCCCCAAGGTGCTGTGTATCAGAGACTTAGAGTAAGGCCTCCCTCACCTGCTCTGATGGGCAGCTACTGAAAACATCAGGCCTTGATCTAGGTGTCAGGAAGTCAAGACCTGGGTTCCAGTTTCGGCTCTGCTGGTCAGAATGTGCTGGGGACAAGTTGCTTCAACTCCCTGGGCCTCAACTTTTATTCTGTAAAATGAAAGATGGGAAAGCCTGGAGGACTTTTCTACTTCTGAATCCTATGATATCTCACTTTGACTAGAGACTATCCAAGGTCTCTTCCATCCCTCATATTCCAGACTGGGCTTTGGAAATGGCGTACCCTCTTACCCAGAACTAGAGACACAACTCAAGAGAGTCTCCATGTTGGAAGGGCAGTGGTGGCCAGCTAGTCTGATTCATAGCTGAACAAGGGTATCTACTGTAATATATCAGACCAATGGTCATCCAGTCTGTGCTGGAAGATCTCTGTGAGAGGATACCCCCATTTAGACATCTATAAGGCTGAAGGTGGTAAGTTCGCAAAGACAGACATTGAAATGTAAAAAAGGAGGCCATTTTGAGTGTCAGTGAAGTATTCTCTACCTCAGAGGGAGTCTAAAGGTTGAATATAATTCAGCTGAGTATGAAAAGGCTGGAAAAGACAAGGAAAGTGGCCCATAGCACCAACTGCCTCAATAGCTTGGGTCCCTGACCATTTATTTTGTGTAAGACCTTAATCGGAATCTGGGAAATGTATTTGGCTGGTCAACCCAAATTAGAATAGGGTCTCTCACTAATGGAACTCTGTTCTGAACCAAGATTTTGTTCAACAGAAGAATATAGATCTTATCTACCTCTTTCCTTAGAGATGAAAAGCCTATGAAGTCTTGAGAAAGGTCAGAATGAAGAGGTTTCCACTAATCCTAGATTAAGGACCTCTGCCCTTTATAAGAGAGCACAATAGGACCGCATCTCAATAGAATACCATACAACTCCATCTAAAGAGCTTCATTCTCAGCTTAACAAGATATCAGAAATAAACATGACTGCATTTAGCATTGAAAGGTAACCCATCCATCAGAGACATTGTATTCTGACTTAGTAACCTGCCTACACCAGCTCAGTTGCTGTCATGCCTGGTGGCCTAATGGACCTACCTGGTCAAGTCTGGTGTGGAGCTCACCGTTCTCCCAATTGCAGCCCATAGCAAAGAGTCAGGGACTATGCTTCTTTTTTTCGTACTCCCAACGCTTAGCTGCAGCACATGGCACATAGTAGGTGCCTCATGTTTATTTATTGATTGACTGAAATGCCATACCCTTCAAAGAGCCAACGTGGAGGAGCAGTGAGGTCACTCATCCATCATCAGTACTATACTCTGCTTCACCCCCAGGGAAATTCATGAAGACTCTTCAGAAAAAGCAAGGACATGAAGGCCTTCTCATAGGTCCATAGTTCTTTGGCTCTTGTGGTCAGTCTTCACACAGCATGGACTCAAGACTACTCACCATCTTCAATCCCTCTTTCACCATCTTTCTCCTCCTGTCGTTGAGATCCAATTTGTCAATGTCTTTCCTCAATTGGGGCTCCAAGTTCTGAATGCAATGCCCCACAAGGACTCTGGTGAGGTAGAGGATGATGAAATGAACACATGAATGAAGGAACGTTTGTATAACTCTTACCTTATGCCAGGCACAGCGTTAAGTTCAGTCCTATCCAGCCCTGGGGTTGCTTCCTCTTGTCTGGAGGGTTCTGTTGGCTCCTAGGCCTGACCCTCTGGGCCCATGGCCTCCTTCCTTCTCTAGGTAGTTGTGGTGGTGGGGTGTCTCTGGGACTCCTGATCTTTTTGGATTTTTCTCCTCCTCTGGGACCAAGTTAAAGTTTCCTGAGCAACTAGTCCTCCAGGGAGCAGGGTTCTGGTGCCATCTCAGACTTTTTAGTATCTATCCCTATTTCCTACCAATCACCAGGCCCATAGGAATGTCAGATTCTTCCTATACTGCCTTTCATGGTGACATAAAAGGTAAGGTTTCTGGCTCTATCCAAGGAGTAGGAAAAACTCACCATGAATGATTGGGGGAACCATGAATGTGAGCATCCCCAAGAAGCAGTATGGAGTCAGGAATCCTGGGTGTGAATCCTCCCTCTGACTCTTCTTGGATCCGTGACCCAAAGCAAGAATTGCTTCTACTGTATCCCAGGCATTGTGCTCAGCCCCAAGAACACAAAGACAAACATGAAATGGCCCTGCTCCCAAGGACCTTACATTCTAATAGGGAAGACACATACATATGGAAGATGATGCAAAGTAGATACCTAGTAATTTGTTGAGAGGGAGGTCCTAATGCCTTGAAGGGACCAGGAGAAACCTCCAAAATTTGTGGACAGCTAACATATTCCCCTAGGTATCTTGGTGGTGTTTGAATTCAGGACAGGGAGATATAGTGAGACCTTCTTCCACTCGGCCACCAGATGGATATTCCTAAAACACAGACCTGACCATATCAGCCCCCTATTCAAGAAGTTCCATGATGCCTCCAGGGTCACCTACAAACACCTTCACTCAGCATTTAAAGCCCTCCACAGTCTGGCTCCAGCCTATCTTTCCACACTGATTTCATGGTATCCCTCTTCATTCATTCTATCTTCCAGCCACACCTGACCTATTTGCTATTGATCACATGACATTGACCTCTAACCTTTGTACCTTTGCCTGTATCTGGAATGATCTTTCTTTCCACCTCCACCTTTCAGAAATCCAAGTTTCCTTTCAAGGTTTACTTAGATACCATGGCCTGCGTGAGACTTTTTTTGAGTCTCTCAGTTATTCATGCTCTTCCAAGGACTTGGTTTGGACTTTACTTATCTGTATATATGATGTCCCATTAGTAGAGTACAAACTCCTTCAGGCCAGGGACTGTTATTTGGTAGCTAGTGGGAGTAGATATTTGTATCTCCAGAGCCTAAAAATAGCACCTTACACATAGTAGGCATTTAATAATTGCTCTTTGAATTTTGAATTGAATTTGAGTTCAAGATAACCGAACCCCAAAATGACTAACAAGAGAGCTTCTGTGTCCCTGGTGCCTTACACGAGAATATATACTTTGTAAATGCTTATTCTATGGATTGAATCGAAATGAAGTCAGAACAGTAACTCCAATGGCCACAGGGTAGAGAAAGTTTGGCCTCCTGGCCAAGCTCGCTCAAGGTTGGGGGGACCCTCCCTGGACTCCTGTATCTTCCAAAAATGACCCTACATGTCTCTGGCCAGCTCCGGACCTAGGGATTATAAATAGCTGGAGATCATGTCCCACCAGCTCCCAAGATTCTCTGGGACCAAAATAGTTTACAGTATTTAAAAAAAGCTCCATCTAGAGAGAGTTCTCTTGGCAGGCGGCCTCGGGTCGGTGCCAGGAGAAGGCTCATTTGCATCTCGGGTGTCAATAGCAGTCCTCCCATGTTGCCTTTAACACTCAGAGAGCTGCAACCAGCACCCACCCCAGGCCTGGTCATGGGAGGGAGGGGAACCCACCCTCTAGAGGGACCTGTAGAGGTGTTTCCCTCAGCCTTCTGCCTCCAGGAAGAACCTGCTTCCTCTCTCTAGCTCTCTCTCTCTCTCTCTCTCTCTCTCTCACTCACTTTTTCTCTCCTCTCTTTTTTATTTCTCTCCTCTTTTTTCTCCTCTCTTTTTCCTTCTCTTTCTTTCCTTCTCTCTCTCTCCTCTCTTCTCTTTCTCCTCTCTCGGTCTTTCTGTTTCTCTCTATTTCTCTGTCTCTTTCCATCTCTCTGTTCTCTTCTCCTCTCTCTTTCATAAACACACACAATGCCTCAGTTTCTTCTCCTGAATCATTCCCAGAGTCTATCTCATCCCTAGGCTCTACCTCCCTTGGAAAGACCACATGGGGAAACTGAGACCTGAGTATTTATTCAAGATCCCTGTGTAAATAGGCAGCAGAGCTGGGGTTAGAACCCAGAAGCCTGGTCTTCTATCTCATCTCCCATTTTTTAAAAGTAAGTTTTATGGGTGAACTTTTTCTTTTTTGAATATTGCTGATTGTTCTGGATTGAACCACTTCCCCCTGGAATAGACCGTTCCCTGGTGAAGAAAAAAGCACAAAAGGACAATAAAACAAAACTGGAACATTGTGTAATTCTAGCGACCAAGCTTGACCAATCCCAGAGAAGACATAAATAAATGATGGGTAGGAGACTCTGAATGTGGAATCCCGCATGTGCCATCAGATGGGGGTGGAGGTGATGGTTAAAGTCTTGGCTGGTTTGATGAATGGTTTGCTTTTGAAAAATCTTTCCCCAGATTGGGGGAAGGAGAGGCACATTTTAAAATGAAGGCCAGTCAGTAAGCATTTACTAAACACCTAGATAGTGCAGTGCTTAGAGTGCCAGGCCTGGAGTCAGGAATAGTGCTGTTCTTGAGTTCAAATCCATTCTTAGATACTAGTTGGGTGAGCCTGGGCAAGTCACTTACCCCTGTTTGTCTCAGTTTCCTCATCTGCCAAAGGAGTGGGAGAAGGAAATGGCAAACCACTCCAGTATCTCTGCCAAAAGAAATCAAAACCAAACCCAACCCAACCCAAATGGGGCCATGAAGAGTTAGACAAGACTGAAAAATGATTAAACAGCAATCATGACAAAAAACACCTACTATGCGTCATGTGCTGTGCTAAACACAGGATCTTACAAAGAAAGGTCATTTAAAGAAAGAAAAAGGGGGGATTAGTCAAGAAAAGACAACAGCAAGCACTTCTGCCCATGTTTTCTACCCTCTGTCTTCCTAGAAGGGGGTATGGCTGTTCTCCAAGGCAATGAGTGATATTGACACTCAGAGTCCAAGCCAGGGCATTGAGGTTTAGGGGAGTCTCTTCTGCCATGATCCTCCCTATGCTCTCCCATGATCCTCCTCTCTGATGAGTTGGTCATTCAGAGCCTGAGCTTTGCATACAGTTGGCACTTAATAAATGCTCCTAGGATCATGTTGAGAATAAGTTCCTTTTTCCTTCTCAGGACCAGGATTTGTTCTGGTATCAGAAGGGACCAAGTCCTTGCCGGCCTCTTATGTTTCTCACAGCTGCCCTCATTGCTGAGATGGAGGAGTCATAGAGGATGGAGTGAGGAGGGTGGTACCCTGCAGTCAGTATTCCAAGGTGCACTTAATATGCTGGTTTTTTTTCCTGGAAGGGATGAATAGCCCTCTGCTTGAGTGTTTCTGGGCAGGTGAAACTTGGAATATTCTGGAGGAGACAAGCTTGATACTCATGTTCCTTGAAAGTGCTTAGGGCTCTGGGCTGGACCATCTTGAGTGCTCTGAGCTCAGCATTCAGTGACCACAGGGAAAGGTATCCAGAGCAGAGAGAAAAAAGAGGTGGCTGCCCTGGTCAGACCATGTCCAGATGGTAAGGTTCAGGTCATTGCTGCTTAGGTTAGAAAGGGTATCAATCAGCTAGAAAGTGTCCAGGGGAGGGAGACAGGAGAACCGAGAGTCCATATCCTAAGAGCAGTTGGAAAAACTGGGGATTCTGAACCCAGAGGAGATGAGACTCAGGGGGAGGAGAGAGTTATTTTCAAGTACGGGGAGATCAGTTATCTGCAAGACAGATTAATCTTCTGCCTGGCCCCAGAGGGCAGAAACAGGACCATTGTGAGGAGGTTGCAGTGGTTTTATGTTAGGAAAAACTTTCTAAGAATTGGAGTATAAATCATTGGTGGGATCAGGGCTCTGTTCTCTGGGGGGCAGGGCATGTTTAGGACCAGGGATCTGAAGATGTTTAGGTCTTGGGAGAAGAACAGATTGGCAATGGCTCAGGGCTCATTGTTGGGGACAGGAGAGAAATGATTATGTTCATTGTTTAGTATTCAGTGGCAGAGAACTGGAAATTATTTCATCTGGGGGACTGAAAAAATCCATTTATGTGAGTCTACACGTTAAGAGTGGGGAGTGTAGAAGACAGACTGACCACGTTTAGACTCTTGTGGCAGGAGAAAGAAGTGACCTGTCTTCTAGTGATAGGTGACATTGCAGTGGTGGGACTGGGAGTGGCAGCCTGGAGCAAAGTGATGGAATGGAGTCATGTCATTCAGTGCAGGCTGGCAGAGAGCCATGAGGCATGGAGATGTTGGTCTCTAGAGGATGACCCCCCCACCCCCACCCCAGGACAAAGCCCTGATGGCCAGACCCTGTATGTCTTGCTCAGTGATCTGGGCATGCTCAGGGTTCAGGGTGTGTGTGTGTGTTGGTGAGGCTGTGGGTGCCATGGGGGGAGCCTGCACCTGCTCAGGGGTGTGTGTGTATGTGTGTGTGTGTGTGTGTGTGTGTGTGTGTGTGTGTGTGTGTGTACTGGTGGGTGCTGTGGGAGGAGCATGCACCTGCTCAGGGCTCAAGGCTCACCCTCTGGGTGGGGATGTGCCACCCATGACCCTGGGAGGGGGCTCCCTGGCCATCCCTCAGTGTTCCTGGGATGCTCAGGACCCCTTCACTCAGTATTCCACTCACTCAGCCTTTGTGAAATGCTCCCCAGCAGACTGTCACAACAAACTGTTGGGTAATTTCAAATCCAACAGTTTCCCTGCTTAACGTGTTAAAATGTTGTCTTAGCACGTCCCGGCATTCAGGAGGGTTTCCGTTTATTTTATGTTTTTCTTTGCCTCTGAAGGATGTAAAACCGGCAGCTCATTTCTGGAGGCACTTTTCTCCCCCTGCTGCCACCCCCCTTCTCCTTCTGCTGCTGCCGCTGCTTCTTCCCCGGTCCTCCCATGAGTTCAGGTCTGCCAGCAGACAATGTGAGCTTGAGCACACCGTGCCCACCCCCCATGCCCAGCCCCCAGCTCCTGCCTCCAGCCTGGGCTGTTCCTGGCATCCTGAGGGTGTGGGGGCCTGCCATGGGGGCCCTTCCCCAAGGAGATGGCCTCAGACAGGTCACTGAGAAGTCTCCTTGGTGGGAAGGCATCCCATCCATAGTCTGTCAAGGATTCAACAAGCGTTTATTAAGTGCTCATGATGTTCCAGGTGCTAGAGATGCAAAAAAATGGTCCCTGCTTTCGAGGGGGCTTCCCAGAGAGGTTCTGGAGCTAAAAGAGATATTGGAGAGATGAGGAAAGTCAGATGTAGTGACTTGTCCACAGTAAAACGGCTAGAAGTTATGTGAGGTAAAATTTGAACTCAGGTCTTCCTGAAACTAGGTCAAGGGCTTCATTATCTACTATGCCAGGCTGCCATTTGTTGAGCTGGGAGAGGGGAAGCAGGGTTCTAACATCTATGTTGCCTGAACCTCTGACTGGGGGTATAGATGGAATACCTAGAACCCTAAGCCTGGGGGATGAATGACGAGGCCTTCACTGTCCCTTACTGTAGCCTGGGCTCTGATCCTGGCAAGCTCGGCTGGCTTCACGCCCAGCCTCCTCCAGGTTGCTTCTCGTGGCAAGGGCCATGCTGCCGATGGCAGACGCTTGGTTGACGCACGGACACTGCGGGCCTCCTTACGCACGGTGACATCTGTGCCCACTCTTGTGCCAAAGCCTGGCGTGGGGAGGCTGGAGAGCAGGAGGAGGAGAGACAGTTTTCTCCAGGGCTGGCCCAGGGCCGGGGGCAGGTGGTACAGGCAGGCAGGGGGTGGAAGCAAGACTCAGGTTTTGGCTGTGGAGGCAGGGGGCATTCTGGGGAAGGCTCATCCTGGGATGGGGAAAAGCCTGGGGCCTGGCGTGGGGGTGGGAGGTTCCTGTCAGCATATGGAGAGGATAGAGAAACCGCAGGCCCAGGGGCATTTGTGTGAATTGACCCTTTCTCTGTCTCTTTCTTCTAAGACTGAAGGAAACCTCCTGGGCTGTTGGTTGGGTCCATCATCTGCTTTGGGGAAGGTTGGCTTTCTTGGTCTGAAAGTCCTACCTTCTCCATATTGATTACCTTGATTAATTAGGTTACATTAAGATCCAGCCTAGCTTCTGGCTCAAGCCATGGTCCCAAGATATCCCAAGGCTAGGGCAGGCTTGAGAAGCTGAGGGAGGCAAGAGGTCTTTCCCTGTGAGCGTTACCCCTTAACTCAAGGGCACTGGAAAGATTCCCTCCCCCAACCTTCTCTCCTCTGGCTCCTTCTTGGTCCTCAGTGCCAGGAATAAGGGTCCCCCAGGATCTGCCTCTCGTTCCCAGCAACAGCAGGGTACATTTCATCAGCCTCTGGGAGCCCCAGAGATCAGGCTCTGTTCGTAGCTGAAGGACAGAGGCTGGGACCTGGGGGCACCTAGGGAGGAGGGAGGGAGGGGGAAGGGGCATGTTCTTGGCTTCTCAGTTCAATCGGCTACTACTAGGTAGCTGTATCTTAGAACCTCAGCTCTGGAGCCGGAAGGCAGCCCAGAAGCCAACTGGTTCAACCTCCTCATTTTACAAATGGGGAAACTGAGGTCCAGAGATGGGAAAGGGTCAGTGATGCAGAATTGGAAGGCAGCTCAGAAGTCATCTAATTCAAGTCCTTCATTTTTACAATTGATGGCCTCAATCTCCTCATCTGTAAATAGGAGAGGGTTGGGTTCAATGGCCCCTGAGGGTCCTTCCACTTCTAGACCAAACGCTCAGAGAGGTCAGAGCCAGATCTGAATGGAGGTCAGGATTTTAATCTGATTCAATAGGCAGTGAAACTTTGGAGTACAGCCATCACACCCAACCCATACTAAATCCTTGCTGACTTGACTCAGACACACAGAAAATCTGAGTTAGAAGGGACCTTAGAGTCATCAAAGCCCTGCCCCCCACTTTACAGATGAAAGGAAACTGAGGCAAAGACAAGGAAGTTGCTGTTCACTGGGCCATACAGGCAGTAGCAGTCATAATTCAGACCTAATTCAGCTGACTCTAAATTCACGCTGCTCCCTGTCAATAACTAATGGATATTTGGGTTCAGTCATTTAAAAATTTCTAGACCCACGTGACTCTGACAGGGACATAACTTTTGACTGTTCATTCCCCCAGGGATCTCCCTTCCTTCCTCCTGGAAGCCTCTCTGGAAGGTGAGTCCTGGAACCACAAGGGTCTGGATCTTCCCTCACCCCTCCCTCCCACCCCACACTTGTATGGACTATGTAGAAAGGCCTCAGTGGGTCAACAGCCCCACCACACCTACCCAACCACTCATAGGCGTCAACCACTCAGAATGAGCCCGTAGGAGCTGGTCCATATAGTCTCAAAGGGCTTATCTAGCTCTCAAGTTCTGTACTTTCCCCTAACTCTACCCTTTGGAGAGCCTGGGCCTCAGACCAGCAATTAGTGAAAAGTGGGGAGAGGGCTAGACGCCTCCCTCCAAGCTTCTTGGTCCTGCGATGCCTTATCTCTGTTGCTACCTGAGGGAAGTCTCTGCCCCACCCATAGATATCCCTCTGTGGTCACACTGAGAAAGCCTCCCTCACCTCCCACCTCTCTATGGATCTGGATTACCCAGATGGGAATTAACCATTATTGGCTGTCCCCTCCTCCTGTCTTTCGGAGCTTAGAGCTGGGGAGCCTGACAGTCAGAGCTAAGGTCCATTCCTGATACTTGGTCCACAGACCATATATAGGTTAAGACCATTCTCAGAAAGTTGCTTTTCCTCCTCTCTGTCTCTCCCACTCTCAGACTCTCAGGCTCTATCTTTTTTTGGTGGGTTTGTGGCTTAACTTGTATGTTTTTTCTCATCTCTCTCTCTCTCTGTTTCTTCCTCTCTTTCCCTCCATTTTCTCTGTATCTGTTTTTCTGTCTCCCTCATTGTGACTCTTTCCGACTCCTTTCCTTCTCTGTCTCCCTCTCCTTGTCTCTGTCTTTCTGACTGTTTTTGTCTGTCTCCAGCTCTGTCTCTAGGTCTCTCTTTTTTCATTCCCTGTCTCCCTCTCCATGTCTCGCCTTGTCTCTGTGTGTCTCTCTAGCTCTCTGTCTCCCAGTTCTGTCTCTCTCTCCGAGGATCTGACTCCCACACTAAGGACTTTCTGTCCCTGCCTGCCTGGAATCCCTGTCCATGCAGGGATGGAAAATGCTGAGCAGATGAGATCAGAGGCACTTTAGCCAATGCAAACAAAGGAAGAAAGCACACTTTTGGCAAGGGGAGGCAGGCAAGTCTGGCCTCCCTCTTTCCCCGCTGCCCTACCTTCTCTCCTAACAGTCAAGGCCCCTCCTGGTTCCCTGTCGGGGCCCCTGTGCCAGGGCTCGTTTCAGGAAAAACAATGATAAGCTGAAGAGTCCTGAGAACCAGGATGGTGAAGAGGCTGGAGTCCAGACCATGGGAGGATCTGAGAAGAAACTAGGGTTATTAGTCTGGAAAGAAAAGGCTTCAGGAAACGCGATAGCTGAATGAAAGGGTTCTCCTAAGGAAGTTGGATTGGCCCGCTCTGCTAGGCCCCAGGGGGCAGACTTGGAAGTGAGGGGTGAGAGTTTCTGAGAGACAGATTTAGGTTTGGCGTCAGCATCTTGGGGGTGGAACAGGCCACCTGCAGAGGTGATTAGCATCCCCTACCCCAGGGCTTAAAGCAAAGGCTGGGTGACTTCTTTGGGGGATTCTTGTTCTGATAGGCTAGATGGTCCTTGAAATTCTATGGGTTTGGAGATGAGGCTCAGGGACCTGTCTCAGAACAGCTGAGGTTGGTGGGGAGTGGTGGCTGAACATTCGCCAGACCACAGGAGGGGGCCACCCCTGAGGGAGCAACTGGCTATCCTGAGCACTCCAGGACCCCAGCTGGGCCTGCCACTCTCCAGGCCTTGCTAAGCTCCTCTCCAAGACCACACTGGTGCCCCAATTCCCCCAGACTGAGGAGTGGGACAAGAGCAGGGCCCGAGTCAAGGAGTAGGAGGGTCAAGAGTTCTTTGCTTTGCCAGCCCCACATTCAAACACTCACATTCACACATACATACAGGTTCACACAGAGCTGGAGGGTCTGGTTCATAAGATTCATGCACACACATACACGCACACACATGCTGGGACACATCCAGAGATAAACATGTACACCCATAGCTTCCAGAAATAGACAGCATGATCCCCCTATATCCCACCACCACCATCTCCATCCCTCCAAAACTTTGATAGACAAGCCCTTCTCTTGCCAGCCTGGGACACAGTGAGCCCCAGTCAGATAATCCGCAAGGGGTGGGGAGGCCAGGACTTTCTCAGGCAGTCCAGAGGCTGCCAATATTAAGGGGGGTTGTTGAGGGGATGGGATGCCAGGGCTTGGACCTGGCAGGGTCTAGGTGATAGGTAGGGGTCTAAGGGGCCCTGTAAGGGTGTGGTCAGCTAGGCAGGGAGTACTGAGAACTGCATGAAGATCTCTGCACTCTGACCATGTCTAGGTGTGTAACTGTGTTGTTATTGTGAGTCCGAGATTGTGTGAGACTAGGTGTGGATATAAGTCTATGTGTGAGTGTGTGTGTGTGAGATTGTGTGTCTATCCAGCTGTGTAATGGTATATGTACCTGTGTGACTATGAGTGTGAATGTGTTTCCAGGTGTGAGTGTGAGATTTTGTATGTTTCTGCATGAGTAACACATGTGAGTGTGATATGCTGTATGTGTGTTCCCAGGACATAATTATATACAAATGTGAGATTTGTATATATATATCCAGAAGTGCAACTATAGATGGGTATTTGATTTTGTATGTGTATAACTGCATTTTGAGTATGACCATGTGACGCAGCATGTGACTCTATATTTGAGTGCGAGGATGTGACTCTGTGGGGGTGTGCAGGTGGGTAACAAATATGTGCAGCTATGATTTCAAGCCTATTCAGGTGTGTCTGCAGGTGGGATACATCTAGGTGTATGACTATGTCTAAGTGAATGTCATTGTATGTACCATCAAGTGTGTGACAGAATATACATGTGTATATCCAGGTATGTAACTGTATGCTTAATTGTGAGATGTTACATGTGTGTAAGATTTTATGTCTGTGGGTCTAGATATGCACTTGCATGTGAATGTGAGGCTATGGGATGTGTCATATAGCTGGGGTGTGTGTGTATGAGAAACAGAGACAGAGACAGAGTATGTATGAAAGTATGTGAGAGAAACACAGAGACATACACAGAGACGAGATGTACAGAGTGAGAGAGAGAGAGGAAGTGTGTGGTTGAGAGAGAGAGACAGAGAGTGAGACAGTGAGTGTGTATGTGCGTGTGTGTGAGAGAGACAGACAGACAGACAAACAGAGAGACAGAGAGACACTGGGTGTGAACCTGAGGATGTGTTCTTCTAGTTGTTTCCTCTGGGTTCCCAGGTTGGCCCATCCCCAGTTATCAATGTGAGACAGTAATCTGGCTTCTCCCAAAGTTTTATCTCCCAGACTGGTTGCTTAGAGGTTGAGTTAGAAGAAAACCACATACACACCCCCAAATCTCCCTAAAGAGAGACAGGTGGCACCCAGAGACAGATCACCTAAGTGGCCTGGCCTGGCTCCCCTCCAGCCCACACCTCTCTCCATTGAGGTTCCCATCTCTTCCTTCTCCTCCACAGCCCCTCCCGGGCCTGTCCCTCTGTGGGACTTTGTAGAGGAGCTACAACAGTAGGAGTTATTCTTGTGCCTGAGAGGAAGCCTGGTCTTATAGATGAAGGGCCAGCCTTGGACTTGGAGTTAGGAAAACCTGGGTTCACATCCTGCCTTTGATGCATGCCAGCTATGTATGTGCTCCGGACAAATCTCCAAGATTAAGCTGCTGGAGAGCTGCTGACCTGAATCCATGGAGAGATTTTTGACATAGGAGTTCCCGACACAAGTGAGAACAGCAGCAAGAATTCTTAATCTGTTGTTTACTTGTTGTCTCCCCATTAGATGGTGAACTCCTTGAGAGGTCTCTTTTGCTTTTTGCCTTTCTTTGTAATCTCAGAGTTTAGCACAGCGCACACAGTAGGTATTTAATAAATGCTTGTCTCCCACATTAGATGAACTCCTGGAGAGTGTTGGCTTCTTTTGCTTTGCATCCTCAGAGCTTAGCACAGTGCACATAGTAGGTGCTTAATAAATGCTTCTTGCCTCACTGAGCTTTCCTTCCTCCCTCTCCTCCTACCTATTACCTCAACCCTTCCTTCCAGGGATCCCTAGGTCTCCTATCACTCAAAATTAGATGCCTCTCCCTCCTTCCCCCAATACAGTCCTCATGGTGCCATCCTCATCCTCCCTTGACTCTGACTCCTTGCTGGCCACAGATACAGAGTCCACACCAGCATTTCCCAAAGAGGACCATTATATACTTTTGTGTTCTTTACCTGCCTCATAGGATTAAACCAAGGAAGGCCTGGGGCCTCAGGGATTCCTCCCTCCAACCTCCTAGATCCTTCCAATTTGACAGTTAAGTATTGCTTCTCAGCTATGTCATGCTCATATTCATTCCCAACCACAGAGATGGGAGTACTAGGGTTCCTGAGGTACCCCCACTCTTAGGCGTGAGAAGAGGCCATCTGCTGGGGGTAGGGAATGGCAATCCTAGGGTTCTAACAAAGTAAATAAAAACACACAGGGAGGGGAACTGTCAAATCCTAGCTCTCTCTACTGCTTACTACTGGTGTGACATTTGGACAAATAACTAGACCTCTCCAGGCCTCGGTGTCCTCATTCGTAAAATGATGGGAGCAGATTAGACAACCTCAAAGGGTCATTCTAGGTTTAAATGTTGTCAGGTAAAGGATCTGCTCCAACAGGGATTTTCAGATAAAGGCAACCAGACCACTAGAGTCCTAGACCCCCCAGACAATAAGGTACCAGAGGGCAGAAACCTAGTCTTTAATCTAAAATGTGTTATATCCTTCACAGAACTCTAAACACACATAATGAGAGCTTAATGAGATGTGTTAGACTGTGGGATTGCTCTGGGAAATATGAGTTCAAATAGATGCTCTCAAGGAAGTCACTTTCCTCCTCTGGGCCTGTTTCCTCACCTATGAGGTTGGGCTGGACAGCTGCTAAATTGTTCTTTCATGGTCAACCCAATAATCAGACTCAGGGTCAGAGAATCATGGACTATTAGGACCCCTCAGTCTTCTCCCCTCCTGTATCACTGCCTTTCTGCATTAGAAGGGCTTGCATAGGTCCATGAAACTATGAATTATGCTGTGAAGGGTTATCCATGGCAAAGTCATAGTGATCTTCACTCTGACAAAAGGTGATCCACTGGAGAAGATGACCAACCACTCCAGCATCTTTGCCAAGAAAAGCCATGGTGGACAGTGTTAAAATGAAAAAAGAGATCATGCTGGAAGATGAACTCAGGTTAGAAGGTGTCCATCCCTCTACTGAGGAAGAGCAGAGGACAACTACAAGGAGCTCTGGTACTAATGAAGCAGCTGGACCAAATCCAAAAGGAAATTTAGCCATGGATGTACCTACTGACAAAGGGGAAATCTGATTCTGTAAAGACCAATATTGTGTAGGAACCTGGAGTGTAAGATTTAGGAACCAAAGTAAGCTGGATGTAGTCAAATAGGAGATGGAAAGATTAAACATCAACATCTTGGGTGTCCGTGAGCTTAAATGGATGGAAATTGATGAATTTAATTCAGGTGATCATTACATAGACTTCTGTGGATAAGAATCCTTTAGAAGAAATGGAATAGCCATTTTGGTCAATAAAAGGGGGAGAAAAGCAATATTGAGGATATCTGTTGAAATCCAAGGCATCACAGTAATAATCTATGCTCCAAATACTGAAGCTAAAGTCAATCAGTTCCATGAAGATCAGTAACAACTTCCAGAAACAACAGCAAAAAAAAGATGTTACATTCATCATAGAGGATAGAAATAATAAGGCAGGAAATAAAAGAATAATGGGAATAACACCTAAGTATGGCCTTGGAGTACAAAATAAAGCAGGGCAGAGACGAACAGAGTTTTGTCAAGATAACTCGCTGGTCATAGCAAACAGTCTTTTTCAAGAACCCAAATGGTGACTCTACACATTGACATCACCAGATGGCTAATATCAAAATCAGATTAAATACAAATTTTGCAGCCAAAGGTGGAGAAGCTCTATATAGTCAGTTAAAACAAGATCTGGAGCCGTGATTCTGATCGTGAGTTTTTTATTGTAAAATTCAGACTTAAATTGAAAAAAGGAGGGAAAACCATTAGACCACATAGATATGACCTAAATAACATTCCTTATGAATATGAAGTGAAAGTAATAAATAGATTTAAGGGATTAAATCTGATAGATACGGTGCCTGAAGAACTATGGCAGAGTTTCACAATGTTGTACAGGAAGTTGCAACAAAAAGCATTCCAAAGAAAATAAAGAGCAAAAAAAGAAAAAATGGCCTCTGATGACGCTTTACAAAAAGCTGAGGAAAGAAGGGAAGTGAAAGGGGAAGGAGAAAGGGAAAGAAATACCCATGTGAATGCAGAGTTCCAAATAATAGCAAGGAGAGATAAGGTTTCTTAAATGAGCAATGCAAAGAAATAGAGGACACTAATAGAACAGGAAGGACATGAGATTTCTTCAAGAAAATTAGAGATATCAAGGGAAAATCTTATACAAAAATGGGCATAATGAAAGACAAAAATAGTAGGGTCTTAATAGAAGCAGAGGAGATTAAGAGGAAACAAGACTACACAGAACTATGTAAGAAAGATGTTTAACATCTTTAACATCACAAATAACTACAATGGTTATGGTTACTGATCTAGAGCCAGACATTCTGGAGAGTGAAGTCAAGTGGGTCTTGGGAAACATTGCTAACAATAAGGCTAGTGGGGAGTGATGGAATTTCAGCTGAGTTGTTGAAAATTCCAAGAGATGAAGTTGTTAAAGTGCTGCACTCAGTATGCTAGCAAACCTGGAAAACCTCAACAGCGGCCACTGGGTTGGAAGAGATCAGTTTATATCCCAGTCCTAAGGGGCCATGCCAAAGAATGTCCAAATTACCAAACAATTGCACTCATTTCCTACACCAACAACCCTTTTACTTTCCTTCTTTTCTCAGCTTATGCTTAAGATTCTATAATTTAGACTTCAGCAACATGTGAACTGAGAATTACCAGAAGAGTAGGCTGGTTTTCAAAGAGGCAGAGGAACTAGAGACCAAATTGCTAGCATTCACTGAATTGTCGAGAAAGCAAGGGAGTTCCAGAAAATATCTACTTCTGCTTCATTGACTATAGTAAAGCCTTTGACTGTGTGGCTCACAACAAAAATATGGCAAGTCCTCAAAGACATGGGAGTGCCAGATCATCTTACTTATATCCCGAGGAATCTGTATATGGGCCAAAAAGCAACAGTTAGAATGAAATGTGGAACAATGGATTGGTCTAAGATTGGAAAAGGAGTGCGACAAGTCTATGTATATTGTCTGGTAGTGTACTTTCCAGGGATGTACACATTGATAATGAAGTTGATGTGTGCAATTGCCATGTTTGGGAGGCATGGAGAGAAGAGGTATTAGACTGACTACTCAATGAAGGTCTACAGAGGTGTTGTGCTGACCTCATTGTTTTATACCTGTGAGAACTGGACCATATACCAGTGCCATGCCAGGAAACTGAATCGTTTCTATTTGAATTATCTTAGGAAGATTCTGAAAATCACCTGACCAGAGAAGATAACAGACACTGAGATAATAGACCTTTCTCAAACTAAAGTGCCAAGCATTCAAACTCTGCTTCAGAGAGCACAACTCCAATGGACTGATCACGTTGTTCCAATGCAAAACTAGTGCTTGCCAAAAAGATTATTTTCTGGAGAACTCACACAAGGCAAGTGTTCACATGCTGGTCAGAAGAAGCTATACTTCTCTTAAGATATCTCTTAAGAACTTTGGAATTAATTGTGTGACATGGGAGACAGTGGCACAGGACCACCCAGTCCACATTAGAAAAGGTACTACGCTCTATGAGCAAAGGAGAATTGAAACAGTTCAAGAGAAATGCAAGATGCACAAACTTAGAGAATCTACCCCAAATGTTCACATGTACTGTTTGTGCCCAACCTGTGGTAGAACATTCTGAGCTCATGCTGGTCTGATCAACCACAGTCGGCCCCACTAAAACTTGATACTAGCATAGTGATGCCATTTTGGTTGTCTTAAAAAATGAAGGACAACAATCAACCATATATTGTCATCTTATTTATTTATTTTATATGTAGGATACAACATGTCAGATGTCAATATAGATAAATCAAAAATCAAATTTAAGGTTGCTAGGAGAAATATTAGCAATCTCAGACATGCAGATGATACCACTCTGATGGAAGAAAGTGAAGAAGAATTGAGAAGTTTCTTGATGAGGGTAAAAGAGGAGCATGTCAAAGCTGGCATGAAGGGTAACATAAAAAAGATCTACGATCTTGGCAACTGGTCCCATCACTTCCTGGCAAATTGAAGGAGAATAAAGGGAAGCTGTTTCAGATTTTATATTCTTGGTCTCAAAGATCACTGTAGGTGGTAACTGCAGTCATGAAATTAAAAGGCACTTGCTCCTTGAAAGTAATGCTATGGCAAATCTGGACAGCACACGAAAGAACAAACATCACTTTGCTGATAAATGTTTATAGAATCAAGTATTTGGTTCTTCCAGTAGCAAAGTATGGCTGTGAGTGTTGGGCTATAAGGAAAGCTAACATCTCAGCATCGATGCTTTCGAATTGTAATGCTGGAGATGACTTTTGAGAGTCTCTTGGACAGCAAAGAGATCAGCTCAGTCAATAGTTAAAGAAATTAATTCGGGCTGTTCACTGGAAGGTCACATACTGAAGCTAAAGCTTAAATACTTTGACCACATAATGAGAAGACAGGATTCATTGGAAAACATGTTAAGAAGGATTGAAGGCAAAAGGAAAATGAGGTGTCAGAAGATGAGATGGATAGATAGTGTCATGGAAACAATGAACATGAGCTTGGGCAGACTTCGGGAGATAGTGCAGGATAGAAAGACCTGGTGTGGTCCTAGAATGGTCCATGGGGCAATGAAGAGTTGGACATGACTGAACGAATGAACAGGAAGAGTAGAGCCCTACAGAGGGGAAGGAGACCACCCGAGGTTACACGGCAAGTTAGTGGTAGCCACAGAATTTCAGCCTCCTGATGATTCACCCTCAGTCAGGTGCTTCTTCCACTGAGCCATAATCCCTCAAGTGGTTACTATGAGTAATCTTATATTTGGGAGTCTTGGCTATCCAAATTGCTCAAACTTCTATGGCAGGTCCCTCATTCAACAAGAAGAGGAAGTAGGAATTCTAAAACTGGCGTGAATTTAGTTGATGATATTTGTGTTGGGATGGGGGGGTGGATGATGCCAAGGACAAAGGTTAGCCCAGCCCTGAGTTCAGTTCCAGGTAGCAGGCTCCCCTTGGCCAGTACACTCTCTGTCCTCTTGGATTTGGGGGAGAAGAATATCACTGAGACATCATGACGAAGAGAGTGCTGCAGGAAGGAAGGTTACCCGAAGAGGTAATCTCCCCCTCCGTAATGGCATCCTTTTGGCCCAGGCTAGTTCCAGCTCTGATGAGGAAGGGTATAGGAACCAGCGTGCCAGGGCACAGGCAAAGGCAGTAATGACAGCGGGGTAGGGGGAATGCAGGCATTGTGAGAGGGGCAGAAGGAGCCTGCCTTCTTCTCTAGTCCAACTCACAAAATTACAGATTGGAGATCCTTGTTCAGTCAGTGACAAGGTTACCAGCTGGGACTTTATCGCTCAATTCAATTATTTTATATTGTACCTTCAGGCTCCGTTCCAAAGTGACTCTTAAGAAATAATCAGGCTTATTCAATAGGCAATCAAAATGAAATTACTTTATGTAAGTACAAGGTTACAGGCTGGGAGGGGGTCCACTTGCTGGGGTGGTTCTAATCTTTCTCTCCTGGTAACTTCCCATTTGGAGGACCCTGTGGGGAGAGGTCTCAGCTGGGCTGCCTGCAAAGGAGGCCAGAGGCTCTCTGGACAGGATTCCTGAGGATAGCCAGAGATGGGCCAGAGGAGTCTCTGGAGGGTACAGAAGATGGAACAAGGCTACATAACCCTCCTGAGTCACAGAATTCTGCAAAGTATTGGGAGGTCTGGGCTTTGCCCCTGGCACTCACTCACCAAGTAGCAGGATGCAGTAAATAGAACACTGGGTTTGGAGTCAGCAAGACGCTAAGTCTTGAATCCTACCTCAGTCACTTCTACACCTTCTGACCCTGAGCAAGTAGGTTAATCTCTCTGAGTCAGAGTTTCCCTAGGGAATAATAGTAGCTTGTAGTACCTGTCTCCCTGAACCATGGTGAAGCTTGAAGGAGGCGATGATGGATGCAAACGTTATACTGATATACAAATGTCAGCTATTGTCTTTCAATCTCTATCATCTATGGATCTTTATCTATTATCCATCTCTCTCTGACTTACCTATCATCTATCCTTCTGTCTATCAATCCATCCATCCATCCATCTAACCATCTATCATCCATTTCTATCCATTTATCTATATCTATCTATCTATAACATCTATCTCTATCTCTCCATCTATCTCACTGTCATCTCTGTCCACCTGCCTACCTATCTACCATTCTAGGTCGTTGTGAATGGGATCACCATTGTCCAGAAAAAGGTAAACATAATACAAAGGACCTTGAGTCTCCAACCGAGGAGGGTCTTTTGAAGAATTGGGGTTAATGATTAACTTTAATGATTAAACTTAAGGGCCCTTAAAGTTGTCAAGTATTTGAAAGGCTGCGTTGTGGAGGAGAATGAGCCACCGATCAGGGACTGTGGTGTGGAATTGTCAAGAATTTAATTTAGGCTTGAAGTCAGGAAAAAGCTTCCTAGCACTCAGAGCAATCCCAAAGCAGAACTGGTTCCTTGTGGAGGCGGTGAGCTCCCTCTTGCTTGAGGTCTTTGAGTGGGTGGGTGGGGGTCTGGATGGTCCTCTGGTTGGTTCCTTTAGTTTTAACTCTCAAATTCTGTTATTTTGTGACCTCCTGGGGCTGGGAGAGACCTTGGGGTGCCATCTGGTTCAACCCCCTCATTTTGTAAAGAAGGAAGCAGAGACTCAGAAAGAGTAAATAAAGTGCCCAAGGCCATGTAGATGAAACTCAGGAGTGGTACCCGAAGACAGAGATGAAGAAGGTGTACTTTCCTAGGGAACCCCTTGGATGTCATTTTACTACCACCGTTAAAGACATAGAGGGTCACAAGGAACGGGAATGTTGCCTTCCATGAGATTTTTCTGTAGTTGTACTATCACTGGGGCCAAGGGCACCAAAACTTGATCTTTTAATCAGTTATGGTAACGTATTCTTCATTACCACTCCCTGCCTCCTGTCCCTTGGGGGCCTTGTGGTTGGTTCATCCAATAATCTTGTAAAAAAAAAAAAAGACAAGGCCTTATTCCTGGAAGGACCCCACCTTAAGACTCTAGGGGCTGCCAGATTACTTGAGCATGTCCTTAGTTCATTCCCATGAGGCAGTGGGGCACATCATGCAAATCAAGCATGTGTACAGGAAATAAGAGACACTTCCCACCCCCGCTCCCGAAGCTACTATGGGGTTACGTTTTGATGATGCATCTAGCCATGCAAGACTGTCCTCTTGAAGTTGTTTCCTGAGGGTCCCTCAGGCTCTCTGGCTGTAGGCTGGGGTCAACTGGGTGGGGAAAGAGCATCTCAGGAGAGGAGAGAGGAGGCAGGCTGAGAATGAGATTCCAGGGACGCTGCCTTGGCAGAAATTCCTCCATCCTCTGGGGGCTGGGGGTGGGAAGTAGGGGTAGGAAGGATGTTATGTTGGAGGATGACCCTGGTAGGAGCCCAGCTTGAGAGCTCATCTTGGGACAGAGGGGTGGGAGACTGGGGGAGATGGCCTCTGTAGCTCCTGTTTTACTGGGCTGGAAGGAAGACCAGGGCTCGAATTTCACCTCTGATAGTTGTTAACCATGTGACTTTGGGTAACTTAGCTTCATCTCTCTAGGCCTCAATAATACTAGACATAGTAATATCTCTAAAGTCTACCTCAACAGGCTGTTGAAAGGCTGGCGTGAGAGGTTATCCAGAAATCACCTTGCAGACCTTGAAAGGCTTTATACGTACTGGTCATTGTTATTAATTATGATGAAAATGACATAGTATCAGCACATTAGCATAAATCATATTCTCTAACCCGATAGAGTAGGACTTTGCCACGTACCCCAGGAGGCAGCATGGATTAGTGAAAAGAGGGCTGGGTTTGGAATCAAAGGACCTGATATCCAGTGCCCACATTCTCTGCGTGACCTTGGGCAAATCATTTTACTGACTCACAAGGCCTCAGTTTTCTCCTTGGTAAAAAGAGAGGTTGGATGAGAACCTAGTAAGGTCTTGTTCTATAATTCCTATGTGGTCTCCTCATCATCCTCTTCCTCTTTTCCTTCCTCCTGCTCCCCAGAGTAGTCTTTGCCCTGCTCTCTTATCCCTCACTCCTGGCACTCTTTCCTGGGACTTACCTGGCATATTGTTACATCCTGAGGAAGGGACCATGGGGTGGAGAGCAATTTCAAAGAGGGTGGCGATACCCCGGCTAGTTGCCCAGGGGACATGCCCAACCGAGCAGGTGTGGCCCAGTGTCCGGGGACCTGCCTCCTTGGTTACTTAGCTAGCCCCACCACGGAGATGGGCAATTCTCTGCTCTGCCCACAGCTTCCCCCTCAGCTGAAGGCGGCCAGATGAGCTGCGGCTTCGCGGTTTCCTTTCCTTTCTTTCTTTTCATGTTGGTGTCTCAGAGTTGAAGTGGGGCAGGGAGGTGGGAGGTGTCTGGGTTGGGCAGTGGGGTGAGAAGGATCCTGGGTCCTTATTCCAGAGGGGAAAAGCGAAGAGAATCTGACAGACAGAGCAGATGGTGGGTAGAAGGGAGACTTGGGAGGGGAGGTCTTAGACTAATTTGGGGGCCTGGGACTCAAACCCCCCTCTCCTCCCCGCCAGCACTTGGGGAATCTAACTCAGTGTACTTTTTGGCTCAGACTCTGACTTCCTGTTTCTAAGAAGAAGAAGAAAATAGGTCCCAGAAAGGTCCCATGAGTCCAAGAGGCCTCAGGCATCAAGCAACTTCCTGAAAAAACCATGGGCTGGGGGTATGTGAAGGGCACTCTTAGGGCTGGACTGGTCTCTCTTGCCCTCCCACAGAGTGATTGGGGTGGGAGGCAAGGAGGTGAGTTCTGTTTCACGTTTTATAAACTCCTGTGGGAGTCCCCATGGACTGCCTACCTAGGGTCTCCCCTCCAGGAGTGTCAAGGCTCAGTGCCAACACAGACTGTGCCTACACTAGCCTGTATAGAGGCAAGGGATCCCAGCATTGCCAAGGATGGAGGTCAAGGTCCAGGGTGGGTACAATCAAGCCCCTCCTCTACGTAGAACACTGCCTAGGGGGAGACGCAGTGCTTGTCCTCACGGAGCTCAGAATGGAGTATGATGGAGCCTGCCTGGCTGCAGAGTCAGGATTTGAACACGGGTTCAGGTCTCCTGTCAGAAATTTATTGCCTATGTGACCTTGGGCAAGTCCCTGGGTCTCAGTTTTCCTAATTATAAAATGGTATGTGCATGGGAGGGGTGGAATAGATGGCCTCCAACATAATTTTTATAGTTTCCTTGTAGCTTCCAAGAATGAGTTAATATTTTAAAGTGTTAAGTACTGTTAAGCTCTAGAGATACTGTTCCTGCCCTCAAGGAGTTTATGCACTATTGGAGTGATAGAGTTTCAAGAAATAAATATTAAATGTATTTCCTGGCGTAAGAAAAAAACTCAGACCACTGGGAAATTAGCAAAGACCTCTTAGACACTGGAAGCCATAGGTTTTACTACTGGTTCTTGGCTCTTGTCTCTTGTAAATTTCTGGGTGTCTCAGCTGTCATTCCTCTTCCTTTGAGGCTACTCCTTAAAATAACTGGCATTGGGAATGGGAACTCAGGTCATCTTCCCCCACCTCCCAACGGTTTTCCATTTAAAGACACCTGCATTCTTACTACCTTTTGTAAGGCTTACTCCAGCTAGGGACCAGTAGTCATCAGGGAACTCGACATTGTAAGTCCCATTCCAGAAACCCAAATACCATCCTTAGATGCCACCTCCTTAAGCTTCTAACTTAATTTTTCTTTTCTGTATCTAGCCTTCCACGGCAACAGAGAGGGAAACACTTTCCCTCTTTCTAATGGTTGAGAATTCCAGCCTTTTTTCTTGAAATTATTTGTAGGTGTTTGCATTAAAACTGTTCAGAGGGGATTATGGCCTCTTACTAACTAATCTACCTGACTCACATTCCTTTCATTTATCTCAGTGACTTCACAAGCACACCTGCCCACCCTTGGTGGGGGGTACCAACCTCCCGTCTGTCAGTTTTGCCACTTTGTCCAGCCTACTAATTCACTTAAATCAATTTACTTAACGAAGCAATTGTTCCCCTGATCTTATCTCTCCAACTTGACCTTGCCTTGTCTCCATATCTTGTCTTCTAGATCCTATGCCTTGACCTAAAGGGAGGGAGATGGGAGTGGGAAGAAGGGTGAGGGGCAGTTTAGGTCATGGGGAGCACCCCAGCTGGGTTTTTGCTCTCTTTAAGTAATGAGAACTCCTGGCCAGTATCTGGAAGGAGTTTCTTCCTTCTCTCACTCTGAATCCTCTTACTTTCTAAGTCTGTCTCTCTTTCCCCTGTAACTCACTCCCCAGTGTGGGTCTTTTTTCTCTATGTCTTTTCCCCCCTGTTTCTGAGCAGTTATCTGCATAGAGGTACACTAGATTGTGCAGTGATCTGGAGTGAGGAAAATGTTCAGTCATTTTTCAGTTGTGTCCAACCTTTCATGATTCCCTTTGGGGTTTTTTTTGACAAAACAATTTGCCATTTCCTTCTCCAGCTCATTTTACAGATGAGGAAACTGAGGCAGACAGAGGTGAAATGACTTATCCAGGGTCTGTCTGTCTCCTTTTCTCCCTCTATGTATCCTTTCCCCATTTCTGTCTCATTGTTCATTTCTCCTTCTCTGTCTCCTCCTCTGTCTTGTCTTTATCTTTGCCTCTCCCTGTCTTTGCCTTAGTTGAAGGCTGAGTCTCTTTTTTCTTTCTCTCTCTCTCTCTCTGCTCTGTCTTCTCTCCATTCTCCTCTCTGCCTTTAATCTCACTCTTTCTTTCCCACCTTGTTCTTTCAGTTGGTTTCTTTTTGTTCTCCATCTTCATCTCTGTTCTCTCCCTATCCCTCTATTTCTTCATTTTCCATCTATCTTTCTCTGCCACTGTCTTTTAGCCTCCCACTGACATTGCCTTTACTGTATCAAGTGTATCGAGTGTGTATTGAGTGTCCCAGCCTTGTGGTTCTAGGAGTGCCCTGGAGGAATTGGGGTGTCTTCAATAATTAGCTCAAGACTCTATGGGGTCTCTGCACCAGTGACTAGTGTCCTGGCTCCACGTGACCAGCTGCCACCAGTTTTTATAGAGGAATATTTACTTTGAAAATACAGCAGTAAAGGGGTTACAAACACCCTGTCCCTCAAACATTTCAGAGGCACGTTCTCCCCTTTGCCATTTCAGTCTTTGGGGAGAGTGAGTTCGCACTTAATACAGTTCCTACATATGATCAGTCCCACCAAATTCCAACCACGTGACGCGTGTTTGCATCTTCTGGATGGGGTCTTGAAGGCTGTTTCTCCATCCCAGAGGCCTTGGAGTAGATTGATCAGCTATGACCAGTCTCCACTGTTGAATCATCTCACGTCTCTCTCTTTCACTAGACACTTTGATAAGAGATGAAGAACCAAGGGTTGTCCCTGCATGTTGGCCTCAGATAGGGAGGGCCTGAGGACTCCTTCCTCACAGCATATCTCTCACTGGAATGTGGTCAGACTGGAAGAAGTCAAATCAAGAGAAGGAACAAGGCTGACTCTTGCCCCTCGAAATCTCCCCTGCTCTGCCCCAGTGCTGGGTATGAAGCTGCAGAGGCTTCTATATCTACACATCCTGCACATCTCTCCAGATTAGACACTCCCTCTGCTCTCCCAGAAGCCATCTCCCCAGCCTTTGCACAGGAGAAATTGTGTCAGTGACACTCTGGATTTGGAGACTGAGACCTGGCACTCTTGCTTACTCTGTGTATGACCTGGAGTAAGTAAGTCTGGGCCTCGGTTTCTCCATCAGTAAAGTGAAGTATATGAATACACACACACACACACACACACACACACACACACATACGTACTATATGTAGCTTTTGAAGTTCTGTTTTTTTCTTAATCAGTGACAACATGAGCTCTCTGTAGATCTGCTCTTTTCCAAGGTTAGCAGCATTCTATAAGGACCATTTTAATTCCCCCCCAAATAAGAATTTCAGTCACAGGGACCTGAGAGGCAACAGTGAGGGGTAAATGTTTAGTAACCTATTTGGGGTGGGGGTGGGGATTTGCCCCAAACATACTTTTAAGTTTAATCTGAATTAACATTTTCTCTCTCACCTGAAGTCCAGATAACCCACAAAACAATAAACCAAGCCTTAATTTGTGGTGTTTGCTGATTTTCAAGGTGTAAATGCTTTCTCTGAAGATTCACTGAAGACCTTCCCCCCAGGTCTCCAGTTCAATTGCACCCTATCCCCCATGCAGAAGCTCTCTTTTCTGGTGGCCCCAGCCCTAATCCTTATTTAGATTCTGGGCCCCCATTGGGTTTGCTGAACAGGACAGCTGGGAGCTCAGTCTGTGGGAACAGACAGAGGAGGGACAGGCCATGGCTCTTGGGTATCCTTGAAAGATTGAGGTGTCTTTTCTCTAAAACCATTGACTCAGGCCTCCATTTCAGCATGGTGCCTTCACTGTGTGCCTGTGAGCTCCTACTAACGTGGTAGGAGAGAAAACGGCTGGTACCCTAAACCTGCCCTCTAGAAAAAGGATCGAGTCATGAATCAGGATAGCGGCTGAGCCAGGGCCTGCCCTCAAGGAGTCCACAGTCTGGGGGTGGGGGAGTGGGGGAGAGAGGAGGGGGAGCCTTGGAGTCCCACCTGGAGCTGTTTCAGCTTGTCTCCCTCTCTGGGAAAACTTGGCTTTCTAAAGTAATTAGCTGCAAAGTAGGCCTCTGGCCCTAAGGCTTCATTCTTTCTGCTTGGGAGGGTGGAAAGAGGGGCCAGCCAGGGGCCTCTTCCATTTGATGCTGTGTGGGGTCCCGCCTTCCCTCCATTAGTTAGGGGAGGGTTCCCCAGAGCTTGCCTGTTCCTGCTTACCTGGGCTATCCTCAGTCTCCATACCTTAACCCCAGGATGAATCAAGATTAAAGTAGAATTTCGGTTTTCCCTCAGCCCCTTAAAACTACCCCATCAACTCCAGCACTGGGTTCCCTAAGGCCCTAACCGAGGGCCTTCTCTCTCCAGACAAGTGCGTGCCCCTTTGGGTCTGTGCCTTCTGTGTCTGCAGAGCTAGGCGACCTACCAAGCCAGTTAGGCCTTCACAAAACCAGAATCTCCGAGGCAGAGGGACATCAGAGACGGTTACATTAGCCCTGATTCTCACCTTGGACAGGAGATCATTCTCATTTTCATTTCTTCCTTTGTTTGGCGTGCAAGGTGGACCTGGACCTGAGCACATAGTAGGTCTGTAGGCCTCCCACTCCTTTTCTTTCACCTTCCCCCTGCCCACTGATACTGGTCTAGACCAGGATCATAGCATTATAACTTTGGAACTGGAAAGAACCTCAGAGACTGTCCAGTGATGCCATTTCTTTTCAAGAGGAAGAAATTGCATCCACAGAGAGAGAAATAGGATCATAGGATCACATGTCTCAGGCTAGAGAGAGACCTTGGAAGGCAGCTAGTCCCCCTCTCTCATTTGAAAGGGAAGAAAAGGGCTGAGCATTGTAGCACTGACACCAGCCTGGAATCTCTGCTTGGAGAGGAGGCTGAGGCTGCTGGATACTCTGAGGAGAGGAAGTCTGAGCTGTAGAAAGGGTGAGGGGTAACCATCAGGTGTGTTTGCACTAATGTGGGGAGTGCCAATCTCCAGGGGAGCCCAGGTTTGAAAACCAGAGAGGGTTAAAGGCTCCCTGCTCCCCAGTCCTGGGATCACGCTATGGGCGGCCACTGCCCTTCCAGGCTGCCCAAAGTGAGAGAAGCAGTCTCAAAGTTAAAAAAATAATAATAAAATACAATAGAGGGATGGAGACCCAGAGGAAGGACATGAAGGTCACCTAGAAAAAACCAGGTCCCTGGGTCCCAAGGCTGGCACTCTATCCCTTGGTGTGGCCCAATTTCTCATCAGTGTGGAGAAGGCAAGAGCCTGCCACCCAGCCAGGAGCTTGGTGGGAGGGCAGCAGGAGACAAAGGTGTCTGAGGCTCCTCTTCCTAATGCGCTCATGGGCTGGAAGAAAGTGGGAGCCTTGACCTCCCCCAGAGGGCCAACCTGACCTCCTTGCCTGATCCTCATTCAGACAAGGGTCCAACTTCTCTGACAGGAAAGATGGGCATCTCTCTCTCTCTCTCATTTTCATTCTCTCTCCTCTCTTTCTCATTCTCTCTCTTCTCTCTTCTAATTCTCTCTTTCTCTTTCATTCTCTCTTTCTCTCTCAGACCCCTCAGGGACAGTAACTCCTTGACTTTTACTGAAAAGCAGAGTCAAAGAGGAGCTTTGAACATTCTTCCTTGTGTCTGACTGCAATTCAATGCATAGCAAAAAGAGACTTTTGAGAAAGAACTCAGGATGTAGTAGAAGGAGAGAGAGAGATAGACTTGGAAGATGGGGAAGGGGCAAACATTTATTGAGCACCTACTATGTGCCAAGCATTGACTGTGCAAAGCACTTTATCAGGGAAGGTCTGGGTTTGAATCCTGCTTTAGATACTCCTGGCTGCAGAGGTCATTTTTCTCTGAGCCCTGGTTTCCACGGATATCACTTTGATGTCCTGAGAGGTCCTAAGCTTGTAAGTCTCCATCTAGGATCCTCGTCACCCAGAGCCCAAGGGCAGGTCTCCCTGGCAGCCCTGGCCATAGTCCTGAGGCTGGGAGGAAGAGGAAGGGCCCAGCTGGATCCTCCTTGGACCCCCAAGGCCTCTGCTCTAGCATGTTGGCTGCTCCTAAGCAGTGACAGGACATTAGGTAAGGACGAAAAGACTGAGATGAGCCCCTGGCTTCCAACTGGGGCTGAGTTGAACCCAGGGACTGCCAGCAGCCTTTTCTTGGAGGAGTTTCCTCAGAGCTGTCTTGGGGGGGCCTCCTTGCAGCTGGGCCCTCATCCCCCCAACCCCCCGGGTGCTGGAACGCCTACTGCCTGCCACCCACCGACAATGAAAACCACTGCCAGGAACAATCCAACATCTGTTGGGAGATGGCAGCTCCAGTGGTGACAGACAAGCTCCCGCCAGCTCCCTCCCTGCTTCCCTCCCAACCCCAGCAGGGGGAGAGGGGCAATGGAGATGGGAGGGCATCAGTAGCGTGGAGGTGCCCAGACAAGCATGCCCGAGTGGGAGGAGGGGTCTTGGAATCTCTGCCTGGATGCATGGTAGATGGGAGCCTGGGAGTGCACAAGTACCCACTCTGGGATGAGCCTGTGTGCACGTGTATACACACTGATATGTGCCTGTGAGTGTGCACAAGTATTCAAGTGATATGTGCCTGTGTGTATGGACAAATATACCCAGCGATGTGTGCCTGTGTGCATACATACATATGCACACTGGTATGAATCTGTGTTGCTCAAATACTCACACTGATGTGTGCCTGTGTGGGCACAAGTATCTGCACTGATGTGTGCCTGGGTGTGGGTATGTTGTATGGACAAATGTGAAAACTAATGTGCCTCAGTTTCCTCCTCTGTAAGACGAGGCTTTAGCATGATGATTCTAAGATTCCTCTCATTTCTAAATCCCATGCTCATAATTGCAACCAAGGCAGGACAAATGGGTCTGTAGCCCAGGGTGAGAAATTTAGAGGGTGCTGCCCCTGCCTGTCTCGACCCTGCTGTATCAATGGCCTCTTTTGGAGGATGTTTCTCCTTTTGGAAGCTTGGAAACCTCACAGTGGCCCCAACCCCCACCCCAGGAGTACTTTACTCCCTGCCAAAGCTATCACTTACCCCCAAGACAAAAACTGCTGTTTATGACTCTGACTGTGATTCTGGGACTAGATTCCAGAAGGGAGATTAGCGGTCATCAGTTCCAACTCACATCTCAACCAGAAGCCTCTCAACAGCTCCCTGAGAAGTGATACTCCAGCCTTCTCTCAGAGGTCTTCAGAGGGAGCTCCTGTCACCTCCTGAGAGGGCTCTGACCTCTCATCCCCAGTATCATGTCTGAATCTTCCTGGGTGCAATATCCACACTCTGCTGCCGGTTCTGTCTTCTGGGGCCAGTCCAAACAAAGCGAATCCCTCTTCCCCTTGACAGGCTTTCATGGACTTGACCTGTTGTTTTCTCTTCCAGGTTGAAGAGCCCCAGTTTCTTCAATCCGTTCTCCTTATCTGAAATGATCTGGAGGCATACACCATCCTGGTAACTCTCCTCTGCACGGCAATACCCTTCCTGAAACATGGTAACTGGTACTGAACATATCCTAGAGAATGGGGGTCTAGCTCCAACAGAATATGTCATCAGCACCTTCTCTGTGACTTCTCTTAGAGAGATCCCTTGGAGTGCTGAGAAATAAGTCAAGTTGCCAAGGATCATCACAAGGACAAAAAGTGCCAGAAGTAGGACCTGAATCCAGTTCTTGGTCCTGAGGCTGGCTCTCTGCTCAGATGACTAGTCCTAAGACCTTTCATTTTTCTGGTGGATTTCCCCTGCTCCAGTTTGTGAATTTCTTTCCTCAAATATGGCAGCCAGAATGAGACACAATACTCTAGATGCAGCCTGAGCACATGCAGGGTATATTGCACCATCCTCTCCCAGTCCCAGCAATCATGCTACTCAATGCACAGCTCAAGATTACATTCTCATGTATGGCTTCCATGTCATATGTCCACTCCTATGGTGCTTAGTTCACTCTGCCGTTCCTTCCCTACCTTATATTTGGGAGGTTGATTTTTTTAACCCATGCATAGACTTCCATTTTTATCAAGTTAAATATTAATTTCTTGTTATTATATTTCCTTTTACTAGACTCTACCCAGCTTTCTCACCCAATGAAATCCTTTTGGAGCTTAGCTTTATTATCAGCTGTATTAGTTGTCCCTTTTAGGTTTTTGTCCTTTAAAAATTTGATAAATATGTCTCTTGTGGCTTCATCCAAGTAATTGATAAGATCAAATAGCAACAGGTCAAGGACGGAGCCCCTAGGAACTCTACTGGACCCCTCTGACGAAGTTGACATCTCAGTATTAATGGCTCTTCTCTGAGTCTAAACTTTCAATCAGTACCAAGTATACTTACCTGTGCTATCTCCTGGGTCACACCCCTCCATCTTGTCCCCAAGGAGAGCATGAGAGTCTTTGTCAAACGATTTACTGTAACCTAGACAAACTACTGTACATAGAATTCACCTGATCCACCAATCTATGATTTTAATATGATAGTAAAAGATTAATCTGGCATGATCTGATCTGGAGGAAGCCGTGCTAGCCTCTAAGTGTCCTGTGATGTGCTTTACCCCAGTCCAGTGACGTTGAATTCATTCTACCACTCCACTTACCTTGGGTTTCTATTCTCTATGAGTTAATTTTGTTATTTTTTTATGATCCAAAAATTGCTCTCATTTGAAGGGAAAACAGAAACAAAAGATTTGTTCTTTTTTCTATTATCACCGTCCCATCCATTCAATGCAGGGTAAGGCAATAAGCATTTATTAAGTGTTTACTGTATGTCAGGTACAGTGTTAAGTTTCATGGATATGAATATCAGAAAGAAAGAAAGAAAGAAAGGGAGGTAGGAAGGAAGGAAGGAAGAAAAAGAAAAAAGGGGGGAAAGAGTCCTTGCCTTTGAAGAGTTTTCGATCTAATAGAAAGACAAAAAAAGAAAATGGGATGTGGGTGAAGGTATCTGGTGCATAGTGTTGAAGTCCAGAGTCAGAAGCCAGACAAGGTTCACTGGTCTGTGCCTTCTCTAGTCATGCCCAGAAGGAACTCAGCAATGGGAGAAGGGGGCCGGTACAATGCAGGATTCTCCAGAGGGAGCCTGCAGATGAGGCATGATGCTGACATCTGAAGACTTAATGCAGACACCTGGTCCATTCTTTTTGCCTTCAGTATAGTTCAAAAAGCTCTTGAATGCTGTCCATTGCCAATCTCAATTTCTTTTTTTTTTTT